>CM066036.1:166057914-166142456 GCA_033557465.1 Ichthyophis bannanicus | reverse complement strand
CTCCTTTCACCTTGCTGCAGCTTATGCCTGGAACAAACTATTCGTGTCTGTATGCCAGACACCTTCTCTAAACCCTCTTCAAATCCAGGCTGAAAACTCACCTCTTCGCTGCTACCTTTGGATCTTGACTCACCTGATCTCTTTTCTTTCCTCTTGTTTTATCCCTGCCTACACCTTCTGTATTTGTCTTGACTAGATTGTAAGCTCTGATGAGCAGAGACTGTCTCTTACATGTCTGTGCAGCGCTGCGTACGACTTGTAGTGCTATACAAATGCTCAATAGTAGTAGTAAGGAAGCTTCTTGCATTACCGCTTTAAGGGATCCTCAGGTGCAATGACTGATTTCAAAGACCATGACATTGCAGAGACCTTTTGCCAATTTTACGCTCAATTATACTCCCCAGAGATAGATTTCTCTGAGAAGGAGTTTGATAGATTACTGACTAACATTCAGAGGCCGGTGTTAGATCAAGAAACTGCTGAGGAACTAGATAAGCAGATCACAGTCGTGGAAATTATCCATGTTGTTGATTCTATGCAAGTGGGCAAGACTACCGGACCAGATGGCCTGCCGGTTGAATTCTATAAAACCGTTTCTAAATCCTTAGGGCCATACCTTCAACAATATTATGGACTTCTTTTAGACAATAAGGCACAGACTGGAGCGTTCGCCTCTGCAAACATTGTTGTGCTTGAAAAACCTGGGAGGGACCCTCAGTTAGTTAGTAACACCCGGACAATTTTGTTGTTAAACACAGATTATAAAGTTTTTGCGGCCATCTTAGCTGGTCGTCTCTCCAACTGATCCCTTCTCTGATTCATCCAGACCAATGTGGCTTTACTGAGGGGCGCTCCACAGCTGATAATGCCAGCGTGCTTTGTCATGTTTTGGAAGGCGTGGAGAGAACAGAGGGCCCTCTTGTGGGACTCTCGCTAGACGCAAAGAAAGCGTTTGATCGGCTGTAGTGGCCTTTGCTGTTCTGAAATGGTTTGGATTTGGTGAGGGTTTCTGCAACCTAATCAAACTTATGTATGCGAGACCAAGTGGGAAAATCTCTGTGAATGTGACTCAATCTAGAGAATTTCTTCTAGGGCGTTGGTACCGGTCAAGGTCATCCTCTTTCTCCTATTCTTTTTAATCTGTCTTTGGAACCTTTGGCCCTATTGATAAGGCAAAGCCTCGCGGTGAGGGGCGTCTCTATTGCTGGCATGGAGATTAAACTATCTGCGTATGCTGATGATCTGCTGCTATTCACCACACCTATCTCTATACCTGTTATTTTAGAACTGATAGACAAATACTCAGGATTGTCTGGTTACAAAATTAACTGTTGAAAATCTGTTGCATTTCCCTTAAACTCAAGTGTGTGTAGGACGGATCTGGAGGATTTCCCTTTTGTGTGGGAGCCTAAGATGGTGAAGTATTTGGGAGTTCACTATTGCTACCCACGTAAGGAAACCCTACAATACAATGAAGGTAGATCCTATCTACGGTTTGTAATATATAACAGCAAAGTGGTCGCCGGCCTATCTCTCTTGGTGGGGTCGTCTTGAGGCTATAAAAATGACTGTCACTCCTAAAGTGAATTATGTGTTGGAAATGCTACCAGTTTTTCTTACAAGTAAAATTTGCAGTCAAATTGAAAGGATTTTGGTTCAATTCTTATGGGAAAATAAGCCGCCTAGAATTGCTCTTAGGAAACTTAAATCTAAAAAAGAAGGGGGGGGAGGAGTGAATTTCCCTGACTTTCAGGCCTATCACTGTGCTTGTTTGCTAAAGCAAGGTGCACTTCATTTTCATCATGCATCAGGAAGGGGGAGGAGGTTAAGGAACAGTTACTAATAGCCAGCATAAGGCATTTGAGCCAATCCTGCTTCAAGTGCTTGAAGGCCGCCAGAGAAACTTATCGCTGTGTCTGACTTCTGTAAACCCCATGGCTGATGTGCTCACAGCAGGGCTGCAACACTCAGGCAACACAAACAGCAGAGAACCATTTTAGTTTTGATTTTCAGAGGCTGAGGAAAGAATGTTAATGTGAGTTTTAGGATTCTAAATGAGAGTGGAAGTTTGGCTGTGGCTGGGGTAGGACTGCAAAGAAGAAAACAAAACCACAGTAGGGCTGTGTCTGAGACAAGGGGGACTTTAAAGTAGAGATAATACAGATAACTTCAAGCCTAACTTGTGCCTGGGGTCTCTTTCCCTTGCAATAACAAAGCTCAAAAAGAAAAGCTTCGAGATCTTTTACTTTTTTTTCCAGAGAGTGTTATTGTGTTTCTTTTGCCATGCAGGGTCTGCCTCATTAGGTACTACTAAGTGGCGTGCCTTTGCATTTTGAAACAACACAGTGGCAGGAGAAGTTACTGTATCAAAATCGATGCATTCCATTCTAGAACTATAAGATGCACAGTGGTTCTCAACCCAGTCCTCTGGGACTCCCCAGGCCAGTCAGGTTTTCAGGATATCCACAATGAATATGCATGAGCTAGATCTGCATACAGTGGAAGCAGTGCAGGCAGATCTATCTCATACATATTCATGGTGGATATCCTAAAAGCCTGATTGGCCTGGGGGTCCTAGAGGACTAAGTTGAGAATCACCGAGATACAGTATAATACTATTTCTGACCTTTATGGAGGAAATTTTCTTAAAAATATTAATCCAAAAAAAGTCACTGAAAACCTACATCAATCACTATACCTACTATTTAGTCACGCCATATGAACATAGAAAAAAAAAAGACCTCAGACTGTGCTTCTTAACTTTTGTTCTTTATGACCACTGAATGCCGCTAATCACGGTTATCGTTATATTTCAAGGACTGATTTTCACAGGTCTCAAAGAAACCTTCCAATGTTATTGCTTCTATTTCAGTGCTTAAAAAGCTTTAAATAATATGACTAAACCTTCAGAGGCATTTAATGGTTATAAAGAAAAAGTTAATAAGAGGACAGTCTGTGGGTCTTTTACCTCCTATTTTCATATTTTGTGACTAAGTAATGGTTATAGGGATTGATATTCAGTGATTTTTTGTTGTAATGATGATTTGTTAAATAAAATTACCTCCATAAAAGACTGTCCTAAGTTATCAGAATAGTTATCCAGATAAAAGATTAAATATGACCACTACTCACAGAATATAACTGCTACTGCTGACCGTACTATAGTTATATTCAGTACTGGTCACTATTGAGGTGGAGCATGATTCTATAACAGCCACGTCCGGTCGGCAGAAACATCTAACCTGAAAATGAGCACATAATAAATCTGATTCTGAAACCACAGGTATAGGTGAACCCATGGTTCCAGAATTAGGGAGGATATATGTCCCCAGCGTGGCCTACGTTCACACGCCCACCGTATTCTGACAAGATACAGTAGACATCTCAGATGCTTCCCATCTCTGTGTGGCCACGCCCCCGCTGGCAAAATGTACATCTCCTAAGCTGATGCTCACACTGACAGTGTTATGCTCATGTACACAACACATTAATATGGATGAAACAGATATAGTCATACAAACCAGACTGTAAATATTAGTTTGTTGCATGCCCATAACACTACAAGGTTATGTATTTGCACTAAAGCTGTTGTATAAGCAAGTGGAAAGTGAGATGTTTGTCCAGACAGACCCTACAGCAAAACAAACATGGCATTTGAAGAACACCTCAATAATTGTGGTCACAAATAACATGGTGCAGTCGGATATGTATTAGTACTGTTTGCACTGAAGCATGCCCCCACTCTGAGGGTCCCCCATCATTGACATGGAAATGCCCTACTATGTTGCTGCAGAGCAATTTTTCAGAATATACTGCCAATTCACACTGGCTCCTGGTGATGCTGCAGTCAGCCCCATGGTCCAGGTACTGGCAAGGCATACATGTCCCCCAGGGTTGCGGATCAGCACACCAGGACCTTCCCTGCACACACACACACACACACACACACGCACACACTCTTGCTTGCAGTCACAAATAACATACATCTGCAGAAACAATGCCCTGCACCTATAAAAAAACCCTGCTGGTACCACATAATGACTTAACCTCTCAGGACAACACATCTGCTGCATTTCTCAACCAAACACAAATCTTCTCCATACTACCTCACATACCATCCCTACATCTACATTCCCATCTTTCAGAACACTAGAATTATTTGGGAAGCCTAGAATAGCCCCTTTAGCACAAACAGCAAATTTCAGCATAGCCAGAATAAAGACTATTGCAGTGCTTTACATTTCTGTAGGGGTGATTTTCATTGTTTCCTAACTGTACAAACATCCCTCACCTGTGCATTCTATTCTTTACAACTGCACCTTGTGCCCTTCCAGACAGTAGACATATCAGTTCAATACAGATGTGTCACAGCCGTCCATCTAGATGTGACGTGTTGAAGATCAGAGAAGATATTTTTCTAAGTGCTGCCCTTATTCCACTTTGCCGCTGATATAATGTAGGCATCCATGGGAAACACTCAGGACATACACAGGTCTTTCCTGCGTACTCTTTCTACATCTCCATGGCTTGCCAGGCCCCCATTCTTCCCCCTCCCACCCTTGTTCTAAAATCCCCATTTTCATGCCATGTACAGTATGTGCAGGGCCACGTGGTTTAGGAATACAGGTTTAGATATTTTTGCGAGGAAAACGTCTATCCCGCACGTCCAGATGACCTATTTACATTTTGGAATGAACCCCCATAGTGGTGCAAAATATATACATTGGGTGCATTTTATCAGGAGGCACCTATTTTTAGGTGCTAAAAATGTGTGTGTAAGTGCTTTATTCATTTATGCACACCAGTGGCCACATGCATGAATAAATTGCCTCATGCAAAATTCCGATCAGTGTGAAAGTATGTACATTGTCTGCATGGTGGATACTTTCACTGTAAGTGTGCAAATGGGCAGAATTTTCGCAGAGTTTAGGTGGTGCACACAAGTACTCACTTTCACTATGTTGTTAAGTGCCGTTGAGTCGGAGTCAACTCATGGCGACCCTCTGGATAGCTATCCTAAATTGTGTTCGGTCTTGAGTCAGGCGGCTCATTATTGACATACTGGTACCCGTAGCTGCTGTTATTGTATCGATCCATCTCATTGGTGGCCTTCCTCTTTTGCACTGACCTTCTATCTTGCCAAGCATGATATCTTTCTCTAATGATCTCTCTCTTCGCATGATGTGTCCAAAGTATGAAAGTCGAAGTCTTGTCATCTGAGCTTCTAAAGAAAGCTTAGGTTTGATCTCCTCTAGTACCGACTAGTTTGTTCTTCGGGCAGTCCATGGTATACACAGTATTCGCCGCCAGTACCATAATTCAAAGGCATCAATTTTCTTCCTGTCTATCTTTTTCACTGTCCAGCTTTCACATCCATATGATGTTATTGAAAATACAATGGCTTGAACAAGTTGAATCTTTGTATGGAGAGAGACATCTCTGCTCTTGAGAATCTTATCTAGGTCTTTCATAGCCATTCTGCAAAGAGCAATGCGTCATCTGATTTCTTGACTGCTTGTTGCTTCTTTATTGATAGTTGATCCAAGTAGGTTAAAGTTGTTCACAATTTCAATTTCTTCTCCTTCAACAATGAACCTGTTGATTATACCAGTTGTCATGATCTTTGTCTTCTTAAATTAAGGTGCAGGCCCATTTTGAGACTATGTTCTTTGATTGTGAGAAGCAAATGTTTCAGATCATCTTCACTTTCAGCCAGTAATGTGGTATCATCAGCATAGCAAAGGTTGTTGATGAGTCTTCCACCAATCTTCACACCTCTGTTGTCTTCATACAATCCTGCTTCTCTGATGATTTGTTCTGCATATAAATTAAACAGGTAGGGGGAAAGTATGCAGCCTTGTCTTACACCTTTGCTTATTTTAAACCATTCTGTTTCTCCTTGTTCCATTCGAACTGCTGCTTCTTGATCAATGTACAGATTATGCAAGAGTACAATCAGGTGTTCTGGTATACCCATGCTTCTTAATGTGGCCCAGAGTTTCTCATGGTTTACACAGTCAAAAGCCTTGCTATAGTCGATAAAGCACAAATAGATATCCTTTTGGTATTCTTTAGGGGCATGTTTACTAAAACCCCGCTAATGTGCGGGCCGTGGTAGTGTGCGGATGCCATATAAGGAGTGGGCGTTTTGTGCTGAACAAGAAAAAATGGAATTTACATATGCGCTAAGGTGCGCGCGCCCATGTGCGCCCCGCACATTAGCGCATGAGAAAGCTGCACGGGAGGCATAAGTGGCACGCTGATGGGCAAGCAGAAGAGCAGAGCCACAGCACAATGGTTAAGGCACTTACCAATGGTGCAGGGATCAGGGGTTCAATCCCCCACAGAGGCCAATGAAGACAGCTGGCAGAGGCATTTAAATGATGGGTGGCATGAGGCTGCACACTATTGACTTAGGAGGCTTTTTAATATTGGGCGGCATAAGGCGGTGCGCTGATGCACAAGCACAGGAACAGAACCACAGGACAATGGTTAAAACACTGACCAATGGTGCAGGGATCAGGGGTTCAATCCCCCAAAGTGCCCAATGGACAAGGCTGGCTGAGGCATTACATATTATGGGGAAGATTGCTTTAGGAGGCATTTTATTTTTATTTTAATTATCACTACTAGCAAACGCACTCTCAAAGCGTGTTAACATAAGGCGCCCCATAAGGCACATTTTAAAGTGCACTGTCCGCCAAGGCACCCTAGAATGTTGCTTATAGGGCACTTTATAGGGTGCCGTATGAGGTACCGCAAGGTCAGAGTACTGGTTTTGATGGCAGCACTGTGCAATTTAAGGAATGAAAAGCATAAGTAGGTGCGCTGACATGCAAGGAGGAGCAGCAGTGGAGCACAATGGTTAAGGCAGTGACTGCTGATACAGGGGTCATGAGTTTGCTCCCCAGGGTGCCTAAAACGTAAGGCTGGCTGAGGCATCAGCTTTGCCATGTATGTTTTGTTTCCTGCAGCACTTTATTTTTATTTTATAAATTGCTGCCAGCAAACACACCCTCACGTGCCTTAATTGAAGGTGCCATATAAGGTACCCTATAAGGCACTCCATAGGGCACATTATAAAGTGCACTGTCCGCCACGGCACCCTAAAATGTCCCCTACAGGGCACCCTAGAAGTTGCATCACAGGATAATGTATAGTGCACCTTACATGGACGGGAACCATAAGGTGCCCTATAGGGTGCCCTATAAAGCGCCCTCAGAGGCACCTTATGGGTACAGTACGCTGAGGGTGTTTTTGCTGGCAGCAAAAATGTACATTAAAAAGAGATAATGCTTTGGGCAGCCCTATCAAATAACCCCACTGCAGGTTTGAACCCATGACTTCTAATTTAACAGGCAGTGAAGTAACCATTGGGCTACAGCTCTACAGCTACAAGCAAGTCCCAGGCTGGCTGCAGAGAGCCTGCATGTCACCACACAGATAGTCTGTTGTGGTCACCAGGATAAGGTTAGCACACCCGTACCCATGATGCACTGCACATGCAAATCAGCTGTCCACAGATAAACACAAAATGGGGAATGCACCCCCACAGCACCTCGGCCTGGTAGGGGGAAGTGACCATGTGCACCCCCACAGCACCTCAGCCTGGTAGGGGTACTGACCATGTGTTTTACTGGCACAGAGTAGCTACACACCGTCACATTGTGCGGGTACTGTTCTCACCCTGAGGGTGCGGTGAGGCGCCCATCACCAGGTCCACAGCACCTTCCATGGCTGAATGAGGCTATGCCGAAGGTCCACAGCAGTGTTAAACTGTGAGATAGGTAGTTTCTGCAGAAACACCTTGGATATCTCTGTCTGTCTCAGTCAGGTGCAGCCCCCCCCATGGACCCCCAGGTGGGCCATGCACCACCACCCCCCCCCCCCCCCCCAGGGCCAAGGGCAGCAAACAGGGCCCTAGCAACTGGGCCCCAAAAGGAATCCCACAAATATCACATGAGAGAAATACTATATAGCACTATGGTGGTGCCTTGCTCCTCATTATGCACATTGGCAGGCCAATGCTGGCAACAGTGCTGGCAGTGTGGGCTGTGGAAGGTGTTAGCAGCCACCACACACTATCTAGACAGACACACACTCCGACACCTATGCCAGCATTGTGCTACTATAGAGGAGTTCAGCAGCCATGCCCACCACACCAGTCCTGGGCACAGTACAGGCATGGTTATGGTACGCAATACTGTTGGGGGTCACTCCCCAGGGTGGTAAACACTGTCAGAGACCAGACCTGAAGCACACACCGCAGACATCAGAATGATTGTTATGATGGAGCTCAATCAGCAAACTGTGCTTAACGTAGGATTTTCTATCTGCCAGTACTCATAAGCAAACGTTTGAGAGCTGTGTACCGTATACCCAGGTGTAGGGTGGCATTGCTAAGGTATGCAAGTGCTAGTATTGGGAGATGCACGCAGGGCCCAATGTCCTGCCTCTCCAGGAGGTATTGGCCAATGGGGCCTGTGGGTGTGGGTGTGGGTGTGTCTGCCCCTGTTGGCTGCTGCTTTACGCCAGAGGTTCCCAACTCCAGTCCTGGTGTGCCAAACACTGTTCGGGTTTTCATGCTGTCCCTCATGAATATGCATGAGCTACATCTGCATACCATGGGGGTGGTGCATAGATATGCAGCACAGGCATCTTTATTAGAGGCAGCATGGAACCTGAATGGTGTGTGGCCCTCCAGGACTGCAATTGGGAGACTCTGCTCTAGGTAATGCGCCTGTTTATGGTGTCTGTGCTCGGTGGGGTAAAATATAGGCGTATTAACCATGCGTATGTTCTCAGCAATAAGGTTTGTCCTTACTATCATGGTTTAGTTGTGGGAAAAATATGTGGACTGGATTGGCAGTAGCCCCAGCTGGGCTTTGAACCTGTGACCTTCTAGTCTTGCACACACTGTCTGTGTGCACTGCACCACCATGTTGCCACTGATAAGCTGCATTCCCTGGGGAGCCCATGACTGTACATCCGACAGAGCCTGTCTGTTGCAGTGGACGGTGCCAGCCTGCACACGGCTAGGCCACTGTCTGCTGTGGCTAGCAGCCAATGCCCCCTCCACCACCTGTACCCTTCCGCCCACATGCTGACATGTCCTCATCTTGGAAAAAGCATATGACCTGATTGAGTTGTGGCACTCCAGGACTGCATTTGGGGGACTCGGCTGTGGGCAATGCCCATTGTTATGATGTGTGTGCGGTGTAGGGTAAAATATAGGTTTTTGAACCCTGCTTATGTTCTCTGCAATAAAGGAGTGTCTTTACTATCTCTGTTTCGTGGTGGGTAAAATATGGGGACTGGGTTGGCAGGAGCCCCAGCTGAGATTTGAACCTGTGCTCCTCTGGTCTTACAGGCACTGGCTGTGTCAGCTGCACCCACACTGTGGCAACAGAGACAGTGTAGTCCCTGGAGATAGGAAACCTGGCCGAACGAGTCAGAAACCCTGCTCTGCACAATTTGACTGTGGGCTCATTCACCTTGTATGGTGACGAAAGGGCAAATAAACCTCAAAAATGACCTCTAAAAAAGGGGAAAAAACATAACCAAGCTGGCCAATAGTGATATCAATGGGCAACATTAAAAAAACACTCCCAGGAAAGCTCCAAAAAAAATAAATGATTTTTGGAAGGGTCTACGGAGCGTAGACCCTTCCAAAAATCATTTCTCTAGGCTTGAGGCTCTTCAACTTCTGCTGCAGCTTTTATCCTACTGACATCTCCACACACTTCAGCTGCTTTCTGCAGGAAGCTCAATACCATGGGCCATGTTCTGCTCTCACCTCCTTGCCTCGCATTGCCTATACATTGGTATTATCAGTCAACGTGAGCACAGCAGGAGCAGCTGGAGTTCTATACAGCCACAGCTGAAGTATCTGCCAGCTCTCTTGTTTCCCACAGTGACTCCAATGGGCTGCTTCCAGACCCTGCCTTCTGGGTCCCAGCATACCACACAAACATTTTCATGGGTCCTGTGGAAAGTAAGTCACTGACTCGGGTCTTTTCCTTCTGTTTACGCATTATTGGAAATCATTGGAGAGGAAAAAGGGAACATCCTGCTCAGAGTCTCACCATCCTTGTGAGCCTCATTGTAGGGTTACAGACGTTCCTTTTAATAAAAACAAATTAACATGTGACAACTTTTTAACATGAACACACTAACTTAATCTGTTAATTCATAGGTTAACATGCATTAAATCAATTTTGCCCTACTAAATCTTTTGAGATACACTAATGAACTGAATGTATGCTAATGAATATGTATCCTAACATTATCCAATAAAATGTAATTCTTACTGGCTGAAAGTCTTTAAAGGACCTATTTCATGAGCTATGACAATGTGGTAATGTGTGATGGTCATTGTGGAATAATGAAAGAGCAACAGGCTGATTTTTAATGGCAATAAAACTGAATTTATGTGTTTGGGAAGTCACAGCCTGTTGATCTACCATTCTTGTGAATATTATCAGCACAACTTTAACACAGAGATTTAGAAAACAGGGAATTAATTTGTACTTTGATTTGTCATTGGAATCACATATTAACCGCCTATTCAAAAAGCCTAAAGAAAAAAACTTACAGACATTAAAATAACATAATGTGGATCATAATAAACTTTGGAATCTGTAGTAAATCCAGTAACTTAAGTGGTTTTGAAAGGGCTGAATTATTCTGGGAGATGGAGGAAGCCTTATAGATCATGGTCACAGTCTGTGATTGTGCATTGATGCATCTGGAAAAATGAGAACTTTTCCAGCCATAGCAATTTACTTTCCCTGTGCAAATTTGAGATTTAGGGGCCATTTTGTGTGGTATGTGCAAGCCTTTGACAGCATTCCACATAAGCAACCTAGGGATGGTCCCTAAAGTTACTGCTTGGGTTAGAAATTGGTTGAGTGGGAGGTGACAAAGGAAACAGGTAAATGGAGCTCACTCTGAGGAGAAAGAGGCTACCAGTGGTGTGCCCCAGGGATCTGTTCTTGGTCAGAGTATTTTTTAACATTTTTGTTAGTGATATTGCGGAAGGGCAGTCAAGTAAGGTTTGCCTCTTTGCGGATGATACAAATCTGCAATAGAATAGACACTTAGGAAGGTGTAGATAACATGAGAAGGGATCTAGCTAAGCTTGAAGAATGGTCTAGAATTTGGCAGTTGAGATTTAATGTTAAAAAATACAAGGTCATGCATTTGGGCTGCAGCAATCCAAGGGAGCAATCATAGTATAGGGGGTGAAGTATTTATGTCCACAAAAGAAGAGGGGGACCTAGGTGTGATTGTGTCTGATGATCTTAAAGTAGCTAAACAGGTAGAAAAGACAATGGTGAAAGCTAGAAGGATGCTTGGGTGCATAGTGAGAGGAATGCCAACAAAAGAAAGGAGATGATAGTGCCCCTGTAGTCTTTAGTGCAACCTTATTTAAAGTATTGTGTGCAATTCTAGAGACCACACCTTCAAAAGGATATAAACAGGTTGGAGTTGGTGCAGAGGGTTGCTACTAAAATGGTTAGTGGTCTTCATTATAAAGCATATGAGGACAGACTTAAGAAGCTTAATATGTATACTTTAGAGGAAAGGCGGGATAGAAGTGATATGACTAAGATGTTTAAATACCTCTGTGGCATAAATGCACAGAAGGAGAGCCTCTTTCAATTGAAAGCAACCTCTGCTATGAGGGAACATAGGATGAGGGTGAAAGGGGATAAACTCAGGAGTAATATGCGGAAATCTCTCTTTACGGAAAGAGTGGTAGATGCATGGAATAGTGTCTCAGTGGAGATCGTGAGATGAGGATAGTATCTAAATTCAAAAAAGCATGGGACAAACACAAAGGCTCTCTAAAGGAAAACAGGGGACTCTTGTGGTGGGTGATATGGAAGGGCAGACTAGACAGGCCATGTGATCTTTTTCTGCCATCATGTTTCTATATTTTACTAAAGACCGCTGACTCATTAACATGCATTTTCGTGTGTGGCAACTGGCAGCTGAGAATACTAACATGGATGAATACCAGCTACTGGCCACTAAAACTCATAGTAAGGGGCAATTGTGCGCTAGGGAGGAAAGTTGGTTGGTTAGGAGAAGAGTGTTGGTATAGAAAGCACATTGCTACTACTTTTGAGGTCAGCGGTAATGTGGTTTTTAGTGCCAGTGCACTTAACGATACCTCAAGCCACACATTCCGATGCTTAATCATGTGCTAAATGCCTGGAACTTGTTGGGCTGCACTTACCATGCATTAATTTGTGTGGTATGTGCAAACATTTAGTAAAGACAAGACAACTCCTATCTATTATTTTCTCTCCACTTTTTCCTGGAATTCTACTAGACCTGTTTAGAATTATTTAAAAGGCCTCAGTGATGCATGGTGTGTTTATCATTACCTACCTCATCTTGCTAAAACACTTTCAGGCTGAGCTAGTAATTAAAGCTGGAGTCAGGTTCATGACTCCCATACATTTCTAAGCATTGACATTTTAAATGAGTCTTTCTGAAACAAACTATTGTATTGTGGGATAGTGAATCATTATTCTTTTGATGATCATTATAAGGTTATCAAGGCTATGCTTGCTAAATAGACTGGATATTCACTCAGCATAACTGACATTTTGAACATTTTTCAGTACACGTTATGATATAACAATTGCAAAGGGGGTCATTACGATCCTCATTTAGCAGGTCTGGACTTCCAATCCAAACATCCAGACCCACTAATGTCCAGATTGCACTGGTGGTCATAGAGCTCCCCGCATGTATAGCTAACTTGTGTGGGGAGCACAGTTCGTGGGGGGGGGGGGGGGGGGGCCATGAGAGGAGCAAGGGCAGACGGTGGGTGGCAATGCAACCCCAGATGTACAGGGCCGATACTAAGGTTGGCCCTGTACAACTGGGATTGGCCATGTAGATGGGGGACTTATTCCACCTTGGAGGTGGAATAAGTCTCCCTGGACATCAGGGGACCGCAGAGCCAGATGATGTCAAAGAGGTGAGGGGGTGCAGGGGGATCCCCGCAGCCTAACCCTGGCCATGGAAGGCCGGATCAGGGGTTGGGCTGCTGGGAAAGAAGTTTATTTCCTGCAGCCAAGAATTGCGGCTACTGAATGGAGCTGTGGTGCCATGGCAATGAGATGGCCTAAAACGGGGCATGTCCCGGATGGCCAGTCACTATGCTGCGATTCTGCTCCTGCAGGGATGACTAGCCTCTGCGGGAGAAGAATTGAGTGCATCCCCGGCTGTCCGGTTGTCTGGACATCCAGACAGCATGGGGATGCACAACTTAGAGTTGTCCTCAAAGCAAATTAATTCTGGATACACATATATAGATGTATAGGAAATTTCTTTGAGGAAATTGTCAGAAATTTAATTAATGGTGAGTAGATGGGAGAATGTAAGTTGAGTCCTTTCTTGCCTGAAGTAAATGGGGGGAATGAAAGAAGACACTATAATAATAACAATAATAATAATAATAATCACCACCAAGGGATACTACCCTTTAGTTGCTGCAAGGGATGATGACTTGTAGTGGTGGAGGGGTTTGTGTGGTCCATTGATATTGAGAGCCATGTTGGTGATAGCCTACATAGCTTCCAGAAGGGTCACCCAAGCCAGACAGGTCTCAACTGAAGACCCAGACTAAATGTATCCTACAGCCCATTTACAATGGTAAAACTTTGAATTGTCCATTGCCTAGGCCAACAAGGATTGCATATGATGCTATAGCTCCTGGACATCAGATGATTGGGCTACAGAGCTCAGTTCTCTCTGCTAGGCAACCAGGGCAAGAAACTGCAAAGTGACTGAAAGGCAACTAAAATTAAAAATTTGGTCTACTGAAGAAATCAGGGTGATCATGAAATGCTATTTTGAATCAAATCCCTCAGTAAAGGGACTCCAAAAATGAATGTACTAGATTTGGAAAGAAAAGAGCCCAGATTCAACTATTACTGAATAAAGGCTTATAGACCAATGATAGTTCATACTAAGAACCAATGTCTTTAGAGAAGTTGAACTAGAAGCATTGAGAGATGAATGAAATGTACACTTAGCAAAAGCTGGACATGCATGAAAGGGGCTCTCTAGATCAGTGATCGCAACCCAGTCCTCTGGGACTTTCAGGTCAGTCAGGTTTTCAGAATATCCATAATGGATATGCATGAGATAGATCTGCATAAAATGGAAGTAGTGCATGCAGATTTATCTCATCCATATTCATTGTGGATATCCCGAAAACCTGACTGGCCTGTGGGTCCTAGAGGACTGGGTTGAAAACCATTGCTCTAGATCAGAGGTTACCAACTCCAGTCCTGGAAGGCCAAACACCATTCAGGTTTTCAGGCTGCCCCTAATGAATATGCATGAGATACATTTGAATACAATTGGGGGCAGTGCATGCAAATGCATATCATGCATATTTATTAGGGACAGCCTAAAAACCTGAATTGTGTTTGGCCCTCCAGGACTGGAGTTGGGAACCTCTGATCCACCAATGGAAAGGAAAACCAAACATTACAAGAAAATTATTTTTCTAGGCAAGAAAATATATCCATTTGTGGAGATGAACAACTTTAATGAAAGGCAAAAAGATAGCTGAAAACCTCATAAAGTATCTGAACTGATAGCAAGAATAAGACAGCTGGTCTTAAAGAAAACAAACAGGAGTCTTATCTGAGATCCTTCAGAACATGAACAATGCACTAGAACTCATTCAGACGTCAACTATCTAATGCATTGTACTGTTTATGTTGTCACTAAAAACCTTGGGCATAAAATTAAGGAATGAAAACAAAACAAGAAGGGCAAACCTAAATAGAAAATTTTCTTGGAATTAAAAGTCAAGAAACTGTGGTCTGAGTTGAGCAATTTGAAAAACTAATAACAAGGAAAAATGAAAAACTGAAACTGTACCTAAAAAATGATTTAACAATAGAATCAAAAGCATAGTTGCATTTTAAGAACTTAAAGAGTTGTTGCATTATCAGGAAAAATTAAGCTGTATGTTGCTCGTGTAAACCAAAACCTGCAATTTAATGCAAATCAGATATCTAGGAATTCTGGCTCTAAACACCATCAACATGCAGACAATGAGCCCCATGCAGAAAGGGGCCCATCCGGCCCATCCTAGCATCCAAAATCTGGACAGGCTGGATTTGCACCTGATTCTGATCCCACGGGAGATAGACAGCCCTGTGGGATCAGAATAGGGTGCAAAGGGTTTGGACAGACTGGATGTGCACTGATTCAGGCCCTTTGGATGCCCCGCTTCTTCCCATTCCATCCTGCCATGGCTGCATGTAGCCCAATGCCTTGGTTCCTATTTCCATGGCACTGGGACTCCATGCAGGAGCTGCACTCACCCCCAAACCCAGAATAGCTAGCTTTCCCTGCCACCCAACCCTTGAATGGGCCTGCTGAGGCCGGGGTCAGACTGCAGGATATCTCCTGTGTCCTCCCTACCTTTTTTTTTGGGGGGGGGGGAGGTCCACTGGCACAGATTGCCACACTCGGGGTGACTTATTCTACCTCTGAGGTGGAATAAGTCACCCATCCATTTCATCCAGCATGGACATACAGGGCTGCAACAAGTATTGGCCCTGTACATCCGGGGTCTGTAACATAATAACATAGTAAATGACGGCAGATAAACACCAGTATGGTCCATCTAGTCTGCCCAGCAATATGGCAGGAGTAGGTACACCCCTTCCCATGTCTTTTAGGGAGTAGGTGCATCCTTACCCATGTCTTTGTTTAGGGGTGAACCTACCAGGAGCATGTGCACCCCTCCCCATGTCTTCACCCCTCCCCATATCTTTGTTTAGGGGTGAACCCACTGCTTCTCCCCCCCCCATCGCTCCATGTAGGACACCCCTATTTGTTGAGAAATTAGATGGTTCAGTTTTTTTTTATTTAATCTTGTTGCTGTAAAGTGATCCACTGTGTCTATCCCAGGCCACTTTGAATTTCGTCACTGTGTTTGCCCCCACCACCTCCATCGGGAGGGCATTCCAAGCATCCACCGCCCTTTCAGTTAAAAAGTATTTCCTGACATTGCCTTTCAATTTACCACCTTGCAGCTTCATGTCATGCCCTATAGTTTTACAACTTCCCAGTCTCTGGAAGAGGTTTGTTTGTTCATTATTTCTCTTTAAGTATTTAAATGTCTGAATCATATCTCCCCTATCCCTCCTCTCCTCAAAAGTGTACATATTTAGGTCTTCAAGTCTCTTCTCAAAATCATTTTGGTCACCTTCCTCTGAACAGCTTCCATTCTTTTTACATCCTTTGCAAGATACGGTCTCCAAAACTGAACACAGTATTCCAAGTGAGGCCTCACCAGTGACTTGTACAATGGCATAAGTACCTCTTCCTTTCTGCTGGTAATCCCTCTTTGTATGCAGTCCAGCATCCTCCTGGCTTTTGCCACCACCTTGTTGCACTGTTTTGCCACCTTGAGATCTGCAGAAATAATCACACCGAGGTCTTTCTCCTGTTCCGTGCACACCAACCTCTCGCCCACTATCGTGTACATTTCCCTTGGATTTCTGCTATCCAAGTGCATGATACTGCACTTCTTCGCATTAAATCTTAATTGCCAAGCATTAGACCATTCTTCTAGCTTTTGTAGATCTTTCCTCATGTTAAGCACTCCCATGGTGGAGTCCACTCTGTTGCAAATTTTTGTGTCATCTGCAAAAAGACAGACGTTTCCATTCAGTCCTTAAGCAATATCACTCACAAATACATTGAACAGTGCTGAGTCTAGGAATGAACCCTGAGGCACCCCACTAATCACCTTCCTTTCATCTGAGTGAGCTCCATTTACTATCACCTTCTGTTGTCTGTCAACCAATTTCTTATCCAGTTTACCACCTTGGGACTCATCCCCAAACTACTGAGTTTATTGATAAGTCTCCTATGAGGGACAGTATCAAAGGCTTTGCTGAAATCCAGGTAGATGACATCCATCACATGTCCTTGATCCAGTTCTCTGGTAACCCAGTCAAAGAACTCAATCAGATTTATCTGGCAAGATCATCCCTTGGTAAAACCATGTTGCCTCGGATCCTGTAACCCGCTGGTTTTGAGAAAGTTCACTATTCACTCTTTCAGGAGCGCCTCCATTACTTTTCCCGCCACCGAGGTAAGGCTTATGGGCCTGTAGTTTGACACTTCTTCCCTGTCACCACTTTTGTGCAGAGGTATGACATCAGCCATTCTCCAGTCCTGAGGAACCTCTCCTGTTTCCAAGGATCTGTTGAAAACATCCTTTAACGGCCCTGCAAGAACATCTCTGAGCTCTTTCAGTATCCTGGGATATATCCCATCTGGTCCCATGGCCTTGTCCACTTTCAGTCTGTGTCCTGCCTCTGGCCCGCCCTGTTTTATCCCCCTACATGCCTCCATCCAGAGCTCCCTGCACAGCGGCCCTGAATGTATAGGGTTTCTTTGGACTGGGAAGCTGGTCCCAATGGCTAGCAGGGGTTGGACATCTACCCCAGGCGTCAGACCCCACTATTTGGGACTCTGCATGCCGCTCAGTATGTCTAAGCCCAACAATGGAGAAATAGAACATAAGAAGTGGGTGCAATGGATTTGCCCTACAGAAAAGAAATGAAAAGGAAAAAAAATGGAAAATTTAACTATAACAGAAGAAATGATTCAGAAACAGTCTAAGAAAATCGAGAACTAGAGCACACCTTGGAGTGATGAGCTGCATGGATTTTGGCTCAAATACCTAATCAGTCTACATCAGGCAATCTAGTGGAGGAGTAGTCTAATGGTTAGAGCTCTGGCTTGGGGACCAAGAAATCAGGGTTCAATTCCCACCAGCACACCTTGGGCAAATCCCTTGACCCTCTATTGTTAGAAAAATCAAAGTTATCAATGTCCCTGTTTAAGTTACAATGTAAACTGCTTTGATTGAAATGATAAAGTGGTATAAAAAAATGTGCAGTGAGCTGATCAGTTTAACATTGCACTACAAAATGAAATACATAATGACTCAATGAGAACTGGGAGAGCCTTTTAATAATGACAAACAAAGAAAACAGAGCCATACCTGAAAACTATAGACCTGCTCACCTACCAAGTTCAGATTGCTTACTAGAATAATAGGAAATTCACTGTATTTGCATTTGAAGAAAAATTCCTTCTATCCAATTGAAGGAAACTGCAAAAACTCATTAGGAAGCAAAGATCAGCTTCTTATTGATAAAGCAATACTAAAGAATTAAAAATGAAGAGAAGTGAATTTATATATGGCTGGATTGATGATAAAAATGCATTTGACTTTGGAAATTTTTGGCATTAGTAAAAATATCCAAGGTTTTTTTTTTAAACAACCATGAAATCATAGAAGTCAAAGTTAATGCTTAATGTTTGTGAATTTGGTGAAGTCATTTTCATCTATATTATTCAATCTCCTTACCCTTCCCTATTGCACACTTATTCTTATCATTTGTCTTGTTTGTCATGGTGGTCTTAATTAGATTGTAAGCTCTGACAAGCAGAGACCATCCTTATCTATGTCTGCTCAGCACTGCGTACACCTTATAGACTTATATAAATGATTAACAGTAGTAGCAGTAGTATTGATCCCATTGATAAGGATGTTAAATAAGGCAAAGCATGGCTACCAGTTGTCAAAGCAAGCTAAAAACTCTCCCATCTTTTTTACATGGATGACTTAAGACTATATGGTAAATCAAAACTAGAATTGGATTCGTTACTAAAAGGCCTTTTAATAAAGAAGCCTGCTAAATGGTCAATGTACATTTTAGCACGTGCTCATTGCCCGCAGTGACTCCTAACATATAGGCATGACAGTGCGTGATTGCTAAAGCATACATTAACAGATCGTCATGCACTAAGGGAGCAAGTGGGCAGGTTAGGGGTAGAGTGTGGGCATAGAGAACACATTGACACAAGCACAAGGGTAATTGCCACATGCTCAGTTGCAATGTGGCAATTAGTGTGGGTGCACCTAATGATACCTCTATGGGTATCGTTAGCTGTAACCATGTTAACTGTGCTGCATGTTAGTGTAACATTGGTGATTAACTGCTGTGGGCTACTGCAGACATGCTGACAGTTACCAGAGAGGCTTTGTACTTACCTTGCGTTAAAAATGCATGTTATATAAAAGGGCCCCTAAGTACTGTTCAGATATTTAGTGATGATACTGGAATATAATTTGGAGATGATAAATGTGTGATCACTGAACTAAAGAAAGGAAGAATCGTTAACTTACAAGAAGGTATTCAAGGCCTAAATGGAACAACCATCAGAGGCCTAAAACCTAGGGAAGGTTATACATATTTAGGCATCCTGGAAACATCATATATTTTGCACAACCAAATAAAAATAAATTAGGCATAGAATACTGCAAGCAATTAAGGAAAACCCTAAAGTCAAGACTAAATGGTTGCAATACAATCAGCACTATCAACTCATGGGCAATACCACTGATATGATATACTTCAGGAATAGTCGCATGGACTCAGAAGGGCCTTGTTAATCCTGACCGGCATAATAGAAAACTGATTATGAATAATGCCCTCCACCCGCATAATGATGTTGATAGATTATATCTTCCAAGGATGAATGGCGGCCAAAGGCTTTCACAAGTAAAACAAACAAAGAGGAATGAAAACGTAACAACTTATTATTATTATGGTTTATGGCTTATTTATTAATAGTTTACATCAAGGCAAGCAAAAAACTTTATTGAAGGACATTCAGAAAAAAAGGGCTATTTGAAAAATTTTAATCAAAGAAAGAATACTAAAAGCAGGAACTGGAATCTAGGCTGGAAAATTGGAAGAATATAGTACTCCACAGGTAATCTTTGAGTAACACAGAAGGGAAACTGGATAACAGCAGAACATCAGTGGTTTAAGTTTGATCCAGTTAAAAGAGAAATTAAAGGCACGATTTGCACTGTCCAAGAGCAGACATTTCATATTGTAGGGGCAGTGGCATAAACTACACAGGCCACTGCCTAGGCAGGATCTACAAAATGGAAGTCAGCTGCAAAAATTGGAGTCTGTACCAACTTGAGAGAGTGTGGCAGAGCTAAAGATGCTGACATCCTGTATAAACAAGCTGAATCTCAGGACCTGAGATAAGCTGGCCATTGTCTTGAACTGGAAACATATTGATGGTATTTGCTTCTTGGGGTCCAGTATCAGAAACTGGCCCATTATAAAGTGCACTAGCAGCCCTGACCAAATTATGACTTTTTATGTGAATATTCCATACCTTAGAGACAATCTGTGATTTGCTGATCCAAGCTCTCGGATACCTGATCTAGGCCAATTGTTCTCGAGCCACACCTGCAATTGACTAGCCACGTGTCAGTTAGGAAAGGTTTTCCTAAGGCCTGCATGAGAGAATCAGGGGGTCTTCATTCCTGAGGTGTGCTGTAGCCTTCCTTTCTTTGTCATTTTGGGTCTTGGTTCCTGACCGATGCTGATCAAGAAGATGCAAAACCATCCCTAAAACCTCTCTCTTCATCTCTGACTGTATTCTTCTGTAAATGTGAGTCTCTCTCTTTATCTCACTCTGAAGCTGACGTGTGCTGCCTGTCGGCCCATAAATTGCAAGGCACCCTACAGAAGAACCTTATAAAAAATTATCTTACTTGTGGGAGTTAGCTAGTACCTTATTGACATGGCCAGTGGTAATTTGGGGAGAGGATGATTGTATTTTCTAAACTCTAATTGTCTAATTTCACTGGCCTGTGATGTGTCTCTGTAATACCTGATACTCCTCTGGAACAGAATCTAATAAACAGATTTTTAACCAAACTTGTTAAAGCTTATTCATATACATAAGAGGTGCAGTTATGAACTTGTCCAGAGCAGCCATAATCCAGAGTTCATAAATATTTTTTAGTTCCTTGCTGCTTCCCACAATATGAATGTCATCAAGGCAAAGAAAGAAAAGACCACAGATGACAGTAAATGTCGACTGTGTAAAGAAAAAGATGAAACTGAGGACCACATAATCAGCGGCAGCTGCAAAATTGCTCAGCCCGTCTACAAGCAAAGATATGATCAAGTGGCAAAAATTTTACCTTGGTATTTATGTAAGAAATATGGCTGGCCAAAACAAAAGAATTACTGGGACCACAAAATAACAGAAAAAGTGAGGCAACACAGAGTAGAGTAGCAGCCTAGTGGTTAGGGCAGCAACCTGGGCTCAGAAAAAAGAGTTTAAGTCCCACTAATTCTCCTTGTGGACTTGGGCAAGTCACTTAGCTCTTTATTTTTTTCAGGTACAACCATAGATTGCAAGCTCTCTGGGGACAGGGACATGCCTAATTGCAATTCACCTTGTTCTTCTGGAAAGCTATGAGCTAAATAAACGATAATGCAAATATTTTAAAATACAAACTGACCACTTCCTAGAACACAATACACCTGATATTACAAAATAAAAAAACATATATTCAAATCCCCATCACATGAAATATTAAATTTCCTCATGCCTATCTTCAATATCTTTCCACTAACATACTTCTGCATCTGCTGAAAAATTCATTTCATATTACATTTCTAAATGCCTGTAGAAATAGATAAGCTCTAAGCATCGGTGCAGTTTCATAAGGAAATAATGACAGTGGGGGCAGGGAGACAAGTTCCCCATTTGTGCCTGCAACATTTGGGGGGAAACTGCCCCCCATGCTCCCCCTCTCCAATCTACACCTATGGCTTTAAACTCTGCTAAATACTGTAGAAGAATATCTGACATTATTTTCATATTCTCTGGTAAAGCATTCCACAGTCCAGGAGCTACCATGGATACAATTTGTTCCTGTAGTATTCTAAAGTGCATTTTCTGTAAAAAAGGAAATCTAGCAACATCATATTTGCTGATCATAAAGTCAGAATAGAGTGATACATTTGCAGAGTGGATGATAAGCTCCACAGTGCTTCCAACTGCAGAGCCTTAAATATCAACATGATTATTTAATTGATAACAAGTGCAGCCCAAACTAGACGGGAAATATGTTCTGATTTCCCTATGTCGGTTAACAATACGTAAAGTTATAGTTTTAAAGTTATACTGTGATTAAAAAGGAAGGGCCACGGCGGTGGAGGGTGCTGTTTCTCTCTACTTGGTTGGCCAGTCCGACAAAAAGATTTAAGAATTTTTCTGGTTTCTTTCACTGAGTTTTGAGGTTATTTGGTTAACAATACGTGTCACAGAATTCTGAACAAACTGTAGAGAATGAAAAACATAATCACGATAGGCCTAAATATAAACTATTGCCATACTCCATACAAGAAATCACAAGTGCTTATATCACAGTTCTCAGATTCTCAAGAGACAAATAAGGTTTTAATCTTCTAATTACGCACAACCTATACTATATAATGCCTGTTTAGTAACTAATTATATGAGTGAACATATTGACAATTGCGTATCATAGGTTATTCCCATGGCGCGATTTGATCTAAACAGGAGCCAGTTCAGATTGATCCCACCACTGCCAGAACTGAGTGGGTGGCAGCACGGCATGTGTTTGCTTTGTCAACGCCGCAAACCCGGCCTGCTGGTGGCAACTGCAGGGCACCAACTCTCTGGTGACCCAGCAGCCCGATCTCCACACCTGCCAGTGATTTGACGGCATCGGGGACTTCCCACAATGCCAGGATCCCCCAATGCCGTTAAACCACTGATGGGTGGGTGGGTATCCCCACCAGTGCAGTGCCAGCATCGGGTTGCCGTTTTTGGCTCAGTTTGGCAAACATGGCCCTTGGCAGGAACCAGTTCGAATGAAATGGGCTGAATGGGCCGAATCCCACCACTGGTTATCCCCATAATCCAAGCCTGAAGAGAAATTTTCACAATCTGATCATCAATAATATTTGTGTAGGAAAATCAGAGGGGATATAATTTCTGTTTTAGAAACATTTACTGCCAACTGCTAATCTGCTGTGCTTCATCCAAAACTCTATAGCAATGAAACATAAAAAATTGTTTCAATGTCTCATCCATAGAAATGGTGATGGGCACATAAAATGGTTGAAAAGAAGCAAGTTTGACGTATGGATGTGGTACGATCAAGAGACAGCAATATTGAAGATAAAGAACTGGAAAAGATTTACAAATTGAAATTGGAAAAATTTGGAAAAAGAAATCAACTGTGTCTGCCATTCTCATTAGAGCACTGGAAGCCACACTATAAGAACGTAAGAAGAATTTTGACTTCCTGAATTAAAGTGGCTTGCTGTCGCTGCTTTAAGTTAAACTCAGATAATCAATATTGACCACTGGCACTGAATATCGAATATGCCTCGTTGGAGATTTAGCTAACCGGGCACATTGGATATTCAGTGCCAGTGACCAGTTAGTTAAACCAGCTAAAGTGAGGCCAGCCATTTAAGTTTAAGTTAGCAGACTGGTTAGGGGGTTAATTTAGAAACCTTATTGACAATTTATTTCTGTGTTATAAGCCATATACAAGTAACGTATTTTCCGGCGTATAAGACGACTTTCTAACCCATGAAAATATGCTCAAAAGTCGGGGGTCGTCTTATACGCCGGTATATGGCGGTATACAGCAACTTTCTGACCTGGACTGGGGAAGCTGACTGACGCTGCATCCCGGGCTCCTCCCCTCTCCCTGCCAGCCGATTGATTGGCTGCTGTGCTTCAGGGCCTCCGTCTCCAATGTGACTGCTATGGGTGCAGAGGCTGCCGGGTTTTCGGGCTGCCGTGCTCATGTGGTCAAGGTTCAGTATGGGGATCTTTATAGATGTGGTGGCTGCTTCAGGATAGTTTTTAATTTGTGGGTTGTTAGTTTTTTTTTTAGTGTACTGTTAACACGAGCGGTGGCAGTTGGGGGATAGGGGAACGCTGGTGCCGGTTGTGCTGAGGATTGTGGCAAAGTGGTGTTTGCCCTGGGGGGTGGACTTCTCTGCCAGGGCAACGCAACCTGTCAGAGTGCTACTGCGGTCTTCTGGGTCTCTTGGACACGATCTGGAGTCTGTATTTCAGCGGGGCAGCCACCATTTTCTTTTGGCAGGATTCTGGAGCACCCGAGGTAAGAACTGGAAGAGGGGTAGTCTTATACGGCGAGTATAGGCCAAACCCTATATTTTAACAGGAAAAGTAGGGGGTCGTCTTATACGCCAGAAAATAGGTATATGTGTAAATCACAGTCACATGTAAATAGCCATTTTAGAAAGGAACAAAACAGCAAAAAAAGGATACCTATGCAACAAAAATAAAAAAATAGAGAAATAAGGAGTGGGGAAGCAAAATTAGCAGCGACAAAATTTATTAAGCCTAACATGGCCGTGTTTTGGTATATTGTGCCTGAATCAGAGGAAAGATTATAATGCCAATGAGTGGGTTAAAATCCATGTGGACATGACAGAGGCATGGCCTGGGTAGAACCAAAATCTAGACATGTATTTTCCCTTTCATTTAGAGAATGCACATGCAGACTCAAAATAATATACATCCAGATTTACGCCTGCACCTGGAAAAGAACAGGCATTTCAAAAGTGCTCATTTTGGCCATTCCTTTAATAGGAGGGATTAAAGGATATCCACCTTAATCCCCAATATTTATTTCCCCCTCTGAATTTGTTCTGAAATGTCACCACCTACATGTATATGAACATATATATATATATATATATATATATATATATATATACTGTATATAAACTTCTAAAGATGTGTGTTTGAAAGTGTTCAGAATAGTGTAGAATCAAAGGCAAAGGTAAATTCTGCTGAAGATGTGGCTGCTGGAGAGGTCAGATGAGGGGCAACATTAAGGGAATAGCCTGCTGTGCTAGCAAAGCTGAAAAGTAAACATTTAGGGGATATGCAAATCACTGCCTGTGCTGAAGGAGCAAGGGTAATATTTATACTTTGTTCCTTATACTTTTGAGTAATGTTGTTCTAATTCCATATTATGTGCTTCTAGATCCATATTCTGTGTTCACTGTAAAGCCCTGTTGAACTATGTTGTTACATGTAAACTGCTGTGATTTTTAAATACAACGGTATAGGAAAATAGCTAAATAAATAAATAAATGTTTGCTCACATTTATATCTATTTTTAGGATGTAACTTTTAATCTATAGGGAATAGTGTAGGGGAATAAAGTATACCCACTACTAAACAAAGGGTGGAGAAGTAAATCCTGGGTGGGGGGGGGGGGGGGGGGCGTAAGAAATTGCTCACCCTAAGAGAAATGGTATCACTTGGCACTGGCACCCAAAGTCCTGTGTAGAAAAGAACTTAGAAAACAGTTACCTGGGAATTAGAGGGATCAAGCTTCTTTAGCTAAAAGAGCTTAACCCTCATCTGACAGAGAAGAAGGAATCTCCCCCTGTTCTTCAGGCCATCTTCCTGAAGATGGTGCTGAAAAGTCTCCTGGGAGTCTAGACAAACTCAGAGTGAAGATAACAGCAAAAAGCCTCCTACAGACCCAGTCAGGGGTAAGAATGAAGATGGGGGTAGATAGTTTCCTCCCAACCCAGGGAGTAGTGATGGCTGCAGAGAGACTCTTGATATCTTAATCCTGGTTTGGGAGTCCAGCGGCAGATCAGCTCATTGGGAAACTTCAGCAGCAGAGAATTCAGGAGCCACAAGGCCCAGGAAGGGCCTAGTGGCAGATCAACTTATTGAAGAGCTATAGTGGCAGATCAGCTCCAGAGGGAGCTACAATGGAGAATCAGCTCCTGGGGGAGCTGCAGCAGCAGAATCAGCTCCAGGGGCAGAGTGATGGTGCCAGAATCAGCTCCATAGAGAGATGCAGTGGCAATCAGTCATTCCAGACTAGGAGCCACAAGGCCCAGAAGTGACCAGAGGTAGATTAACTCATTGGAGAGCTGCAACAGAGAATCAGCTCCAGGGGAGCTTTAGCAGAGAATTAGCTCCAGAAGGAGCTACAGCAGCAGAGAGTTCATTCCGTTCTAGGATCCAAAAGACCCAGGGAGGTCCAGTGGCAGATCTACACTAACAGCTTTGCTACATCCTCCGGTAACAAATTCCAGTTTGATTACACGTTGAGTGAAAAAATATTTTCTCTTATTAGTTTTAAATAGGTTACCCTGTAGCTTCATTGCATGTCCCCTAGTCTTTCTATATTCTGATGACATAAACAATCGATCTACGTTTACCCGTTCCACTCCATTCATTATTTATAGACCTCTATCATATCTCCCCTCAGCCATCTCTTTTCCAAGTTGAAGAGCCCTAACCTTTTTAGGCTCTCTTCATAGGGGTATCTTTCCATCCCCTTTACCATTTTGATGGCTTTTCTCTGTACCTTTTCTAATAACACTATATCCTTTTTAAGATATAAAGACCAGAATTGCACACAATATCCAAGGTGCGGTCTCACCATGGAATGATACAGAGGCATTATATTATCATTTGTTTTATTTTCCATTCCCTTCCTTATGATTCCTAGCATTCTATTTGCTGTCTTGGCCACTGCTGCCCACTGGGCGGAGGGTTTTAACATGTTATCCATGATGACGCCTAAATCTTTTTCCTGGGTGGTGGTTCCTAATGTGGAACCTTTCAACGTGTAACCATAGTTTGGGTTGTTCTTTCCTAGGTGCATAACTTTGCACTTGTCCACATTAAATTATATCTGCCATTTGGATGCCCAGTCTTCCAATTTATCAAGATCCTCTTGCAATTGTCCACAATCCTCATGGGTTTTAACAATTTTAGTTTTGTGTTATCTGCAAATTTGATAACCTCACTCATTACCATTTCCAGGTCATTTATGAATCTGTTAAAATGCAGCGGACCCAGCACAGATCCCGGGGGTACCATTTTGATGGTTTTTCTCTGTACCTTTTCTAATAACGCCATATTCTTTTTAAGATACAACGACCAGAATTGCACACAATATTCAAGGTGTGGTTGCACCATGGAACGATACAGAGGCAGTATAATATCCTTTATTTTCCATTCCTTTCCTTATGATACCTAGCATTCTACTTGTTCTCTTGGCAGTCACTGCACACTGGGTGGAGGGTTTTAACATGTTATCCACGATGACGCCTAAATCTTCTTTCCTGGGTAGTGGTTCCCAATGTGGAACCTTGCATCGTGTAGCCATAGTTTGGGTTGTTCTTCCCTAGGTGCATAACTTTGCACTTGTCCATATTAAATTTCATCTGCCATTTGGATGCCTAGTCTTCCAATTTATCAAGATCCTTTTGCAATTTTCCACAATCCTCTTGGGTTTTAACAACTTTAAATAGTTTTGTGTCATCTGCAAATTTGATAACCTCACTCGTTATTCCCTTTTCCAGGTCATTTATGAATATGTCAAAAAGCGGACCCAGCACAGATCCCTGGGGTACTCCACTATTCACCTTTTTGCATTGGGAAAATTGGTCATTTAACCCTACCCTCTGCTTTCTATCTTTTAACCAGTTCCTGATCCACAATAGTACACTGCCTCCTATCCCATGACTTTTTAGTTTTGCCAAAAGTCTCTGATGAAGGATCTTGTCAAAGGCTTTCTATATGAACTGACTCACCTTTGTCTACCTGTTTATTCACACCTTCAACAAAACATAGCAAATTAGTAAGACAAGGTCTTCCTTTTCTAAAGCCATGTCTCCCATTAAGCCATAGCTATCTACTGTCACCACTCTGCCAGCCCAAGCGGTAGGAACTGGTATTGCTTGGCTCTGTGAGGGTGGTAGTTGTGCCTTCGCTGATACAAATCACAAACAAAACTTCTTTCTAAGTTTAGGGCTTTATTCCCCGTCCCATGAGGTTTCTTCATCTTCTGGTAACAGAAATTAAGAGCCTACTTTGGCATACAACAAAAGTTAACTGAACAACAGAAATAGCTTCCTTCAGCTTCCAAACTTTAAACAAAAGAAAAGAACAAAACAGCCTAACTGTTTCAATACAGATCCTTTCTCTCGTGGCTGGTAGTATAGCTCACGTCTGTTTGGTTAGAGAGTGAGTGAGATGCAGCATGCAGCTTCTAACACGGGAGCTAAGGTCACCAAATAAGTGTTTATCTTAGTGAGAACTCTGACTCAGTTACAGTTAGAGAACAATCCATTAATTCAGGAATTTCAGTTACCTCTGAATTTTCACACTCCATCAATACTGCCCCTGCTGGTATCTTAGTAGATAGCTCAACTCTCTATTTGCTGTGCTAGTAGGATAATTACGGCAGGCTCTCTGCCTGTTCAGCTCTGGCCTTCGGGACTCAGCTGAGCTAGATTGCAAAGCTTTTGATGGCGTTTTTCTAGAAGCTGGGAGCTCACAATGATAGGGAAAATCTTCAGCTTTTCCTGGTAAGTAAATCCCTCTTCTCCTAGGATTTTTATGACCAGAAGAAAAGTTATTCTCAGCCTCTAGATAGCTTGTCTTTATGTGGCTATTTCTATGCTTCCAGGGTTTCTCCCTCTCAGATAGCAAATAGCCCTTACATTCACTCCTTGCCCCGGTACCTGCTACTGCAGTCTTCCCACACTTCTCTTGTCTTCCATGCACATACACGCTATCAGGCTGCTGACTTCTCACTGTTTCACACAGGTCTCTGGATTCTCTCCAACCTTCACGCTGGCTCCCTTGTTGCTTCAATGACTCATTCTCACTATCTTCCTTGCTTTCATACCCACTCCATGCTTTCCACGGCTTCAACGGTGTTCGCTGCAGTCTCTCTGCTTGTGACCTTTGCTGTCTCAACTCCTCTCTCCTTCTAATTGTTTGGGAGTCTATTTTATCCTCGTGTCTCCTGACTCCACCTCCACTCAGCTGAACTCTATCAGGCAAAGCAAATTCCCTTTCTTTACTACCTGGGTGTGTCTTCATGGGGCTTATGCACGTGTGCCTAGGTTGTCTATAGCAACCATCAAACATTCCTTTGTTTACCTTGTCACTTTTTCTGTGATCATTCATACTGATCTGCATTTTCTCGGGTTGCCCTAGGTCTACCTTGTGACACTACATATTCAGTAATTTTGCTCTTTATAACGGCTTCTACCATTTTTCCCAGTACTGACGTCAGGTTCACCGGTCTATAGTTTCCCGGATCACCCCTGGAATCATTTTTAAAAATTGGCGTTACATTGACCATCCTCCAGTCTTCAGGTATTACAGATGATTTTAATGATAATTCACAGATTACTAATAGCAGGTCTGCAATCTCATATTTCAGTTCTTTCAACACCCTTGGATTTTTTGCTACAAATGTACTTGAAAAAGTCTTTATTATGCGTTTTTGCTTCCATAGCAAGCTTCTTCTCAAATTCTCTTTGCCTGCCTTATCAATGCCTTACATTTAAGTTGCCAGTGCTTGTGTTGTTTCCAGTTTTCATCATTTGGCTCTTTTTTCCATTTCCTGAAATATGCTTTTTTGGCAACAACAGCCTCTCTGACCTCAACCTTTAACCATGCTGACAGTTTTTTGGACTTCCTTCCCCTTTTCTTAAAGTGTGGAATACAGCTGGTCTGGGCTTCCAAGATAGTATTTTTAAATAACACCCAAGCTTAATGTAAGTCTTTAACCTTTGAAACTACTCCTTTTGTTTTTTTTTCTTAACTATTTTCCTCATTTTATCATAGTCTCCCTTTCGAAAGTTAAAAGACAGTACTGTGTATTTCCTTACCATCCCTTCTCCATTAATTAAATCACTATTGCCAAGTGGCCCCAACACCCTTATCTCTTCTTCCTGATTCGGCAGGAGTGCAAAATCCTCTCCATATTGGAGGAGAGCTTGGAGGAGACGAGCCAAGCTTACAGTCTCAGCAATTGGACAGAACTAGAAAATCTCTCCTTTCACAAGCAGCCACTAGTCCAGAGCTCCAACAGAGGGTGAGACTTGGGCTGGTGGTCAAAGGGAAAGGGAGGGGAGTTAGGAGACAGGTTAATTAAAATCCATAATCTTTAAAGGTTTAAGCTGTATAAGGTTATAGTTGGTTGTTTGAACTATCTTATCTCTGATCTTATATTGCTATTTTGCCTTACCTGCTTGAAGCACTTATTATATAATATGGGCAGTTCATTCTGCATTGTTTTATCACTGTTGTATATATTTTGTAAATAAATTGTAAATACTATTTAAGCCAAGCTTGTTCACAGCAGTGGTTTTTGGAGAGGTTTCCTGTTATAAAAGAAGGAAAATCCTACCTGCTAACACCTTTCTTCCCCAAGAGGACGCACCAGACGCCAAAATGACAAGGACCAATGGAACCCGCTCTCGAGGGGACTCCAACCAGGCTGGTCCCAGGCTCAGAAGTGCACCCAAGGGTGCCTTACATATAATCTTGTCAGTCATCAGAAACAGGGGAATGAGAAAGCCCTTCCTACCCTCCCTTAAGAACTTTATGTAATTGCTACTTCTAAGAGCTAGTTTTGTGTGTGTGAAGCAGAACTGGTTGAAAGGGTCTTGCTGTTCAAGGCTGGACCCAGGTTATTACTGGAGATTGGAAAGCCATTTGCTCTGTTGTTTAGGTGGCAACATGATCAATTAGGTCATCATAGGTGATTGGGCTTGTTCAGCTGAATATCTGATAGCCCATTGGAAGTTTTCATGATGTTATTGGATGAGAGTATCAGCTGACCATGTGGTAAATTTGCTAAGGTGGTTTAAAAATGTATGGTTAACATTCAAAATCTTCAGCAGTAATTTTCTACAGTTAAGAAAAAGGCCTTTTTATGATTACTTTGGCTGCAGGCATGCAAAAGTATATGGGCTGTGTCAGAAAAATAGCAGTTTCCCAATATTAAAAGCTAGTTTTTTAGTACTTCATGGCTGCATAAAACACATTGTACATACAGTACAGTGCTAGTCAAGCATAAGAAAAAACAAGGCAACGTTTCCACTGTATATAGCAATAAAATGTATTTCTGCATCAGTGCTAAACCAGTTCACAGTAATAACACATGCATCATTGACGTAAGCCGTCATGAATTGAACTTGTGCGATTAATGTTGTAATCTGTGACTACTATGGGGCTTGTTTACAAAGCTGCGGTAGCGGTTCGCGATCGTTATCGGAGCCGCGACCCCATTGATTTCAATGGGGCCGCGGCTCCGATAACGACCGCGAACCGCTACCGCGGCTTTGTAAACAAGCCCCTATGTATTGTATGCATTACGTAACATAAATACTGTACAGTCCTCATTCAGTCTTCTAAACACCAACAAATGGAGATCTGCAAGTTGGCAGCTTTAGATAATGTATCAACCAATACATTTAATACCGAAATAAAACTGTTTAACAACGAAGTAAAAAGCAAAAAAGCTATTACATCGTAAAATGAAAAGTAATTTAGTTTTATTGATTTGAATAATTTAAAGCAATATATTTTGTCACCTTCACAATTATATTAATGGTAATTGTAAGAAATAAAGAATAATGATGTTGATCATGTATAATGAAGCCTATATATGATGAAGGACATAAAGACATTTGTATTTCATAATTGTAAATTGTTGAATTGAAAGCTGGCTCCATAGTGCAGTGATAGTAAAAAAAATAGGCTTGAGTTCCAAATCTGACTCCTGTTCCAGTGGTTTGGACAAGACTTTCTTTTTGGTAGAGTTTGAGATTAACATGAATGGGCATGTATAATTATTAGTTTAATTTGAAGGAGAAGAGAAGTGAAATTTATCTCAAATGCTGTCTCTACTACCTCTCTTTTACAGAAAAAAATAAATGTACTCTTTCTGAAACACACTCTCCTCTCTCTCATGTTCTCTCTCTCACATGCATTCTCTTTTTTTAGGCACATATTTATTTATTTACATATACTCTTGCTCTCTCAAACACACTCAGACACAGCACAATCACTACTCAGTGTGCCAACTATGTACTTGCATGGGGCAGTATGATTACCAGTGAGCCGATCAGGCCAAGCTGTGAGGCAGACGAGCAGTGGGCGACACAGTCAGCTGGTCTTGGCCACAGATAGTCGGCGGCAGACAGCAGATAGACAGGCATTAAAATCAGTGCGGACTTTAGAGCTCATGCGCATGCCTTATGTCAGAGACCATTAGCTAAGCGGTCAGTGGTACATCCTGCATCACAATCGGCTCTCTGAATGGTGGAGCTGTGCAGGGCAGGAAGTTTGTGCTGATGAATGAGAAAGAGAGAAACAGACTGGGAGAAGGCTAGTGGGGGTTGGGGCTATTAGAGAGAGACACTGGGTTAAACCTAATGGGGCCTTATAGAGAGAGAAACACTAGGGGAAGGGCTAGAGGAGGGGTATGAGAGAGAATGAAGCAGGCTGGGGGATTATGAGAGGGAGAGAAACAGACTGGGGGAAGTCTGGGGATTATGAGAGAGAGAATAAAAAACAGGCTAGAGGAAATGTGTGAGGTGATCATGAACGAAAGGGAAACAGACTAGGAGAAGCCTGTGAGGGGTTCATGTGTGTGTGTGTGTGTGTGTGAGAGAGAGAGAGATATACAACCCCATACAGAGCCCCTGACACTCCTAATGACAAACACACATACCCCATACACACATGCAGTATCTGACACTCCACATGACAAACGCCCACATACACACATGCAGCTCCGACACTCCCCATAACAGATACACATCCACATGCATGTAGCCCCTGACACTCACCTTGACATACACACAACCACACACACACACACGTGCATGAAGCCACAACATTCCCCATAACTCATACATGCACATGCACATCTATACATCTTCCTACATGCCCCCTGACACATGCATGCCCACATGAAGATGCTGAGCTATGAGGGGATGACAGGGCTCTGAGGGGTAGACGGAGAGGGAAATACTGGATTCTGAAAGATGGACAGTGAGAAGCAAATGCTGGACTCTAAGAAGTGGACAGAGAGGATGAGGGATGGACTGAGAGAGAGACGATGGCCTCAAAGGGGTGGACAGATGGTGAAATTCAAATGGATAGAAAGATACGTAGTAAAGAAAGACATGCAGGAAGGAGCTAAAAGGAAAAGATCTATATGTTAGAGGCAGACATAGAGAGGGAATGGAAGAAGACAAGGCGAGCAAGTAAAAATGGCAAATAGACAGCAGACACTAGTTCAAGAGAAGATAGAGTCATAGAAGAGAGACTGGGGCCATTATGATGGAAAAAATAAAATGCCCAGATAACAAAGATAGAAAAAAGTATTTTATTTTGAATTCATTATCTGGAATAGGTTAGCTTTGGGGAAATATGTATTGCTGATATCTGTGTTTTTGTTCAGATTAAGAGGAAATGCATTTCTCCAGTGTTGCCATAAATGCGGAGTTTGACTTTTTAGGGTTCCCAGTTCAATTATTGTCTTTCTATTTCTAATTTGTGGTCCTTTGTTTTATATTTGGTGAGGGTCTGATTGGGATTTGTATGTATGACTGAGGTACAGCATTCCGTTAGCATGTAGTTTCTATGTACAGATCACTCACTCAGTTTTCCCAGTATGAAAGATGTTTGTGTTCTCTAAGATGCACTGGTTTAATAGCTGTAGTATTGCCATTTCATAGGTAGGATTGGTACTGTGTGAGCCTGGTAAAATTATGTTATGACAGGTTTGGTATGGAGTACGACTACTCTTTTTGCAAGGTTTTATAGTACTTCTTCATTTATATAGAAGTTGGCCTTGAAGGGAAATCATGTAGAAATTTGGTAGACTTTCTCTAACCCCCCACTGTACATGTAAATGATGCCCAGACACTCAAACACTTATTAAGTTATTGGGATAAAAATGACAGAGGCATGTGGCACTTTATAAACTGAGTCTTAATAAATTGGTTAGCCTATATGGTGTCATCAATAAGGTGCTACCTACCTCTGTCACTTTTGCTACTCCAAACTAGGACAGTTACCTCTCAGAAGATTTTCATCATGTTGTGATAAAAGAGACGCTTGTGAAGGGCTCTACCGGGGTGGGGGGCAGCACAGTATTCACTTGCACAGGGCAGCAAAAAGGTAGCACTGGTTCTGCTCAGACACATGCACATCAGTTGCCAAGTTACCCAGTTCCACGAGTGAGACTTTTTGGCCATTTCTTGTTTTAAATTTGCATTGCAATGCAGTCTGGTATTTGTAGTCCCTGATTGTATCCACTGAAATCAATACTGCAGGTCGCATAATGCATCAGGACGAGACTGGCAAAAACCCAGGACTAGCTTAAAATCTCACTCCTGGAATTGGGCAACTTGGCAACTCTGTTCTGTGTCCAGACAAAACTATTTGGTCTCGTTCTCGAGCGAGTACTTCCCAGTAAGATAATGTAATATAGCTCACTCAGTATAACATACACATTCAGTATTTTCTCATGTTGTTTCACTTCTTATTATTCTCAAGGTCTCAAACAAACCATAGCACTGATCTTATGGACGTTTTCCTCGTTCCAATAAGGTGCCATCTTGGTTATTAATTCTCTAAATTTTCACAAAAAAAATCTCATTTTTGGAAGATTGCAAATAAAATAAAATACTTAGGGGCTTGTTTACAAAGCCGCGGTAGCGGTTTGCGATCGTAATCGGAGCCGCGGCCCCATTGATTTCAATGGGGCCGCGGTTGCGATCGCGATCGCGAACCACTACCGCGGCTTTGTAAACAAGCCCCTTAGCTTCTTGGTTATTTCTTCTCTAAATTTTCACAAAAATCTCCTCATTTTTGGAAGATTGGAAATGAGGAGATTTTTTGTGAAAATTTAGAGAAGAAATAACCAAGAAGCTAAGTATTTTATTTGTTGATGTAACTCTAAGAACTCTAAAGAACAGAAGGTCATTGATGTCAACAGGCACATTATTGGGACGAGGAAAACGTCCATAAGATCAGTGCTATGGTTTGTCTGAGACCTTGAGAATAATAAGAAGTGAAACAAAATGAGAAAATACTGAATGTGTATGTTATACTGAGTGAACTCTGTTCTGTGAGCAGTCACAATTTATACACATGGGGCACACCTTACATGCCAATATTTATGTACTCCTAAGCAGGCATAAACATCAGCATCCACAATCTAGGCACTATTACTGCAGGGTTTGTGCTAGTATTTTATAAAGACACACAGGTCAATCTTCAATGAATGTCTCTACAAAATAGACTAAAAAAGAGGTGCTTTCTCCCCTCTTCCACTTCCATTACCTGTCTCTCTCTTCACTCTCTTTCTCTCAGACACACACACACTTACATGCACTCATTTACTTTTTCTCTTAGACATACACAGGCTTGTACACACACTCGCTTGCTCTCTCTCAGACTCACACTCAATCACTTTTTTTATTCTCTTTCAGACAAATGCACACATTTCTACAGCCTACCATAGGCACAGTATAGTTGGTATGGGGAAGTATTTCCTCCAAATTGATCCTGTTGCTAAATCAGAATTGCACCCTTTCCCTTACAATATAACTTCCATACCCCTTCCCACTCCAAAACAAACAAGTCAATTACACCAATGGCTCCCTGCCCCACCTAGGACTAAATAGTGAATGGCGCTTCAGCAACATATATAGTTCTCATGCTTAGTTCCAAGACACTATGGGGATCATTCCAAACAACAAATAGTGGGGATGTACATCCAATTTGGATGTATATCTCCGCTAATCATCAAGGCCCCTATTTCCTGCCCAGAACTCCCTGCACATACATAAGAGATGTGCGGGGAGCTCTGGATGGAGGTGGGCAGGGCCAGCGACGGAGAGGAGAGTAGGTGGGCTGGGGGCGGGGCACACAACCTGGATAAACAGGGCCAATTCCGGTCACAGCCCTATACATCTGGGTTCACCAGGATAGATGGGGACTTATTCCACCTTAGAGGTGGAATAAGTCCCCCACTGGCATTGAAAGATGGCACCATCGGGCCCCCACAGCCAGGTAAGTGGCTGCAGGGGGTTCCCCGCCACCTGATCCCAGCTTTGGAAGGCCCAATCAGGGGTTAGGCAGTGGGGAACAGGGCATTTTGTGTGGTGCGGGTGATTGGGGCTCCATGCAGAAGCCAGGCTGAGCTATCTGAGTAAATGCCTGGACGTCTGGGGTGCCGGAATCGGGACATAGCCTGGAAGTCCAGGCCCAATGCTGTGATTCTGCTCCCATGGGCCATCTAGCCTCCATGGGAGCAGAATCAAGTGCATCTCCGGGCCACCCAGATTTCTGGACGTCCAGATGACCCGGTCGTGTACCTACAGAATTGGCCTCTTTCAGGACCGTACTAAAAACTGTGCAAGCAGTGCGGCCACACAGGGTGAAAGCACAGAAGGGGGCACTGATATCATCACTGGGTTTCCAGGAAGCTCAAAAAGAGTGAGTTACTGCTTGTGGCTGGGTGGAAGGGGCACCAGATTCGTAAATCACATAGGGTGCATTTCTAGCTTGATATGGTCCTAGCCTCTCTCTGGCTCCATTGCTCTTTTCAGGGCCCTGCTTTTGGATCCTGGCCCCTCCCACATTATCTCTTATCTACACCTGCTTTTGTATTCTGATCCCCTTATTCTCCTCTCCACACTCAACCTTATTTCAATTTTTTCCTTAAGAATTCCCTAGTCTCCTGCTGTTCTATTTGTCTGTCTTAGAAGACTGCAAGCTTTCTAGAGTAGGTACTGTCTTGTATGTGTACATGCACAGCACTGCATATGCCTAATAGTGCTATATAAATGATAAGTTGAAGTAGCTGTGATAGTAGAGCCTAGTCCCAGCAGCTTAATTCTGAAGCCTCATAGCATAGCAGAAACACATCTCCTCCCTCCCTTCCTGTAACAGTAGCTTGCCAACAATTTCTCTGGCCCCCAGTGCATTTCCATTGGCTGAGTCTCATACATTCTCTGCAGCCCTTCAACCCCTGGTAGTTATAATTTTGCCCTTCGCATCATTCTGTAATAGGCTATAAGCGCTGGAAAAAGTGATTGTAGGTTCTGGAGAAAGGGAATCCCAACCATTTCTTAATGACACTTCATAGATATCTGCTTTTGGAGGAAGCTGTAGGTTAAGTCATACCAAAAGTGGTCATTAATGTTTGTATTATAGAAGTAAGTCAGTAAATCCTAATCAAAGGGTGAAAAGATAATACAAATATATTAGTGTCAGATCCTGTCAATCTTCAATGAATGGGCACTGGATCAAACAGAACAAAGTTTTTAAAATGAGCCATAATTCCAAGTGTAGAAAAGAGTTTGCAGGTAAACTCACCTTCTATGCTAGCTGTGTAAGGTCCCCCGAATTGTCAACTCATTTGCCTAGCAAGGGCCTGCAATGGTTGGCTGCCTTATTTGAACCATTCTGCTACCCTGGTTCTCTCTGTATCTCTGTTCTGGCATCTTACTGCCTATCTGTCTGGATGCTCTCCTCTTTCCTTTGTGTGTTCTTTTCTTCTTTCTTCTTGATTACAGCTTGGACTGATCTTCTGACTTACAAGTTTGACTCCATGCTGTCTACCTTGATTCAAGTCAACCAAAAGGCCCTGATTTTGACCTGAGCCAAGCCTGGATTTATATTTTTGATTTTCTTATGCAAAAATTGGGAAAATCAGAACTACAAATCTGGGCATGCACTAGGGCAAAGCTATGACTATATCAGCCTCTTTGATTGATGGGATGAGGCAGAAATCCTACCCTGAAATCTAGCAGGATGTGATTCCACCTCTTCTAGGACTTGACTGCTATTTGCTAATATTACTTTTGGTGATCTCAGGTATGTTTCTACCTTTTGGGGATCTAACAGGTACTTGTGACCTAGATTGGCCAATGCTGGGAACATAATACTGAGCTTGATGGACTTTTGGTCTGACCAATATAGCATATCTGATATTTTTATGACTCATCTTCTAAGGGTCTTGATTTGCTGATCACATAGCATAACCAGCACCTGCCAATTACAAATGGAAAGGTATATTCCTATTACAATTAATATCATATTTTTATTTTATGATTTATACTAACACCATGAAAAAATATCAGGACCAATATTCAGTGGCAGTGGTCAGCTTTTCAAAGGCCTGGCCACTCCCACTTTAATTATAGCTGGATATTCCATGCCAGACCTTATATGGCATCTGGCGCCAAATATCTGGCCTTGCTGAACAGAGCGCTGGTTATTTGGTTAGAGTCTATATTCAGTCGCTAACCAGATATTTAAAAACCGGATAAAGTTAGGACAGGCATTCACCTGTCCCAGCTTTTTGCCAATTAGCGGCTTAATAGTGCTGCTAACTCAGGGGTTTCCAAACCTGACTCCTAGCTAGTCAGGTTTTCTGGATATCCACAATGAATATGCATGAGAGAGATTTGTATGCATTGCCTCCATTGTATGCAAATCTGTCTCATCTATATTCATTGTGGATATCCAGAAAACCCAACAAGCAGGAGAGGCCCCAGGACAGGTTTGGGAACCCCTGTGCTAAATGGATAGCTGCTGAGACCTCCCCCACTCCGTCCACAGACCGCCGTGGATTTACCCAGACATCTTTTCTGTGGTCTGTGGCAATGTTCAATGGCACTATCCAGAGGATGCCACTGACTATCAGGATCACCATGATTTAACCAGTTAGCAGCTCCTGCAAACAAACTAATCCTTTTGAATATACCTCCCATATTGTTCAAAAAGACAAAATCAAAAGATCAGGGCTAAGAAAAGTAAGGAATATGGTAATAAAGAAATTGCCTTTTTTAGTCTAATTATCTGCCAAGATGATACAGTTAAATTATATTAAACCAACTTTATTATAAAATTTGCATTTTAAATGTTCTTGTGCTTGCTTAAGCCTAGTTTGAATTAAATTCTTAACCAAATTTTCAAAATGATATATTGAATGAGGTAAGCTTCCATAAGTTCTAGTGTTTCTGTGCCATGAATAAACCCGTCAGCATAAAGCAACCAATAACTCCCTGTCTTGACATGATGTTCAGAACAACAAATAAATCTTCAGGATCCCAGCAGAGCTGGCAACTTCATTAACACTTTGCCTTGCCGTGCAGAAGAAGGGAATCATGCCATGGATTCTAATATTATATACAGAGGACTAAAAGCTGAACTGTGTAAATGCCATTTTGGGGAGGGGGTAGTTACTAACATGCATTAAGGGAATTACACACAATTTTTGTCTCTTAATATGTGTTAAAGGGCAACATCATCTGTTATTTAACCCTAATGACTGTCAGTTTGTCACAACACATGTTGCTTAAAAATGAGATGCAAATAATGCAAATGCATGTAAGACATCTCTTTATTCCGCAAATTGAATAAAGGGGAATGTTGTAGTGGTTGATATGGAAGGACAGACTAGATAGGCCATGTGGTCTTTTTCTGTTGTCATGTTTCTAATACCATTTGTGATGAACTGCGCAAGCTACGTTATTCTTGGAAAAATAATGCTATTGTAGTTCCATTGATAACCTGATGCTCAAGCACCATTTGAAAGGGGCCAGTGCATTCCAAAAACAAGCGATCCAGCAGTTTCAGTTCCTGCCTCTCCCCCAAAAGCAACAACAATCCCCCTGGTCATATCCCTACCCTCCACCTAAAGATAAATTCCAAGCCCTCTAAACAACACCCCCCCCCCCCCCATTCCATTGTACCCCCCAATTCTGACCTCCCCACACCCTCTGTAGACTATCTTGGGCCTATCTGATGGAATCCATAGTGGTCTAGGGCAGGGGTGGGCAAGTCCGGTCCTGGAGGGCCACAGACCAGTCAGGTTTTAATGATGTACCTAATGAATATTCATGATTTATATTTGCATCCACTGCCTTCCATTGTATGGAAATACGTCCATGAATATTCATTAGGGACATCATGAAAACCTGACTGGTCTGCGGCCCTCCAGGACTGGAATTGCCCACCCCTGGTCTAGGGGACCCAGGAAGGAGTGATCCATCCTCATTCCTACCGGGCCAGTGCTAGTTTCAAAATAGAACCTGTGACCCCTAGCTGTAGTGTTAAGTACTACTGTTAGAGGTTAAGCTGCCATATAAGGGTCTTTTTAATGCACCAAACACTAAGGGGTATGTTTACTAAACCATCTTAATGTTCCCGGCGCTAGCTCCAGCGATAATGTGAAGAATGCCATATGAGGAGTGGGCGTTCCGGTCTTAAGGTAGCATTTCGGGTTATCGCGCGATAAAGTTCGTTATCGCACGATAGAGGGAGCTGTGACACGTTAACGCGCGTTAGCCTTAATTAGGCACGCTGACCTGCAAGCACAGCAACAGAGGTATAGCACAATGGTTAATACATTGACTGCTGATACAGTGGTCATGAGTTCAATCCCCCAGTGGGCCAAATGAATGATGGTAACCAAGGCAATTCCCTTTCCTGCTCGTAACAGTCCAACAATCTGTGCTGCTGAGGCAGTCATGAGGTTTAGCTGTAGGTAACCCTTCCCCCCAGCCATGCGGCAAGCCATGAGGCTCTGATCAGCCTGACCCTTCCCCCGCAAGCCATGAGGTAATCAGCCTGCTAAGAGAAAGGCATTGAGATTTCACTAGGCACCCTTCCCCCACACTCCAGGTCTGAGCACAGTATCCCCTAGCCCAGAAACCAACAGACCAGAGCATACCGGTTTGGACAGGTCACCCAGGTACCTCCCCAGGGGCTGCTGATTGGTGGGCAGGAAATACCTGTGGCAAATGGGATTGTAGAATGAGTTTAAAACTGTACTGTATATAAGGCATTGTAGGCCGTCCCTCGGGGTTCAGACCCTTGTGGAGGTTGCTGGTATCTCTGTCTGATCCTGTGTGCACATTAAAGATCCTGTTTGCATTCCAGCCTGTCTGAGAGTTTTCCTTCTGTGGGTTAGTGATAGAATAAGAGCTTTTCAAAGCGCTTGCCATTACATTTTGGCGACCCAGATGGGACCCTTTTAAATTAAATTTTAAAAAAAGCCTCTCTCATCACACCCACAGTGGGAAGACTACTGCTTTTTGCAGGATCGGGGCCTCCACCAGTCAGGGACCGGCCCCTCCAGGTGATTAACGGTCCTTGGCGCCCCCGGGCCACTTTGTGCTCGGAAGGACACCTTGATTTAACTGGACAGTCGGTCCCTGCGGTTGAATCCCCGATTGAAAAACCAGCTGGATAGACTGGCATCTATCAGAGTTCTGGTGAGTACTGCTACCTTACTGTTTGGGGCTAGTTCTGTACTCTATCTGTGAGTCCTGGTAATTTCTGGGAACCTGTAGCAGCCTGATCAACTGCACGAGCAGTCCTAGTAGGGGCCTTAGTGGCCCTGAAGCCATTGCTCGTCCTGTATCTGAATACCGGTAAATCTGAATAATCTGATCTGAAAATCTTTTAAAAGCGCTGCCGAAATATAGCACTTGATAAGCTAAGAATAGATCGCTGCTTCTCTTCTTTCCTTTTCTGCTTGTGGGGAGTTATCTGAAGCGTGACTGCAAGGAGAGAGTTCTCTAATGTGCTGCCGCTTGTTTTAATTTTCTGCTCCCCCATGTTAATTTCTGCTCCGATGTTTAATTTCTGCTTCCCCATGTGCTCCGGTGTGGATTTACTGCCTTTCCCTGAACCCCCGATGTAATTTCTGTGCCCCGATGTTGATCTGTGCTGCCTCCATGCTTCCCATGTGCCCGATGTTAATCTGGTGCTGCCTCCATGCTGCCCTTGTGCCCCGATGTTAATCTGTGCTCCTCCCATGCTCTCCTTGTGCCCCGATGTTGATCTGTGCTGTTTCCATGCTTCCCTTGAGCCCCGATGTTAATCTGTGCTGCCTCCATGCTGGCCTTGTGCCCGATGTTAATCTGTGCTGCCTCCCATGCTCTCCTGTGCCCCGATGTGATTTGTGCTGTTTCCATGTTCTCCTTGTGCTCTGATGTTAATCTGTGCTGCCTCCATGCTGTCCTTGTGCCCCGATGTTAATCTGTGCTGCCTCCCATGCTCTCCTTGTGCCCCGATGTTGATTTGTGCTGTTTCCATGCTCTCCTTTGTGCTCTGATGTTAATCTGTGCTGCCTCATGCTTCCCTTGAGCCCCGATGTTAATCTGTGCTGCCTCCATGCTGTCCTTGTGCCCCGATGTTGATCTGTGCTGTCGCCATGCTTCCCTGCGCCCCCGCCAAATTTCTCTGCCTTCCCTGAGCCCCCGCTGAATTTTCCTGTCTTCCCCTGAGCCCCCGCCGAATTTATCTGCCTTCCCTGGGCCCCGCCAAATTTCTCTGCCTTCCCTGAGCCCCCGCCGAATTTTATCTGCCTTCCCTGAGCCCCGCCAAATTTCTCTGCCTTCCCTGAGCCCACGCTGAATTTCTCTGCCTTCCCTGGGCCCCCGCCGAATTTATCTGCCTTCCCTGAGCCCCCGCAGAATTTATCTGCCTTCCCTGGGCCCCCGCCGAATTTCTCTGCTTTCCCTGGGCCCCCGCCGAATTTCTCTGCCGTCCCTGAGCCCCCGCTGGGTTTCCTGCCTTTAAACCAAAAAAAATAAATAAATAAATAAAATGCTAACCTTTTGTTTTTTATTAAGTCGATCGCTTGGAAGTTCCATCACTTCCCCTTTTTCCCATCTGTAAAGCTGAGGGTGAATCAGTGTGGAAGAGCCGAGGAGGTAGCAGCAGCCATCTTGTGGACACCACGTGCGTTTCTCTGCACTGTCTAGTGGACACCTCGTGTATTTCTCTGCGCAGAGGTATTGAGGGGCCCTGGAGTGATCCTGGAGCTCCATCTAGTGGTCATTTAAAAACTAGCTGTATTTTTATCCTTATGGTTAAAGTGATCCTGGAGCTCCATCTAGTGGACATTAGAAAATAGCTAGCTATATTTCTCATATTTCTAATATCCTCATGGTAAAAGTTAGATCCTATGATACAGCTAGAGAGAGTGTGTGTAATGTATTTGTAACAGCTGCTACTGAGGAAAGAGAGTGTATGAGTATTCGCTGCTGAGACGTCTCTGTTTTCTGTTTTTCCCTCTTTCTTTTTCCCTTTGTGGTCCTGTGTGTTTTGTGCAACCAAACTCTGCCTGTTACCTAGATTATATTGTATATTGTATTCCCAGAAGTGAGATTAGAAAATTTACACTGAACATTGTGATTTGTAAATTGTGATTAGAGCATGGGGTCCGGAGGCTAAATTATAGTGAAGGAGCATCCGGACCAGTTCTCCCTATATAGATTCATGGCTGGCCCATATAGTTAATGTACTGTTATGTAAAAATTGCTAGTGGCTCTGTGTTTGTTAGAGTGTCTCTGTGTTTAGTTGTGGAACATTAGGGAAAGAAAGTTTTTGTCCAGACATTAGGTCTTTATATTTCAGGATTGATTTTGATACTCTATCAGTAAAAGGTGGAGTTATTGACGAGTCGCCCCTGTATCCCCAAACAGTGAAAACACCAGGTCTACTGATTGCAGGGAAGGGGACAGTTTGGAAAGGGGGGTGGGGTTTGCGGTGGGGGGACTGTCGGACTGGTATAGCATGGACGGCAGACAATTGCTTTGTTTGCTGCTTATCCAGTTTCAGTGCTATATTTCATGCATGATCAGTGGTCAGGGAACCAGGTGTTTTGGTCACACCTCTCAGCAGTGAGTGGGGGGTGATTGAAAACTGCTGAAATAGTGTGCATAGCTAAAGAAAGATACTGGGAGGTTTTCCTTCTTCTAGCATATGAATGGAGGCCCATTAGCGCGGACAAAAGAAAAAAATCACCTAGGCGTCTTTTCTCCTAGAGGACAAAGAACCCCAATTCACCTAGCCACACCTAGCCTGCAAACAATCCTCTTGTCATCAATTTTAATTGTAGAGTATTCAGCTTCTAGAACAATGAGGTGCCTCCTTTGAGCATCCTCAAATGTCTGCTGGAAGCAAACAAAGGCTGAAGAAAAATCCTTATAAGATCATGAAGAAATAAAGATTTTTTTTTACTTGTCCTTTAAAGCCTGGATTTTAGATCGGGTACATATAGGTTGTTTTGACTGCACATACAAACTTAAGCAAGTAATACTTCTGCATGATATGCCATCTTTGGCAGTTTATTCTGCAGACAGTAAATGCTGTGCTGATGATTGCGTTCTTTCCTGCTTGGTACATTAAACTGCCTTGATCAACTGTATTCATTTTTCTGATACTACAATGATATTGCATTCCAGATATCCACCAACCTTCTTATAAAGTATCAGTTTCATGCCTGTTTTGAACTATAAGATACAAGGTAATCACTTTGCCTTGTTAAGCTCTGTGCTGATGAATGATGAACAGGACAGTAACATCATAGGTGCTATTTAAATAAATTCACCTGTCCTGCTGTATTTGAATTTTACATGTTGGTGTCCAGAGTTCAGGAGCACAATATATTATAGCACTGTGAGATACAAATCTTTTTAGTTTATACATTTGTACTATGTTACCAAATATACTGGTAGTAGTACATTATGTAGAGGTCCAGTATACACAGCATACAATGAGTAAATATTAAATTTTGGAAAGGGGCTGATCTGAAATCGCTTGGTTCCCAGTATATAGAGCAAATTTAGTGGAAAGATGGAACTGTGTTTCCCAGAAATATGGAAATATTTGTAAATATATTATTTACAAATATAATGATAACATTAACATGAGTTGATTGGATAAAACAAAATCTTAATTGACAGCAATGATCCAGGAGAGCTTAGAGAAAATGAATGAGAGAGAGAGAGAGTGGCAGAAGGTGAGACGACAGACTAGGAAAAAGGCAATAAAACTTGCTAATCCAAGTGTGATGATCTGGGACACCGGAACTCTGACTTCTCTAAGACTCCTCTAGTACCAACAAGGCCTGAGAAAACACGAACCTTTGTACATTTATGCCTCTGAAGAGACATGAATAGGCAGGGGGGAATAGGCCAAGAAGACTCGAGGAAGTATTGCCATGAGGCCTATTCACAAATGCCTTGCAGGCCAAGAAGAACCAGAGGAGTATCGCCATGAGGCCCAACCACCAATGCCTTGTCCCCTCTTCGTCTCTCACCTCAAGCGGATCTCTTTGGACACCATAATTTATGGATAGCGTACCTAAATCCTTGTGGACACTGCATTTTCAAGATCAGTCCAAGTATTTTTAAGTTTCCTACAGTACTCTCACTGGGAACCAGGTATACAATAGACTCTAGTCATACATGAGAGATATGTGGCTGTCATGTTAGGAGCCATATTTCTTTCTATTGGAATTGATGTATAGTTTTATATTGAGATTGTTTAGACAGTCGCTATTTAGAATGAGCACCCATGCCAATCTAGAACTGCACCAATTAAGTTAGTGAGAAATGGACACTGTTTACAACAATACTATGTTTCTAACAATTGTTTTAGCAGCCTTGCCAGATAAGGATACATTAGTATGGTATAGGAAAAAAAAAAATTGAAGGACCTATGTATGTAGTTGGTGGTTTGTGTTGTGAGGGATTTAGTGTTATATTTAGAGGAAGGACTCTGATGGACAGTATACTGATGATGTTTATTAATGATGTGGAATGACTCTGATGGTTAGTAAACTGATGAAGGAAATTTTATGATGTGGAAGGACTCTGATTGACAGTAAACTGGTGAAGGCAATATAATGATGTGAAGTGATGTATCTGGCTAATGAATATAAAAAAAATGATGAGCATTTTATTCAACTATGCCATCTCCAGTATCTTCAATTTAGGAAGTCATCTAGGCCCCACCACAATACTCAAAGATTGTAAGTAGGCACTTGGAGACAGACTGGGTGCACCTTGCATCCTGATGAGCTTTGGAAAAACCCCGCACTGACCATGTGGTACTTCCACATGCTTTTTTTATTGCCTTACTTTTCCTCTGTGTGTCCTGGCCATGCATGCAGAGGCAAAGGGGGATAAATTGTTGACAAATTCTCACAGGACAAAAACTTGGTGTGATTCTAAAACTTGTCAGAATTACAGAACACGCGCGTTGCACTTGTCTGATCTGTAAACATGTGGAGATCAGTCAAGGGCATAATGGAATATTTTCCTACCAGCAAAGGAACCTCCAGTGATAATGGATCCGGAGTGAAAGCAGGATCTGCTGACCCCCCCAGTGGCGAGACCCATATACCGTTCTGCGGACCACCCCCCCCACGGCTGTCAAGGTGGCCTGGAAGTTGCTCCGAGGATCCCATCACTCCATCCGTGTCAAGGCCGCTGCACCAGAAATTGTTCCAGCCTGGACTTCTGTCACCAGTTCCAAACCTAGCCGCCTGCGCTTTGACACTTCTGCCCCATGTACGTGGTTCTAATCAGACTGCCGCCGAACTCTGGACCACCCGGAGAGACTGATTTACCAGACACCTTTCCTGGAACCGGGATCAGACTGAGAAAAGGGTGCCTTAGCTGATATTGACTTGCCTTTCAAACAAGTGCAGAGACTACGAACACAGCAGTATTACGTGCCCAACCTCCTCTGAACATGACAGACCTTTGTATCCGTAACTCTCTACTTTAACTTGTCCCAGTGCTGTAACCGTACATTTTAAACCAGGTGCCTTTTTCCTTACAGGTTGTTTCCACCCTTGACACCCTGGTAGATACGCAAGGTGGTTACCACTGGTCATGGCCACCGGTCCCCAAATAAACAGCCCCTCAACCGCCTCTAGCGGTTGAGGTTCTCACTTAAAAAGGGGGGAATGAGGCAGTCCATGAGGTTTAGGCTGTAGGTAACCCTTCCCCCCCCAGCCATGCGGCCAAGCCATGAGGCTCTGATCAGCCTGACCTTCCCCCGCAAGCCATGAGGGTAATCAGCCTGCTACTGAAAAGGCATTGAGATTTCACTAGGCACCCTTTCCCCCCACTCCAGGTCTGAGCACAGTATCCCCTAGCACCAGAAACCCAACAGACCAGAGCATACCGGTTTGGACCGGTCACCCAGGTCCCTCCCCAGGGGCGGCTGATTGGTGGGCATGAAATACCTGTGGCAAATGGGATTTGTAGAATGAGTTTAAAACTGTACTGTATGAGGCATTGTTAGGAAGGACCGTCCCTCGCTGGTTCAGACCCTTGTGGAGGTTGCTGTTATCTCTGTCTGATCCTGTTGTTGCACATTAAAGATCCTGTTTTGCATTCCATCCTGTCTGAGAGTTTTTCCTTCTGTGGGTGAGCGACAGAATAAGAGCTTTTCAAAGCGCTTGCCAATTACACTGCCAGCTAAAAATCCCCCCACCTCAGGGCCATAAACCAATGCACCTTTTAGGGCGCACCATAATCACAATCCTAAACCACCATGTCAGCCAAGGTGGGGATATACTGTGCCCCAGAGTGCGTGTTGAAAGGTTGTCACCCCCCACGGCACCATATTAGGCCGCCCCATAAGCTGGCTGAATCTAAGGTGTGGCTAAAGAATGTCCTCCAAGGATTTATGGGGCACTCAAGAAATGTTGGCCCAAGGGCAGTAAGGTTCCCCAAGTTTAAAGCCAAGAAAGGTAATGGCCAAACACAGATTGTAACCCTAACATTGCACAGAGCACCAAGGAAAGACAATGCACAAGTGATTGGAAGGAAGTAGATCTGAGCTGATGGATCAGACAAATCTGCGTTCAGGCCCATTTGGCAATTTGAAAAATGGACAAACCTATCGGGCCCAGCTGTAGTGAGCCACAGGGTGATGATAATGTACCATGCAACAATGACAGTGTGTGGCGGAGGATGGTAAGATGTGTCCACGCAGAGGAGGTAGAGGTGGCAGGATAGGTGCAATGACAGGTGGACAGAGGAGTAGCATTTCCATGCACAGCACACACATGAGAGGCAACCAGGAACCGCTGCAATGCTGAAAATGTTGTAACCTAGTGTCAGTACATGGGGGTAGGAGCTTGCACAATCAGGGCATGATGGCACCCAGCTGCCAGACACACATGAAGGACAGAAGGATGGTTGGCAAAAGCATACAACCATCAGAAACAGCCACACTTTTAACCCACACATCAACAGCATGTGGGAAGAAGTAGGCAGAACAAAATCAATGCAAAATACACACAAGCCAGGAAACTGCTTGAAAGCAATGAGCCACAAATGCTCTAAGCTTAGCCAACAAAATTCCCGACCTGGAAGCCTTAATGGTGGAAACGAATTTGGACATTGTGGCCATTACAGAACCATGGTTTTAATGAATCGCACGATTGTGATATAGCCATAGCTGGCTATATTCTATTCAGAAGAGACAGAGAGAAATTGAAAAGGTCGTGGAGTAGCCCTTGTATGTCAAAAGCAATATTAAAGCTACTGAAATGCAGGGAACATGGGGACAAGAACGAATCGCTCTGGATTGCGTTGGAAAGAGGGGATGGCACTGTCATCCATATTGCTGTAGTCTACAGACCTCCGACTCAATTTCGAGAGAGCTAACGAATTGATTAAAGATATTGCCAAGAGAGCAGCAAAGGGATAAGACACATCATATTGGGTGACTTTAATCTACTAACCTGATGTGGATTGGGTTACTCCTTCTGCACATTAGGAAAGAAGCAAAAAGATTGTGGATGCTCTTTCACGATGCATTTTATTTAGAACAATGGTGATGGAACCAACCAGGGAAAGCTCCAACACTGGAATTTAGTGCTCACCACCAGTGATAGTGTATCGTATGTCTGCTTGAGTGCCCCTGTGAGGCAACAGCGCCGCATCACACGTGGCGGTTTGAGATAAAAGCCCTGGTACAGGCCAATCATAGCAAGCTCAAAGTCCTAAACTTCAAATACACTGAACTTCAATAAAATGGCAGAGTACTTAAAGGAGGAGATGCACGGGGTGGAAGGAGATAAAGGAAGTGGAATTGCAATGGGCTCAACTCAAGAAGCCATAAATTGGGCAGCAGATAAATATGTAGGAAAAGGTAAATAAAAACAAGAGGAGAAGGAGACCTATTTGGTTTTCCAAAGAGGTGGCTGCTCAAATAAAGGCAAAAAATGCAACTTTCGCAAAATACAAAAGCTTTCAAACAGAAGAGCACAGAAATTACTACAGGATCCAACTCAAAGAGTATAAAAGATTAATAAGGATAGCAAAATCAAAGGCAGAGGAAAAGGATGGCTAAAGATGTTAAGGGTAGCAACAAAACATTCTTCAGGTATATTCGGGAAAGGAAGAAGATCAGAGTTGGAATTGCAGGACTCAGAAGTGCTGGGAAAGGACTCGTGGAAAGTGACACTGAAAAAGCAGAATTGCTAAATAAATACTTCTGCTCTGTTTTTACTAAAGAAGATCCTGGAGATGGACCAGCTGTGACTCCCAAATGTAAAAATGGGAATGAAGTAGATACCACACCATTCACAGAAGACGAGGTGTTAGAACAACTTGCTAAACTGAAAGTGGATAAAGCCATGGGACCGGATGGGATACATCCTAGGATACTGAAAGAGCTCAGAGAGGTTCTTGCAGGACCGCTAAAGGATGTCTTCAACAGATCCTTGGAAACAGGAGAGGTTCCTCAGGACTGGAGAATGGCTGATGTCGTACCTCTACACAAAAGTGGTGACAGGGAAGAAGTGTCAAACTACAGGCCCGTGAGCCTTACCTCGGTGGCGGGAAAAGTAATGGAGGCGCTCCTGAAACAGCAAATAGTGAACTTTCTCAAAACCAACAGGATGCAAGATCCGAGGCAACATGGTTTTACCGAAGGACGGTCATGCCAAACAAATCTGATTGAGTTCTTTGACTGCATGACCAAGGAACTAGATCAGGGGCATGCGATGGATGTCATCTACCTGGATTTCAGCAAAGCCTTTGATACTGTTCTTCATAAGAGGCTTGTCAACAAGCTCAGTAGCTTGGGGATGGGTCCCAAGATGGTAAACTGGATTAGAAACTGGTTGACTGACAGACGACAGAAGGTGATTGTACATGGAGCTCACTCGGATGAGAGGAAGGTAATTAGCGGGGTGCCCCAGGGTTCGGTCCTGGGTCCAGCACTGTTCAATGTATTTGTGAGTGATATTGCTGAAGGACTGAATGGAAAAGTCTGTCTTTTTGCAGACGACACAAAATTTGCAACAGAGTGGACTCCCCCGAGGGAGTGGTTAACATGAGGAAAGATCTACAAAAGCTGGAAGACTGGTCTAATGCTTGGCAACTACGATTTAATGTGAAAAAGTGCAGTGTCATGCACTTGGGTAGCAGAAATCCAAGGGAAATGTACAAGATAGGGGGCGCGAGGTTGGTATGCACAGTTCAGGAGAAAGACCTTGGTGTGATTATCTCTGATGATCTCAAGGTGGCAAAACAGTGCCACAAGGCGGTGGCAAAAGCCAGGAGGATGTTGGGCTGCATACAGAGAGGGATTACCAGCAGAAAAGAGAGGTACTTATGCCACTGTATAAGTCACTGGTGAGGCCTCACTTGGAATACTGTGTTCAGTTTTGGAGACCATATCTTGCAAAAGATGTAAAAAGACTGGAAACTGTTCAGAGGAAAGCGACCAAAATGATTTGGAGCCTGCGTCAGAAGCCTTATGAGAAGAGACTTGAAGACCTAAATATGTACACTTTGGAGGAGAGGAGGGACAGGGGAGATATGATTCAGACCTTTAAATACTTAAAGAGAAATGATGAACAAACAAACCTCTTCCAAAGACGGGGAAGCTGTAAAACTAGAGGGCATAACATGAAGCTGCAAGGTGGTAAATTGAAAGGCAATATCAGGAAAAAAATTTTCACTGAAAGGGTGGTGGATGCTTGGAATGCCCTCCCGAAGGAAGTGGTGGGGGCAAACACGGTGACGGAATTCAAAACAGCATGGGACAAACACAGTGGATCCCTTTACAGCAATAGGATAAAAACAAAATAAACAGTACCATCTAACTTCTGAACCATATAACGTCTCAACAAATAGGGGTGTCCTACATGGAGTGGTGGGTTTACCCCTAAACAAAGACATGGGGAGGGGTGGCCTGCACAGAGTGACAGGTGCACCTACTCTTGCCATCTTGCTGGGCAGACTAGATGGACTATGCTGGTTTTTATCTGCCGTCATTTACTATGTTACTATGTAACTGTGATAAGGGTACAATGTTCTAACAGCACAGATCTGCACAGATATGACTGTTACAGGAATGAAAAGTAGCTGTGCAGGACAGGCATACAAATGAAAGAGAACAGAGAGGAATCCAACCTATGACCATTAGCACAAATGTCAATGCACAAACCGGTAGGCTACACCACCAACATGAGGTCACTAGCAAAGGCTGCATACAAGAATACTGCAGGGCATCACACAAGAAGCCTGCTGGCTGCCAGGATAGGCAAATCTCCAACAGTAACCATGATAGAATGCATATGCAGATCTGTGTGTACAGTTCAAATCACAGTCTGTAATTGGGACCAGAACCACATATAACTACATGCACACACACAAGGAAATGTTATGCAGGTGGATCCAAACACAAAGCAATGCAAAAGAGTAAAGAACTAAAACCCAAAGGGCGTCAGGGGATGCTCTGTGGAGCAGTTGCCAAAATATGAAAACAGAACAGAAGCCTTGTGAAGAATTGAACCTGCAAACAGGTGTGCCACAGACCATCTGAACCACATCAGTGCCAATCCCCCAAGTGGACTGCCTATGTGAGCCCTACAAAGAAAGAGACATATGTAACAGCTACTATGGTTATGTTTAGGCCGCCCAGAGGGCTACTTTGGTGTACAGTTGAGGAAGTATGGAAGGGTGTGTGGAGAGGTTATTAACCTTCAGGTGAGCTCATGGTCAGGTTAGCACAACACAAACAAAATAAGAAAACCCCAGGTTGTAAATCAACACGGCAACCTCATGGTGTTACGACACATGTCGATAAACACACTATCCCACACAACCACAGCAAGCACCATGCAAAGATATTACCTCAAGAGGGAATGTGTGTATGGGAACCCGTAACACCCAGTGATGTGGAAGACGGCTGGCAGATAGACAGCTTGGCGCGCCGTACAATGATGTGATGCACAGGTGGGACATGTACATGACCATGACGCGTACTAAAGACGTGTGTCCAGTGTGGTCAAGCATCAGGCAGCAGAGACAAATGTACGTCCAACACATATATTTCTTTTGGTTAATCATCAGAGACAGTGTAGATACCATCCTATCAATAATGTTTCAAGGTGATTGTATAACGGGGGCAAAAATTCGCGAAAACCCATTTTGGCAGGGCAGCAACCCACATGCTACAGAAAAGTCCCTCGGCCCGTCTACAGATGATGGCCATGAGAGATAATGTGCATTAGGGTGCATGGTGGGCAGTATGCATTCCGCCCCGCGGCAGCGCCCACATGCTGCTGCATGCCCCAAATGCGTTACTTACATATGTGTGCATGTAGACAGTAGGCGGTGCATGCGGAGGGCCCAACACACATCAAGCATGAATCTGTTCATAAAACTAGATCTGTTCCTGCCAAAACCGGAGGCACGCAAATGAATAGCATCTGTTGTTGAACAGTAAAGAAAGTGAAAACATCTGATCTCAAAATATGTTACAGGCTGTCACATAATGCCCGATATAGGAATCAAACAAGCAACAATGTAACCCAAAACAATGGTCAAATGCAAAATGAGGATATGCTAACAGGTAGCATAGGCACTTGAACACAGGCGAATTCAAATGAAACAAACGGCAGCAACATTCAGAGATAACAACCATGCATCAAGTCCCCTGCACTGGCTGGTTTGGGATACAGTGTGGTGTACACATATATCACGGTACATCAATGCCCAAATGAAGGAATAAAATGGCCACTCACACTGCCACACACCAACTATAACTGGGCAATGGTGAGTGCCCGAACCTCAAGGGGATAAATATGACTGTTCAGACATGCAATTGCTAGGTTTGTACATCAATGCAGAGCATCCCGTCTGTACAGTAAACAAACACAATAACACTATATATAGAGATGTAAAGACTATGTCAAACATGTTACAGTAACCCGACAGAAGCCCATTGCCACATGCGAGTGTTTTTGCAAAAAAAACCAACGATAATCAGTCACATGCACATGCACCGTGTACATTGAAACATGATACAGGTGATGCCACACCATTCACTGTAACACCCTTGGTGACTTCAAACATCAATCCAAGATGTTGGTGTGGCAGTAAAGTGGTGTTGTGGCAACTACTGGGGGGCGTTGTCATGTCCAAGTGGAGGGTAGCCGTACATGGACATAGGACCCTTCTCCATTGTTTGCCCCCCTGTAGCCAACACGGGTCGCATGGCGGTATGCTCATGTTGAACCAAACAGATGAGCGTATCCTGGCGTTGCTTGTCATTATCACATGGGCAAAACACAACAACACAATGTCAGAAGGATGTACAACATACAGTGACAATGTCAGTCCCTGCTGTCACACGTGGGGACCAGTATACAGTGTCCACAGTGGCAAGGGTGTCTGCCAACCCAACAATTCCCGTTCAGACTGTCCTTGAAATCATGGGCATGCATAGTCAAGTGTGACATCACAATATTTCCACAATACCTGGAAGAAGGTCCGTTTGGTCCTCCTGCGATGAACACGCCACCCAAATGCCCAGCAATGGCAGTAATGGTGTGTTTTGACAGGCCTGTCATGGCCAAAGTCGCAGTCCAAACATACTGTCCATCCTAGGCATGTGTCCCACTCGCAGAGGTCAAACATCCTATGGCACCATTTCCCAGTGATAGTTCCATGGTGTTGTTGTTGTCCTCCAACATGTAGGTGCTGGTGACGCTTGATTCACTGTAGGAGATTGGCTTTGTTTGTCCTCTTCCCTGTGTCAGACTAGCTAAACAATACATTGGTATGCTGTCTTGCCAACATCAGCCCCATTTGCAGAGAGTCAAACATCAATATGGGCGTAATGAAGAATTCACACAGGCAAACATAACAGGAGCACAACACAGAACACAGTGCATATTGTGGACATTTGGAATTGTGAACCGCAGACGAGGATGTCACAATGGATATGGTCATCGTCCATAGCCATGTTACACACGGCATTTCCACAGCTCCACTGCCATGTGCCGCCAGCTGTTCGTGGTTGCACAGAGACGTCCAATCATGAACTCTTCCAGGAAGACCCAAGCTAGTACAATCTCTCACACACATGCGTACCCAGGGCTTCTGTCCATGTCCCACAGAGACCAACGCCTAGGTGCCACCTACCGTGTGTTTGCAGCAAGTGTCAGTTTGGGATCCCCTGAGGCTCTCAAAGGCCACAACACAGTCACAGTGAAGGGAGCCCGATGGGTCATTGAAATGTGTAGAATCACCCATGTCGCGCCCATGTTCCAGCCCCCTGTTGATGCATGTCCACTATTCATGGCGATATCTGTGATACATTAATGCTGTTGCGCAGTGGTCTGTCAGCACACAAGAGATAGGTCAGCTCACACCACACAACACATGGCCACAATGTGCACAAGTTTAAACAGCAGTATGGTAGAGATAGCACAGTCATACCACCGCTTTTCCCCAGCTGGACAGAACCCTCACACTGGACCGAAGCCACATGATAATTCAAAATGCCTGCACGCTGTAATCATCTCCCAGCCAACCCAAAAACACCAACCCACACAGTATGCTAAGGTGAGCATGCCAAAGTAGCATATGTCCTGTATGTGCACAATTGGAGATTGTTGGAGATAAAGGCTTGTCAAATGCAATGATACACTGGGCTGTTGGCTGATGCTACAATGTCAGGGAAGGGTGTACTTGCAGCCCACCACCCAAACACTTATACCTGTCTACATCTCGCAGCTCTTGTTGGAAGTGATCCCAGAGACTGTGTTGGAGAAGACGAACCTGGGCCAGGAACACATGTGGATATGTGTGCCAAGAACCAACATATGGGGTCTTGGGGTGCAGTGGTAAGAGGTGAACGACAACATATGTCCAATATCCAGATCACTGCATACATGTGCTCCCTCCTGACTGTCGTCACAGACAAAGTATCTGTAGGTCCACCTACCATAGACTACTGCATGTTGGATGAATGTACAGTCATCTGCCAATGCTCCACAGCACCAGTAGGGTCACCAAGTATGTCCGTGTGGGATTTAGGAACACCAGATAAACAGGCATATGTTTATTTATAGTATTTGTTTACATTTCTTATATACCGCACTATTGGCGATCAGCGCGGTTACCCTAGAACAAACAGTATCTCGACAATAAACAAGTGAGTCTGGTCATTACAAAGAACAGGCGCAATTAACTTGGATAACAGGGGAAACTATCTACATGTGCGGTAACTATTGAATAGATAACTCTATTACATGTGGAGATGGAGTTATTGTGGCGTTGATCAAACATTGTGGTTGGGGTTCAGTGGAGTCTGTGATTATTTAGTAAAGAGGAGGTGTTTTAAGGCCTTCCTGAATGGGCTCAGGTTGGAGGTGGCTCTGATGTGTGGGGGGTAAGGAATTCCCGAGACTTGGGGCGCTTAGACTAAAGGCTCTGTTTTTGATGTTAGGTTAGAGCATTTTTTTTGGTCATGTCTCGCGGTAATCGCTAGCATGTTGTGCACCTAAGGTTCTTCTTAGGCCTGTTGGTTGTGGGTTGGTTGAATGAGGTCACACAGTGAAGAATAGGAGAGCCCCGTGAATGGCCTTGAATGGATCACTAAGGTCTTGAAGCTACTTCTGGGCGTTGAATGGGGAGCCCGTGCAGCTGCTTCAGGAGGGGTGATGATATTGCTCTCTCCAAAAAAATCCTAAATCCTTGGTGCTTGGCCGAGAAGGATTCGCACCAGCACTGTTCATCGCGAGTTAGTTCGGAGTGTAAGGTTGCCATAAGATGTCAAAGTCACTATGTAGGATGTCCGTTGTGAGTAATCAAAATCTTGAGGGGGAATGAGGGCTTGGTAAATGGTGCTGTAACGTCATATAGTGGGTCGGTTCGAGTAAGTGGCGTCAGTGTCTGAGAGATTTGATCCTTGAAGTGATGATCGCTCTTACTGTTTTGGCTATATGCTGCTTCATGTTGAGGTTCTGATCCAATGTGACTTCGAGGTATCCAGTATAGCTTACTTTACAACCTTGCAATTCAGCGTTGTCCACGTACCAGGTGGCTAGGTGGTGTAAACTCAGGATTTCTGGATATGAACTGGGACCGGCCGTTATTCTTATGTTTTGATCGCGCAGATTTTGGGGAAAGGAGCCCTGTCGGATATTGCGTTGAAACCCTTAGTTAGTGGGGAGATGTCCGGGGCAGTACCCAGCGAATCTTGGCAGGTACAGTAGGACATCGTCTGCGTATATCATTCAATACTCACGTTTGAATGATCTAATGATGTTACGTCAATGGGTTGGATGTAGATGTTAAACATAAGTGATGATAGGGAGGAATCCTTTGAGGGACTCCTTGACTTTGTAAGAATGGCTCGGATGTTGTTCCATTTGCTCGAGGAACAACTTTTTGCCACCTATTCCAGACAGTTAAGAACCTGCACCACTCTAGAGCTGTTTCGCGTTGATGGCCTGTTTTCTCTTAGCCGAATCAGAGACATTCTGCGTTGTGCAGACACGTAGAAGTTCGAACAGGCTGGCACTATAATTATAAAACGAGGAGAGCGAAGGACCTGTCCGTGATGTGTCAATGGCCTGAGATTATGGTGTTGAAAAGATTAGTGCTTTATTGTTTCTTATGCCACTCCGTTTGCCTCTCTGAATCCGTGTTGTGATGAAGTCTAGGGGCGCGTTAGGGTCCACATGATCTTGTAATTGCTTGTCGACTCATCCATTTTCAATGATATTTATTGAAGGAGAGGCATGCGATGGGATGCTGGCTATTGGGTTTCTTTCCCTGTAGGCCTCGACCCTTTTTGAAGTTCAAGTTTGTTGTCCTTGTTGAGCAGTGGTCTAACGGAGGTCTGTTGTTGAGCGTCAGGATAGGAAAGACCCCGGTGCTTTGAGATTTACCGTGACAGGTACATACCTCATCATAGGCGGTTTGCCTTATCGAACTTGTCATTCACCGAGTGGACTACTTATGGGCTGGATGCGGGGCGTAGGCCGGAGAAAAAACAATAAACGCCAGATCTTTTTTATCCAGAATGCTGGACATTGGTCTGAAGAATGCAGTGAGAAGTATTTACGAGGTAGCCGATGGTTTTCTTTCATAGTTGCCTCTTAGATGGTGGGGTGAAGTGTATTTAGATCCGCTGAGCATGCTTTGAGTATCAGAGGGAGTCCGGTATCACCATTTTGTCAGTCTTTGCATAGTTTTTCAGTTGCATGAAGACGGCATAGAATCCCTGGCGGGTCTATAGTTCCTGTGTGCTCTGGGTGGTCGGTTCTTTGGCAATAGATTTGTCCAGGTTGAAGAGGTCCATGCGGCTTGTTTAGTGAACGTTTCAGGCTGGTCTTGCAGTGATGGTTTGTTTACACATCTTGTCTGTAACAGCCCCTGCGATGTGTGTGTAGGTGTTGGGTGTATGCTGCGTGGTCACTGCTGGTACGTGATTTCCTCCAGCGCTTTTTCCAATCTCCGTAGGAGGGTTAGTGACATGCCCAGTTTAGGTCAGCTGTGAACCATGGTGCGGGATTGTCCTTTTGTTTAGGGCTTTAGTAGTGGGGGGACGGATTGCAATAGTGCTGGGTTTGTGCTGTTCCACAATGGTGGCGATTCAAGGACATCTAAAGTCTTGTGTGCTGTGTTCTTGTTCACGGAGGGTGTTTTTTTCTTGCTGACCAGTTATACGTTCTTTATTAAACGGGTGACACCTTCTAGCAGTTGAGATTTGTGTTCTTTTGCGTGCGGTCGTACTGGGCCTTTGTGACGTTTATTTGGATTGGAATCTGGAAGGAGATGAGCTTATGGTCCGACCATGAAAGGGCCACTTCTGTTAACGATAACGTGATGTTTTTGTGCTGGTTGAAGCACTGTTTGTGGGGCGAATATCAGGTCGAGAATGTTGGCCCCTTTGTGTGTGTTTGGTTTCTTGTACCAATTGGGTGTAATCCCAAGCGTATAAATTCTCGGTCGTTCAATGAAGGTGGCTGCCTGAATTGTCCTGTACTTGATGGCAAGTTGAAGTTCACCTAGTATCCAATGGGGTTATACTGTGGAGCCTTTGGTGTTGGATTCTAGGATTTATGATATTGGAGAGGTTGCTCTGGATTGGCAGAAGGCGCATCTATAAATGAGGTTGTAGTTTGGATCAGTGGAATGGTGGGTCGTATAGATCGCTGTTGGGTTGGCAGGGAGGGGGGGGGTATGTTGATGTGTGCTGGGTGTGTGAGTTCTAACCCCTGCAGTTTTTGAATTGGTCAACATGTCAATCGGGTGTTGAATCGCGGCTAACTACGTCACTCACCGGTCTCTTTTGGATCTGTGTGCACCGATGGGCTGGTGAAAGTACAGAGTTGAGGTGGTAGAAGTTGAGCTTGAGTGCTGGTGTTATCCTTCCCGCGTGAGATGTCGCCAGGTCGGCCGTATTGGCCGATGGTGGGGGTGGGGGACCCCCCCGCCCGAAGCGTGCGGCTGAACAAATAAAAAAAAAAAGGGGAAAACTCAGTTAGGGCCGTCCCTTGCGTTTACTGCAGGGCCTCTGTGGGGGTGGGGCGCTGGCACGGGTGTCTGCCCCGAGCGTCGCTGCCCGCGAGCTCGATTGCTGGCCCATTTTTTTGCGACAAGGCCTAGATACGAGAGTTAATGAGTGCGACACTGTTACAGATCGCTCGCTAGTGTGTGTTTATTCGTATTTTGCTTGGGTTTTGAGGAATTTGGTGGTGGGATAAACTGTGGGTAGGGGCGTGCGGGGTACGACTGGCGGTGTGTGGGTGCGTGTGGCCTTGGATAGCTATGGTCTCCATGAATAGATATTGTTTTGAGTTGTCGCACATTTTTCTTCCACCAGTTGCAGAGCGTTGTGGATGTGGTCTTTTGTGTGTTTCATTTAGTCGCTTAATGTGACTCTGGATTGCAAGATTTTTGAGTAGCAAGGTAAATATGTTGCATCATGGTGAAGAACATCTGTGCTAATCATTTTGTGGTTCTTTCTGTGAGATCGGTATATTTGGGGTCAAGCGTCGAGGGATGAATGCTCAAAGGACGGTGATGTGTGCTGATCTACAAAAGCTTTGGTGTGGCTTTGCTGGCTGAGGATCTTTTTTTTCCCTCTGTTGTGGTTGCTTCTAATTGTGGATTAAAGGAAGACTATTACAGTTGACTGCTTTGGGGGTAATCTTAATGCTGTGGGAGTTGTAGTACTCCGGCAACCTAGTTGAGAAGTGAGGGTGGAATTACTGTCAACAGTAGAAGGTACTCACAGTGTGATTTGAGAGTAGAATGAGAGTAGATACTGGGCTACAGTACATGACAGGTACATGACGTAAGTAAGCATAAAGGAAGGAGGCAACAGTTAATACAGGGCAGCAATAATTATAGCAATTGAACGTAGATACTGGCTACAGTAATTACAGGTAAATGAGGTAATATAACTCCAGTCAAAACAGTAATTACTGCAACAGGTTGTCTGATAAAGTGACAAAGTGGAGGGGGGGGTAGGGTGGGTGGGCTAGTCAACAGTTCTAAGCATTGGCAATCCCAGGGTAAGGGTGCGGTTAACACAGTTGGCTGAGATTGAGGGCCCGTAGCAACAGTGACCTTGGCCTCAGCACACGTGAAATGAGCAGTGGGCTAATGCTGCAAAAGTGAGTGCGTATCAGGCCGCCTGGGAGTGGCAGCGTTTAGAGGAGATAAGAAACTATGGTATATGTGGTATTTAATAAACTGGGGGGGGGGGGTTCTAGTAGTGTTGATGAGATACTTGCAGTTCCGGAATTACGTCCGAGTAATGGTTTGTGGGGCGGATGTGGAACCGATCAAGTTAGCGGCAGTACCGTCCTATCCTGGGAGACGGCTTGGGTACCAATTCTCTTGAAAGTGATTGGGCCCAGCTGGTGCTTCGTTTTCCAAAAGCAGCATCTCTTTGCTAGTGAGTAGGTCTTGTCACTATCCTCTGTATGGTGTTCATGAGGTGTTTCGTTCGGGGATTAGTCTCTTAGGAGTGACACCTGACTCGCCTTGTCGTGCTCGTAGCCTACAAGAGAGCTCTCCACGCCAGCAGAGCCCTCTTTGAAGCGTTTAGGCCCGTCCAGGCGCGGCCCGCAAGGCGCGATGTGCGTCACTGCCGGAACGGCACCTTCTTTTAATTCATAGGTCCACGCTGGACCCTGAAGAAATCATAAAGTCCCACACCCCCCTGATTGGTTTGGAGTGGGGCAGGATGCGGGAACTTGTTGAAAATCCGCCCTGTTGCGTCTGTCTTCCGGAGTCCCGCCCTGTGGGAGTCTAGTATCGAGGAATTGCAGCTGCGTTGGAGATGTCTTAAAGGGCTCTCTCCTCTTACAAGTGGTGACGTGCCCTTAGCAAGAAGGCGGTGGCGCGCTCCTGCAGAGCCGACGCCCGGAGCTTTTATCGTGGCCAAAGCCATGGGTCCGCTGGGACCAATTAGCTGTCAGCGCACTGCGTAATGTGCAGGGATCGGAAACAGTGTTCCCTGAATTAACATGGGCTATCCATCCCAACATCAAGAAATCGCATGCATTAAGATAACGCAGTGGGCTTGCATCCCACACACAACCTTCCGATGTTGGGTTGGAGTGCAGGCGGCGATGAACCTTCTCGTTCGATAGCGCCGGCTGGTGCCTTACGCTGAGAATCCAGGATAAAAAAAAAAAAAAATGCCTTGAACCGGTGTGAAGGAGCCTTGCGAACCGATATGGCTGCGTTTGTGTCTTATAAAGGGCTCTCTCTCTGCCTGGTCCAGGGCACTCTTTTAATTGCGTCCGACGAGTGTATCGGGGGGTGGCCGTTAGGCACGGGTCAAACATAAAAAACCCCAAAACGAAAAAAAGATGCTTGTGCGCCGCCTGGTACCGGCCCACAACCCCGATTGGGTGATTGGTTGAGTGCAGGAGCGGAAACTTGTTGAACCCCCTGTGCTCTACCGTTCGCTCCGGGAGCCTTCGAAGATGGCTGCGTGGGTTTTAAAGAGGCTCTTCTCCCTGCTCGGCGGCCACTCTTTTTAATCGGGCCGCTGGGACCGTCCCCAACAACCCCGATTGGGGTTTGGAGTGCAGGAGCGGGAACTTGGTTGAACGCCGTGTGCGCTACCCCGACCGTGGAGCCTTTGAAGATGGCTGCCGTTTGTTTTAAAGGGCTCTCTCTCTCTGGCCGGCGGCACTCTTTTAATGCCGGGCCGCTGGGACCTCCTCCCCAAAACCGCTCCGCGATTGGGTTGGAGTGCAGGAGCGGTCGTTTGTTGATACCTCCCTGTGCTCCACCACCCACCGTGCCATGGAGCCATCGAATATGCTCTGTGCCCGTTGGTGTGGGCTAAAGGGCGCCTCTCGGCCGGCAGCACTCTTTTAATTGGGACTCGCTGTGGACCTCCCACCACCCCTGGATTGCGCTTGGAGTGCAGCGAAGTGGAACTTTGTTGAAAACGCTCCTAGCTGGCTCTAGAGCACCTCCGCCCCGCGGACGCCCTTTCGAAAGATGGCTTGCTGGGTTGTTTAAATGTCATGTTGGAGCTGCCAGCACCTACGTGTGGCAACACACCCTGCATCGGTTGTGTTAGTGCGGGTAATCAGTCACACGCTGTCATGGGCCCTTCCTTCAGTGTCCTCCCAGATCTCGAGAGCTCCCCCCAGGCACCTCCCAATGATCTCTTTACACGACATGGACTGTCTCCCGCAGCGACTACACTGTACAGGCGATGTGCTTTACATGCTAAAGTTATCAATAGAGTGTTGTGTGGCAACAAACTCACAAGGGCCCTTACTCTTTTTCCCATCCCCTTTGCCTCACACTCCTCAGCTTGACTGTGCCAGTACACACCACTGTTGAACAGCAACCGGTAATGCCGTCTTCCTTTGGCACTAGGTCCCTCTGCTCGCCTAAGGCCACAGTACTATCCTGCGTCCCCCATATCACTGAAACCACTGCCCCTTTCAGTGTGGGTTATGGTTGTCTCCATGTCCTACTAACCGCGTGTTGCCGCTTGTCGGTTTCCTGAACCACAGGGAATATAATCCCAGGAGCCTCAGTTCCTTCTCTCTCTGTGGATATATTTGCTTGGTGTGGCTATCTCATTCCCTTGGCGTACATCTTACCAGCTGTGGCTGATGATTTGCAAACTCTTCTCTCCCACGCCTGAGTTATGTCTGCCAAACCACGACCCCACATGTCTGCTTGCCACCTGACATTGATGGCTGCATTTCATCCCCACTTGTGTGAAATTGATAATGGCAGAAGCATTGATATCCTATATGTGCACCTAAACCCTCCCCGCTCCCATCAGAGCGGTCCTTGTTGTGGTGGCCATATTCTTCCTTTCTCCAGGATAAAATCAATGTATGTGTTTATCTTGGACCAGCACTCCTTCCTCCTCTACACACCTACCCAGCTTGTAGTTGAGGCTTGTGGGTTCTGTCTAGTATGTCATCAGATCTATACTTTTCCCCATTCCTCCCTGAACCATAAAAAAACACTAAAGCCCCAATCCACCCCCCTCTATAATGAGCTCCCGGCTTGGCCTACTGTAACCTACACCTTGCTGAGTCTGGCTTTGAATCACATCTCCATGTCTGCCTGTAAAAATCGGCACCACTGCCACTGCAATGGCCATTCTACAAAGCCACACACATAATGCGCAATAATATTCCCCCCCTATCAGGACACCTCACAGGTTCCCTATGCCGTCTCTGCATCCATGGTCAAGGCTCTCTCCTGCTGACCTTAAGTACATGCATACATGCTATGTAAGGTTGTTATCATCTTACCATGCTTTTCTCATGATTCCTCTTTGTCTGATAAAATTGTGGGGGTTTGGCCCGTTACTAATAGAAGCACATCTGTGCAACGATATCTTGCGAAAACCATGGAATGTTTTGCGCTTTCACAGCTGCTTTGATACACAACTTTGTGTTCCATACACCCGTTGGAAAAATCTACGAGATTCTATGGGTTCCATCCTTTTCCTTCTCCTCAAATGTGTTTGGGAACGGATTGGCCATTGTTCCCGTGTAGATCCATTGTTGCATACTGTTTACAATCTTTAAATTGTGAGACTTGGACAGATTCGACTACGAACCGAACTTGGACGGCTCGATATTATAGCCACATGTGATTCCTCTTTCGTCGTGGAATGCTACTTGTGTGTCCTTTTTGGCCTGATATATGTGGGCTGTACGTCCCGGTCCCATCAAGAAGTGGTTAATAGAAAAATGCATCACGATTCCCTGTACTCGGACCCTTTCAGCTCCGATCTTCTCACATGCAGTAGCAATGCACTCTGTACTTTAACTGATTTTTTCTTGGCGTGTGGATCCGATCATACAATACCATCTTTTATTCCTGGGAGCAATCGTCTTCTTCGTATTGCACAATTGCGAGCACATAAAGTGTATTTTTCGACTGAATCCTGTCATTCCATGGGGTTTAAATTTTGTAACAAGATTGGTATAACTATGTTGTGATTATTTTGATCTTTTTGATGTTCCTGTCTTTTTCTCCTCTTTTTTTAGCCGGCAGTTTGGTGTCAGTATAATTGTTGCTTCTCACCTCCTGACCTGCTAAGCCAGTAATTCTATATCCGGAAATGACGTCAGACGCCATGGTTTTTAAAGATTCTCATTTTCTCTTCAGCTTGTTTATGTGCATGTTGGTTGAAGTTCACGCTTAAGCAGGGTTTTTAAAGTTTGTTAACACCGAAACGCAGTGACTGTGTCGTTTTCCACCTTCACCGATGAGGTTTTTTTGAAGCACTGTGATTTCAGTTAAGTACTTTCTTCCTGAAAAGATTTTTGGCAGTTTAAAAAAAGGTTTTTACTGCTTTTTGAATAAAAGGCTGTGAACCTTCAGTTAGAGAAGTTCTTGGACTTGGGTTCATTGTCTGGACACAAACATTTCGTTGTATGCTGTTTAGAGTCGGTTTTGATCATTTGTGGAGAGGAAAGGGGGGCCCTGTGTTTCTTGGTTTGATTTTATGTGCATTTGGGCGGCCGTGTTTCCCTTGCCCTAGCGTTCTGTTTTGTTGGACCTTATACATTCAGGCACACTGTGGTGTTTTTGCAGTAACTTCCCGGACCTTATCTCAAGTACCAGTAATCCAACTACGACTTAGCATGTATAATAGTGCTACGTGTCACATGTAAGCGCTAAAACAGAAACAACTAACACACAGTCCGCTGCTCATCAGAGCATAACCAACCAATCAAAACAGCGCATATTACAGAAATGTGAAACACACACTTCTAGGCAACTGTTCCCATCTATGGGCCGCTCTCTGCTATCTGTTGACCCCATACTACACTCCTTTTCCTTTGCTGCAACCCAAAGTCCCAAACTAACTACCTGTGGGGCTGTACAGCAGCCCCTATCCTAATCAGCCACAAAGCTTGTGTGTCAGCTTACCACCTCTCCAACATCCTACTATTCCTGACACACATAATCCACCTCCGACCCACTGTTGTGCCCTTGCTCACAATCTTCTGCGTTTCAGTCAATGACTAGATTGTAAGCTGGGATGGCCCGGCATTGGTCTGTTATATGTCAGTGCAGTGTTGCATCTTACGGCTATTGTATATAATGTTCACTAGTAGTAGTAGGACACACATATCTAAACAAATGTTATGTGGCAATATATGCAGGTACTTACATGATGACGACCTCCTCTAATCACCTGCCGCCTGATTTCTGACTGTGCCCTCACATGTGTCACCACGGCCACGTACAGGATGGCACGTAGGATCATCCTCCTAGAATCCTCATTACACTATCAATGGACATGGTGCCTGAGAGACAATGTTGTTGCAGGACTTGTGACAATGCCTTTACAACAGGCTATAATGATCTCTGCCACAGTCTGTGGTTTGTATTGTAAGGCCCCGCCTTTGTCCTAATCCAGACACCTTGAAGCGACTCTTTTAAAAAAACGCCAACAAAAAAAAAAGGTTGCGCTCTTCTGACGGAGTGGCTGCGAGGCCATGGGCCTCATTGTAACTCCTCTCTGCCACGTGTCCGTGGTTGTAAGCAACAAGTGGTCAGCAACAGGTGGTTGACACCCATATCCTGACCTCACCTGCAGAAAGAAAATTGTGGGACCATTAAAGCAGGATCTGTTGTCATACCCAAATGGACACATGTATATATGTGCAAACCAAATGCACAAAACATCCTGACAGAAACATATGAACATCACATGATGGGACACCAACAACTATGCCTCAGCGTGGTGAAGTTATGACACAACAAAACAAGGGGTAGGTGTACACGGCATTGCACATAACATAATCCTGTAAACCACGACACAAATGCTAGCGTCTCATGTCTACCATCATCACCACAGCACCGTAGTCAAGGTTACAGCTGGAGGGCAGCCTAACCCACACACACCCAATAGTAGGTCACACACAGAAACAGATGAGACACACACACAACTAGGGATACACCCTCAAAAGACAGCCATCGTTGCACATCACGGTTAGTCACAGGATCATCATGTGCATTGTCAGAGATGAGAAATACCCAGCAGTAATACATGTCCTCATACCTGGCCTGCCTCAAATTGTCTGAATAGTGCTGATATTAGTTTGTTGTGCTTGTTCGTTTTGTTTCTGGGGATTTGGTTTTGTGTGATGGCTAGGATACTAGGAGTCATGGGTGGACCCTGCAACCCTAGGGACCACATTCAGAATATTGCATATTTGCATCACATACAACCTGAACATTCAGGGAATGGTTAGTGTTTGCGGTTGCGGAACACTACTTCCCTGTCTCTGGGCGGGACCATGGGCAACATGTGTGCAATCAATAGCTCCCATCACGTGTGGTTATCCTGGCAAACGCCTCAAAAGCCTGATTCAGGGTCCCCACTGTTGCCTAGTGTTGGGAATGGCAATGTAATTCCCCACCCGGTTGATCATGGCACGCTGGTGGAGACAGCGTGAGAAAGTGGGGCGGCTCATGCCACCCTCTGTGGCCACAGATGACTGGAAACAGCCAGAGGCAAAGAAATGTAGGGCACCAAGGAGCTTGACCAAACCCGGTATGGCATGTGACCGACCAGTCAGGGGCTCGAGGTAAGGTCTTAGATCCTCAGAGAGCTCCCTAATAGCCCCCCATGCTCAGGCGGTAGAGGGAGAGGACCTGGTCCTCACGCATGCCCTGAAGCTGGGCCCTGGGCCTGCAGAGGCGAGGCTAGCGAGCCTGCAACTCCGCACGCCTCCTGCGCCGTGCCGGCACAGCCCCTGCCTGGCCTGCCACCACAGCTGCAGATCTGTGTTGCAGCGGGACTACACCCATGCCCTGTGCCTCAGCCCCATGGACACCATCTCCCCCATCAGGCAACCGGTAGCCCCTGCTCACCTCCCACTGCACATGCAGCAACCACAAAGCCCGCCATAAACTCCACCCCCCAACTCCTCTAACTCACTCAAACTCAGACACCCACCTCACCAACCTAGCCACACACCTCCCCCACCACACACCAACCCAGCCCACACAACCCCACCACCACTCACTAACCCAGCCACTCCCCACGACACACCTGCCTCTGACACTCTCCTTGATTCACCAACACCAACAGCGCACACCTTCTCTCCCTCGCCTACACAAACCCCTCAACGTGTACCAGGTGTGTATGTGTATTTATGTTTTTTTTATGTTGCGCGCATTGCGCATTGCACAGTGGTGTGAGCGCATCAGCTGCATGCATTGCGCATGCACCACAGAGACGTGGAAGGTGGCGTGCACGGGACACCATGTTACGCATGCACTGTGTGTGAGCGTGAGGCATGGCGCATGTGCTGTGTGATGTTACTCGCATGCGCCAAGCCTCATGCTCATGCACAGTGCATGCGTAACATGATTCCCCACGCACGCACCTTCTGTGTCTCTGCGGCGCATGCGCAACGCGCTTGCATCACTATGCATGCGCAATGCACGCAACGTAAAAAAAAACAATAAATACACATGCACACCTGGTATACGTTGAGGGGTTTGTGTAGGCGAGGGAGAGAAGGCGTGCGCTGTTGGTTGTTGGTGAAGCATGTCAGAAGCAGGTGTGTCGTGGAGAGTGGCTGGGTTGGTGAGTGGTGGTGGAGAATGTCAGAGGCAGGTGTGGTGTGGAGAGGTGTGTGGCAAAGCAGGCAAGAGAGGAGGGGAGGCGAGGAGCAGCCGAGAGAGACAGGAACATAAGATATGCCATACTGGGTCAGACCAAGGTCCATCAAGCCCAGTATCCTGTTTCCAACACGTGGCCAATCTAGGTCATACGTACCTAGCAGTTTCCCCAAAAAGACACAGGTTTCACAATGCTTGTACTGGGTCAAGCATTGATATCCTGGGGCCCTTCTTAATAATGGTTTATGGACATTTCCTCCAGGAACTTGTCCAAAACGTTTTTAAACCCAGCTACACTAACAGTCTTTGCTACATCCTCCGGTAACAAATTCCAGAGTTTGATTACACGTTGAGTGAAAAAATATTTTCTTTTATTAGTCTTAAATAGTTTACCCTGTAGCTTCATTGCATGTCCCCTAGTATTTCTATTATTCTGATAACGTAAAGAATTGATCTACATTTACCCGTTCCACTCCGTTCATTAATTTATAGACTTCTATCATATCTCCCCTCAGCCGTCTCTTTTCCAGGTTAAAGAGCCCTAACCTTTTTAGCCTTTCTTCATAGGAGTATCCTTCCATCCCCTTTTCCATTTTGGTGGCTCTTCTCTGAACCTTTTCTAATAACGCTATATCCTTTTTAATCCTTTTAGGAGCTGAGTTGAGGAGCAGGCAGCAGGGAGAGGAGGTGGGGCGAGCAGCAGGTGTGAGGTATAGCAGAGGAGCTGAGGAGCAGGGATGTGTGACAGGGAGGGAGAGGGCACAGAGGGCAGGGAGATGGAGCGACAGGACATGGCAGGAGGGGAGGAGGGGGGCACCTGTTCAGCAGGGCCCAGAGACGGCAGGGAGTGTTGGGCCTGTGGTGGTGGCTGCAGGCCCATCGGGTGTGTCGCAGCCCACACAGGGGCCACCCAGTGCCAAACGAAGGCATATACCGGTGCCAGCTGAGGAACGGAGGGAGGGCTGTGAGGTTCAGTCAGCAAGAAAACCACATCCTGCTGGCCAGTGTGTTGGAGCAGTATGAGGTGCTCTATGGCCGGCTGAGCAACAGCACCACTGTGGCAACACGTACACACGTGTGGGACGAGGTACAAGAGGCCGTAGCCCAGGCAGGGGGACCAACCAGGGACCTGGACAGCCTGAGAAAGAGATTCAATGACATTAAGCGTGGTGTCTGTGCACAAATGGTGGCGGAGAGGCAACATGCCATGGGCACCGGTGGGGGTGCCCCCTTTGCCCCAACTCTCACACCCCTGGAGCAGGAGCTCGCAGACCATCTTGGGCCCATCTACCTGCATGGACTGCCAGAAGCGCTGGACACCGCCCAACCACAGACAGGTGGGTATGCACCTTACACCTTGCTGCTCCTTCTGCTTGGAATAAATGTCCTTTGTCTATGCGTCAGGCATCTTCGTTGCCCCTCCTCACACTAGAGTTCACAGCTCATATATTTGCCTCTGCCTTTGGCTCATGAGTGTGCTTTTCTCCATTCCTCCCCTTTTTCATTTCATCTTTCTGTCTTCCTCTCACACTTGTTCCTACCTCCTTCCTTTGTCCTGTCCCCCCTGCTCTTGTCTCTTTGCTCCTGTTCCACACCTCTTTCCACACTTGTTAGTGCTCTGTCTTTATAGATTATAAGCTTCATTGAGCAGGGATTGTCTTTTTTGTGTTTTCACGTTTACAGTGCTGCGTGCGCTTGGTAGTGCCCTATAAATGCTTATTAGTAGTAGTAGGAGTAGTAGTAGTAGATATGCAGCACATGTACAGGGCACACCCTAGCACATGTGGCACATGGAGGGGATTGGTGGGGGACCATGTCCCGAGAGCAGGCATACCCTAACACAGGCAACTGGGGGGTGATGACACAGCATCACATGGCAGGGTAGGTATAGGGTGTGTGTGACAGGTACCTGGGCCTGTGTGCATGTTAGACACAGTCCTGAACGTAGTTGAGGACCGAAAAGCAGTGGAGAAGCAGGAGGCGTGGCGGACAAGGCCCAATATCTGATTGAACACTGCATACATCAATGGTCCAGACAACAGACATGCAAAGCCCAGAGGGTGAGCTGCATAGCAACAATTCACAGCACTACAGATCAGCAATGTAACAGTGATGTAAAGGACCTATCTGAGGAGTGGCTAATGATATCCCACTGTAATCAAAGAACATCACAGCATACACGAGCAGCAATGTAACAGTAAGGAGCCACATTGGGATATCATTTGACAGTAGTCAGATAACCTCCTTGTATCACGTTTACATTGTTGCTCTCTTGTGCTGTGAAGTTTGGCTGTGCTGCTGGACCCTCTGGGCCTTTCATATAGGTGCGTTTGGCCACTGATGTATGCAGAGTTCATGCGATTACAGGGCTTGTCTGTCCTTCGAAGTATTTCTCCTCCTAAGGATATGTGGTTGGGGGACTAACTGAGGTCTGATTCCTCTACTACTGGAGTTATCCTACCCAGATTGGTCTAGCGTTCCCTCCTCACATATGGCTTATGAGGGCTTCCATTAAGTTATGTTTTTGTGCCTACTCCTTTTGGGGTGTGTTCATCATTACCAGCCTGCGTTCTCTGTCCCCCTGAGGTCTACTTGCTAAAATAGGTCACAGCCAGTCATCATACCTCTGCAGCCAGTCACCAAGCACATTGTGACAGGGGGATACATACAAGAGGGACATACAACTAGCCCAGAACACAGTGGCCTGTGGGTACCCACACACACCACCAAAACACATATGACTCCCTGAGGGAGTCCTTGACATGAGAAAGATCTACAAAAGCTGGAAGAATCGTCTAATGCTTGGCAATTAAGATTTGATGCAGGGAAGTGCAGAGTCATGCACTTGGGTAGCAGAAACCCAAGGGAAATGTACACGATAGGGGGCGAGAGGTTGGTGTGCACGGATCAGGAGAGAGACCTTGGTGTGATTGTTTCTGTAGATCTCAAGGTAGCAAAGCAGTGCGACAGGGCGGTGGCAAAGGGCAGGAGGATGTTGGGCTGCATGCGAGGAGGAATTGCCGGCAGAAAGAAGGGGTTCTAGTGCCACTGTATAGGTCACTGGTGGGGCCTCACTTGGAGTGCTGTGTTCAGTTTTGGAGACCGTATCTTGCAAGGGATGTAAGGGGAATGGAAACTGTTCAGAGGAAGGCGACCAAAATGATTTGGAGCCTGTGTCGGAAGCCTTATGAGGGGAGACTTGAAGACCTGAATGTGTACACTTTGGAGGAGAGGAGGGATAGGGGAGATATGATTCAGACCTTTAAATACTTAAGGAGAAATAATGAACAAACAAACCTCTTCCAAAGACACGGAAGCTGTAAAACGAGAGGGCATAACATGAAGCTGCAAGGTGGAAAATTGAAAGGCAATGTCAGGAAATACTTTTTCACTGAGAGAGTGGTGGATGCTTGGAGTGCCCTCCCGATGGAGGTGGTGGGGGAAAATACAGTGACAGAATTCAAAATGGCATGGGACAGACACAATGGATCCATCTATAGCAACAGAATAAAATCAAAATAAACGGAACCATCTAACTTCTCAACAAATAGGGGTGTCCTGCATGGAGCGGTGGGTTCACCCCTAAACAAAGACATGGAGAGGGGTGGCCTGCACAGAGTGGCACCTACTCCTGCCATCTTACTGGGCAGACTAGATGGACAATACTGGTCTTTATCTGCTGTCATTTACTATGTTACTATGTATGCACCTACCTATCCAGGGACATATCCCAGACCACTGACAGGGAAGGGCCTAAAACACGGGGATGATGACGTAGATGCAAACAAATGGCAGCAAACACATCACACACATGTCACACACTTAATACTCTGTCGGGGCCCACCTACAGTGGGGATACCCCACCCACCCTCATCAGACATTGGAAGGCACATTGTCACACCCATGCCAAATGCACATAGCACAACCCCCACAACACCTGGGATCAGCCCTTATACACATCCTGCAGTGCCACACACACATTCCCATACCCCCACACACGGTGCAACCCCATACCCAGCAGTGCTCCACCCATCCCCATAAACACACCCCACCACACCCATGGAGTATGGGATAGCTGTCCACCCACACCGCACAGTGTCTTGCAAAGCAGAGAGCCCCCACACACATCTGGCTGACACGGACACATCCTGCAACACCTAACATGCATACCACTCAGGGCAATGCAAGCACATCGCTCACACACACGATGGTGGCACACAATCCCACTCAGGACTCCCACATGCGCCATGGCCACATGTATTGCTGAGGCCACATCCAAGGTCAGGCGGCCAGTCCATACCTGATACTGCAGATAGGGGGCGCAGCACTCAGCACACCATCCCCCACACACCGCATCCCATGTGGCACAGCTACACCAGGGAATGAGGCTGCTACCCCCCCCCACCCCCTGCCAGGCACAGCACACTGTAGGCACCTGTGCTGTCCCTATTGTAGGCACAGCGACAGCAGGCACAGGCGGACAACACATTGATTTTGGCGGGGATGTACTACACAGGTGTACAGAGGTGCACTGCGCAAACTCATCTGTGCTGTGTACCCATTTCCAACACCCAGGTGACTACAGGACCATGGAGGCACATGAGGAGGAAGATGTGGCAGGGCCTCAGGATGGTGAGGGGCCAGAGGCCGCAATATATGGGGACACCATCAGCAATGGCGAGGGCACAACAGGAAATAATGTGCTGGCTGAGGCAGAGGACACGCCACCCGATGTCAACGCTACAGTGGGGGCCACTAGCAGCAACACACAGGCTCTAGAGGGTACAGAGATGGAGGGGAGTCACCACACCGTGCAGGCGCCAGGGACATCAGCCACCCCTCCCACAAGCATGGCTATGATCTTGGCAGAGCTGCGGGCCCACAGTGCCTCAGCAAGGCACGATGCCAAAGGCGGGTAACAGCATACACAACAATCCCCATGGGGGTTGCCGTAACATCCACAATGAGATTGCATGTGCACCATAATATGTTGGCAACAAAGCAGATCGTCTCATATGTGTGTGGGGGGGTCTGTGCCATGTGCGTTCCCCCCTCTTGTAGCATGGCTTGTCAGGTGTCAGCATGTGTGAGGAGCTCAGACATATGCACACTGTCCACGGCCATATACCCCAAGGAAGCGCACAGCGGTAAACACCTATCCCAGGTCACCTAGACAGCTTACATGACTGACCCCTCCCCATGGGTATTGGTACCTAGCATAGTTTGTCAGCGTAATCTGTACTGTGCGCCAGCGTTATAGAAAACAGGGCCCCCCAGATATATGTATATGTGTGCCATGGACTTCTCATGTCATCTGGCTTATCTCATACGACCAGTGCGCAGATCAAGCATTGACACATTGAACTGAGACACTGTACCATGTGTGAGATCTGTGATTCACATGACCCCTCATCAGGACCCTTTCCTGGCATGAGAATGGCTCATGGGACACCCAGATGTAAACATGGTCATGCGTTGCTAGTTGTTGCGTGCATGATTTATCTGCAGACTGATCTGGTGGGATATGCCTGACATGTGCATGTGTCACAGTGGGGGTTGTAACAGGTGTCTCACAAATCACTTTGTATCCCACTCACAGGCACTCGTCAGGCTCTGTTGGCCATTCACCAGGAGATCCACCAGCTGCGTGCCACAGCGGACACAATGGCAGGGGTGCGCCTCCATATTGCAGATGCCCAGGAGGCCATGACTGCCTTTACACAGCAGCCAGCACTGGCACCAGAGGCGGCACCAGCAGTCCTGGGACAGAGGGGTGGGTTGAGCCGTGGTCGCCGTGGCCGGCCACAGAGGATGTGAACATTATAAATAAAGACATCATAACCTATTACAACCTATGTGTTTGTTTCCAATGTGTGGCACTGTGATCCCCTACATACCCTGCACCCCATGTTGTCACCCTGCCCACATGTGCCTACCCATATCCCTCAGGGGTGTGGTGTCTGTACTGCCACCAATCATCACACATAGGTTATACCAAGCCCTGTGTGCCATGGACTGTGACAGGTGGTCACCCTCCTATCTATGCATGGGGATATACCCAACCTCACCCGTTGACCAGCAAGATGTTCACAGTGGTACATGTCTGTTGTAAGGATCTGTCACCCTCTCCCACCCAATATGCTCTCCATCATTAGACACACATGCGTGACCATCCTCCCTGCTCACACCAGGGACTACGTGACTGTCTACCCACATAGGCTTGCATGCGGCACAGGCAGACAAAGGTAGCTCGCTTCAGTCAGCTGATCACTGTTCACCAGCGCTTGTAGTCCCCCACCACTCATCCTTGGGACAAGCATCAACCTGTCTCACCCTCACCAGCTATCCCCCTGTGCAGCTCCTGGGTACAGCATTCCCTTTTACCCTTCCTGCCACATACCTGCTGCTAGCCTTTACCCCTATTGCCCCACAAGCATGGTGCATCAGATATGGTGCCCACACATCACAGGTAGCATGCATGTGACCATAGCTGTTGGGACACACTGCACATTGGCATATCACAGGGGCACCATGGGACACAGACGCCTACGCACATGGGCAGCCCCCATACCTGCGTGTGGAGACGGTCCATGTATGTTACCTATGTCTACCATGCATACACATATGGATCTACACACATGTCCCATGCTCACGTCCACAGTCCGTCTGTAGGGGAGATACGTGACCATTGTGCCGTACGTACAAAATATTTTATTTACATATTTAAATTTGTACATATTTAAAGATGTACCAACGAGACTGAGGGCGTTATATGACTTCTCAGACTTCCACAAAGACCTCAAAACATTGTTATTTATGGAAACCTCTGAGCATTCAGGCAACATCCCTACTCAAACAGTAAACACTACTACCTCCGCAAACTAAACACCCACCCATCCCATCCACACACACATATCTATCATACCACGTTACAGAATACCTTTATGTTAACTGTTACCTCCATTGTACTGTCTAAACCCTGGTAAGTAACTGTGCACATGTTTAAACTGTACACATGTTTACATGTACCCTAATGTTAAATGTAAACCTCCAATTGTGATGTGACGTGACCACCTTGATTGGAGGAAAAGGTGCCATACAAATGTTTCAACATAAAAACCAAAAAAACACCCCATGTTCTGTGCTGGGTGACAGGACAGCACAGGGCATGTGTGTGGGTGCCCCTGTGCCCCTTAAATGCTCCAGGGACGCCCATCAGGGGATGGCTGTCAAGATGCACCACCCATAGCAGCTGCATGCTGCATGTGCATCTTGGCAGCCAACCACTGAATGGCGCCTACCAGCCACCATATGGTGCGGTCCTGGGTCCGCTGCTGTTGCAGCACACCACCACCCACTGCCACATACAGGTCCCGCACACACCTGCCACCACATCCAAGCCAGGTGCCCGGTGTCTGTGTGGCAGCATGAGCGTGGGTCCTGTCTGTGGCAATGGGTGGGGACGCTACTCCCAGGTGGACACCATCGCCGCAAACATGTGGCAGCTGGCAGGGGCCAACAGTGCCCTATGCTGTCCTGTGTCCCCTTCCACCCACAGAGACACCCTCCCCCCTCCCCCCTCCTCCCCCTGACCCCTCCCACCCACCCTCTCTGTCGCACCCTCCACGCTCCTCCACCTCCTCCACTCCCCCTCATCCCCTGTCACATACAGCTCCCCCTCCCCCTCCTCCCCCTCCTCTCCCTCCCACACCACACCACACTCCACCCTCTCCATGTTGTCCTCTTCCTCTTCGCCCTCTGCCCCCTCCTCCTCTGGCTGGACTGGCACTGTGGGGCCTGTTCTGGGGTGCCCCGATGTGGATGGGCCCTTACCAGCAGCAGCATCCTCTGTGGGGGAAGACAGTCATTAGCACACCATCATTTGAGTCACATACCACATGTACAAAGTTTGGCCTCCCACAGGCTGGTGGGCCACTGTGACATGCTGTACTGCGCTGCAGAGGCCGCAACACTCACCGCCACTTTGCTCCATCGTCCCTCTTTGGAGGCGGGCAGGGACCTCCGGGCAGTGCAGCCCCAACTCCCAACCCTTTTTCCATAGATCCTGTACCTGGAGGGGAAAGCAATGGGTGGGAGCATTAGGGGCCATATATCTCTGGTGGGTGCCCAACACATATCACACATCTCTGTGAGCAGCATCGTACTGCTCCTGCTCCTCTGGCCAGTGTGTCCTCTACTACCTGTTGCCAGCACCCCCTGCATATGTGGCTGTGGGTTCTGGGCATGTGTGAGGTGCCACCTATGTGTACTGTGCATAACCCCCCAGACACCCCATACCCTGTTCCTACACTCTTCTTGCATGACATGGCAGAACCATGCCACGTGTGTTTTGGCCATGCTGGTGTCCAGGGTAGGTCTTCCCTAACTCCCTGTGTGGTCTGGCAAACATCTGTGTGTTTGCCTGACCTACACACATCATCCGACACACCCACCATGGCACCATGATATCCTTACAACACATGGGTGATGTGTTCTGAGATAGAGCGGGAGGTGGGTGACTCTGTGTGAACCTGCAACTGTATACACTACCATACTGACAGGATTTAACACAGACCTGTGTAATCAGGTCTCAGGACCCCTAGGGGTAGGGCAGATATGTGAACCTGCAACTGCATACACTACCATACTGACAGGATTTAATACAGTCCTGTGTAATCAGGTCTCAGGACCCCTAGGGGTAGGGCAGATGTGTGAACCTACAACTGCAGAACCTACCATGTCAGCATGCTGTTTACGAGACCTCTTAAGGCAGATCTAGGGGCTCCTGGGGTTAGGGTGGATTTTAACACATCAACAGCAGCAGGTACCATAACACCAGGCTGACAACTGGACCTCTGTGATCAGGTCCTTAGCCTCCTGGGGATAGAGCAAACCGCTTTGATGTGATAAATAGGCGGTATATCACGTGAAATAAAAATGAAAATAAATAAATGAAATTAAATACCTACACACAGCAGTATACGCAGCTACATTCAGCACTGGATATCCCACAGACTGGTGTCTATACCATGTTGTACATGTATGATGTGTGTTTATTGCTGGATAATGTGTTGAACACCTTGCATTGTGTGACATGCCCCCATACACTTACCTCACGTGGGTATTTATTTATTTATTTACATTCTCCTATATACCGCGCTATTCTGCATCAGTGCGGTTTACATTGAACAAACTGAAATTACATTGAACAGGGCATTATAACTTGGAGATAACTATTTTACAGGGAACATGGGATATGGAGGGTTAAGTGGCTTGCCCAAGACCACAAGGAGCACCTGTGGGACTAGAAACCCCAGTCCTTCCGGCTCAAGGTTGCTGTCCTCTAGTGGGATTTGAACCCCCGACCTTCCGGCCTGAAGTACCTTGCCCCAACCACTAGGCCACTTCTCCACTCCTAGTCAGCAAGACAATTATACCGCCTCATGACGTAGTCCCATGCCCTCCTAATGCGGCCCAGGTCCTGGCGTTTGGAGGAGCCGGGGAATAACTTATGCTGCCTAGTGCAGATCAGTCCAGCAAGGTGTCGCAGCTGACGACAGGTGAAGGCAGGCTTCCTGGACTGTGTCGCCATTTTCTCCGATGCCTTGCTGACGCACGCACGCCGCATATGCACTGCCATGCCTCAACGTGCCCTGCTGTGCATCAACGCGCGCTGCCGCGCATCATTATGGTGTGCTAGCTACGTGCCCGTGCCACGGCCGGTACACGGCGAATGGTGGTGCCGTCAATATATATAAAGATTTATGCTGCAGACACGCATTGCAGAGATGTGTCTGACATTGCTTACCACCATTTGTGTAATAGGCATTTATCTTGGTGTTGGTGCACTGGGGTCTCAAACCCATCACCACTGGCTGGGAAGGCATTGTAGTAACCAGTGTACTATGCCTTTTAAGATAGCAATGGTTGGCTTCACAGCTACACCAGGTCATCTACACACACTTTCTGCTCTGCTTACCAGGCTAGTGTAAGGACACAGCTAGGGCACTTTACAGGGCACCTTAGTTTGGCCAACTGAGCTGAGGGTGCTTTGGGATGTGCACACGGATTTCAGATCCATGTCAGACTGTTAAAGGCATAAACGGCTGTATCCTCGGACAGTTAGACTGACGGACACACTTTGTATACAGCTCACCAGCTAATCTAGCAACCTGCAGCCCACACCACTCTTCCAACATACCCACTGCATGCAACTGGCCGCACTTTTAAAAATATTCTCATGTGGTAAAACACTCTGATGTAATGATAATACACTATATCCTATCCGTCCATATACAGGCCCACTGGGGTATTGAACCCATGACCTCTCCCACTGAAGTCAGTATATTCACCATTGTCCTACATCAATATTGGCTGTAACTAAACTATGGATAGCTATTCAACCAGTGCAGGTCACCAGACACACTGTCTGGTGTGGCTACCAGGATAGGTTAGCAAGAAGAGTACCCATGATGCAATTCACATGCAGATCAGCAGTCTACATCTGCTTACCAGATGTGGTTTTCACCTCTGCAGCATGTCAACTGGGTAGGGGGACCCAGCATGCGTGTTACTGGCACAGTGTGCCTACTGACCATGCCATTGTGCATGTTCTGTGATCACCCTGAGGGTAAAGTCGTGGGGACAGCACCAGGTCCACAGTACCCGGGTTGTTTGCGATAGATTTTGTTGCAGTTCACCATTGCTGCCAGTGTGTGGGGTATTCTTTGCGGACAGCCTTGAATGTTTTCTATGTCTGTTTCTATATGCCAACGATGCTCGTGACATAATGCATATTGAGTGAGGTTGCCATGGACACCTGTTTTTGGAGCAGGGGTGTGTCTGAACTCACATGACAAAGATATACAGAGCAAGCCCACCCTCTGTGGGTCAGGGTACGGAACATGATCTGCAAACAACAGACACACACTATCACTGTTTGCAATAGGGCCAGTTGAGCTAACTGATGACAGACTGTGGGACCAGCAACCCCCGGCCAACTGACAAACAGAGAGCAGATGCAGATCTGCACATGGAACTGGACCACTGGCAGTGCACCTGGTCAGCTCAGCTCAGCTGCCCCCCCCACTACATTCTGACATGCACCAGCAGAGGGCAGTCAGTGTGCACCTGCTGCATCCTGCAGGGTGTTGCAGCCATACACATGCTAGCTGCAGACAGTGTGCTAGCACATACATAGTGCATGTTCTAAAAGGAACAATGTGCACCCAGGTGTGGGATCTGGCACACACACACACCAAGCAAGTATGTTAGTGATTGGGCCCCAGAAAAGAAAACCCATAAATACCACTTGAGAGAAATTCTATATAGCACTATGGGGGAACCTAGCCATGCCGTGGTCACTGCTCAGTCAGGGTGAGAGTGACCTCCCAGAATGACATGCTGTGGCCACCCTGTCCGTGCAGGTGGTGGTCGGGCACTACAATGTCCCAGACATTGCCCTATGCCCTGTGCAGATGCATCCTGCCCTGGCCACGCTGTCCGGGCCATACCCACACTACCTTGCACCTCATTATGCACATTGGCAGGCTAACACTGGAGACAATGCAAGCAGTGTGGGCTCAGTAAGCTGTAGGCAGCCACAGCACACTAGATCAGGAGTGTCCAACCCTGTCCTGGAGGGCGCAATCCTGGCAGGTTTTTGGGATAGCCCTAATGAATATGCATGAGATATATATGCATTAGAGATATCCTGCCAACCTGACTGGTTTGTGGCCCTCCAGGACTGGATTTGGAGACCCCTGCCTTACACCTCTGTCATTTAAGATTGTGAGTGGGCAAGGTGCAGATGTCCTAGACATCAAAAAGAGTAGGCAAAATTTGTCACATTCCTCCTCACTTACCACCACCACCAAAATGTTGTCTATTAGACAACGTTTTGGTGGTGGTGAGAATCAAGGAGGAATATGACAAATTCCAGTCCTGGATTGGAGGTTTTCACTGGTGCTAGTGTTCAGAGCTTCATTTCATGGTGTTAGTGTGCATGGGGCCTCTCCCCACCCACTCTCCACCCATTGACCCCTCATCTCCGCCCCTGGGGAGCCTTACTCCACCCTCTGCGCATCTTAATGCCGCCACAGACATTATCATGCGATATGTGATGTTCTCGCACAGTAAGCGCCATTATCATGCGATAACGTCGCCGCTGCTACGTTAAGACAGTTTAGTAAACATACCCCTATGCCAAATTACAAACCCTCCAAAACCTTCGACCGCTCTTAAACCCTGACTCCTTTTGTATTGTCTGCTAATCCCTCACTACACCTACCCTTGACTACTGCAATCTCATCTACCATGTTCCTCCTAAAAACAGTATACATCCACTCCAAATGGCACAGAACATAATTGCCCACTTAATAACAAATAATCCTAGCCGTACACACATAACCCCAATCCTCTATGATCTACATTGGCTCCCTATACTATCCAGGACTAAATTCAAAGTCATAACCCTTATTCATGAAGTTATTCACAATGAATCAGCTCCATGCCTCTCCTTGTTATTTCCAACTTCAATAATACTAGATCACGCCGCTCAAACACCAAAAACCTTCTAAAAATGCCCTCACTAAGGAAAACCTGCAAGCAAACTACTCACTCTATGCACCTTCTCTATGGAACACTCTAACCTCGGAACTACGGAACTGTGCTGACCATTCTGCATTCAGAAAGAGACTTAAAACCCACCTTTTCCAGGAGCACTTCTTTGTACCTCCTTAACTTCCCCTCTATGACCTCTGCACCTTCCCCCCCTTCCCCTTCTGCCCTGAACACTCCTCTCTCAATGACGTCTCTCAAGCTATTGTAAATGTGTAAATAGTTACCTTATGGTACCATGTACTCTCGTTTTCTAAAAGTTCATGTTAACTAAAGTTCTGTTAATACAACTGTGACACGCTGTTACGTTTTGTTTTCTGTAAACCGTCTTGAATTGATGAAAGACGGTATATAAAAAACTTTTAGATAAATAACTAAACACAGGGGTGGTGGGGCAAGGGCAGGGGGGAGCTGGCTAGAGATGTAGGGTAAGATGGGGCGATGCTGGACATGAGGGGATGGGGAAGATGCCAAATGTGTGATATGGAGGGGAAGGGTGCGCCAGGTTTGCAAGTCGCACAGGGTGTACTTATGGCTTGGTACAGCTGTTTGGACCTGAGGTTTGGAAGAGGACTTGAGGGGGGAATTGCATTTGTCTTCTCTGGCATTCAAAACCACCTCCAGTTGTACAAATCCTTGCACATTTGCAGCTGCCTCCAAAAGGTATAATTTGTAAATATAAATCTATACATGTAATTGCACATTTTATAATATATGCACATACGGCAACTTGGCTCCCGATCTACCAAAATATGCCCCTGGGAACACCTATATCCAGATCACATAAATGTAGCCACACTCTTTCCATGTGCCCTGCTTTTACACATGTATAATCCTGTGCAATTTTATAAAAGCCCTTTTCTGCATGTTAAACAGACTTTAACCATGGAAAATGCCTTATAAAGTTACTACTACTCATCATTTGTATAATGCTACAAGTCATATGCAGCACTGTACCCATGCATGTAGGAGACAGTCCCTGCTCATAGAGCTTACAACCTTTTCAAGAAAGAGACAAGCACAACAGACAGGGGACTAGGCTAACCGGTGCCAAGGCTGGCATCAAGGAGTGGTGAACAGGGCAGTCGCCTTGGGATCCATGCCATAGGGGGTCCCAAGTCTGCCTCGATCTGAAGGTGAAGGTGAACTTTGCAGCCCCCCTCCCCAGTTTCTTCACTGGACCACTGCACCTCTAAAACCAACCCTGACCAGTGTGTGCAATCAATTCTCTGTTGATCTGCGTGTAGTCATATTCTGATATAGAAAAAACATCTTTTCCTGGTGGGAGAGGACTGGAGGTTGAGTAATATGTACGAGCCAGTGTGTTTACCCTCAAAACTATTCACAAAGTATTTCTAGGCTAGGGATGGTTTTGGTCTTTGCAACTAATTGTGTAAGTTTTACATTTTATCTAGGTCTTAACTTCAAAAGGTGAAGGGCCTGATGTACTAAGGCTTTTCCCTAGCGTCTATAGCAGGAGGAGGGCTTAGTAAATCAGACCCTAAGTGCATTGCTGACAGCCGTTCCCTTTTTCTTTTCTTTTTGTAAGTTAATTTTTGAAAAAGTCACAGACATCCCAAATGAGGTTTGTTACTGTCTTTGTGTTTCTTGTGGACGGGGGAACGCACACACACACATTTCTATGAAACTAGACTGTGATGTTTTATTGTGCTCTTTTCTAGAAAGTACTAAAGGCGCTAGATCCAGCAGATCTCTCCTTCTACTTTGGCACAAAGTCGCCCTCTGAAGGTATACAGAAACCGCTTGCTATGTCATGATTCTTACGCATGTTTATTTTATGTTAATGCTTGTTTTCTTTTGTTTCTGGAAATACGTTTGCATTTGAGATGAGATTCAGGGAGGCCAGTTAGCTGTTCTGTTCACACAGAAGCAGGATTGTGCCCAGGGAGCTCATCTTGAATTTCTGCCTCTTGATATAATACTTGAGGCCTCGAAGATCAAGGATGGGACGCACACCCCTGGACCTCTTAGGAATCAGGAAGGAACTCTGAATAGAATCGCTATCTGTGCTGCAATGCAGGAACAGGTTCCACAGCGGCTTCCAGCAGGGAGTTGAGCTCTGCTTAGGGGAAGCAAAAGGTGTTGCACCACGATGCTGTGGAAGTGGCGCAGGGGCGCGGATGGTGGAAGGGAGACCAAATGCAGATGCTGCTTTCTCTCCCAGGGTTGATGATAAGGCTGATGAAGGTGACAAAGGGCGGAAGGTCTCACATATTGCTGAACCCAATCTAAAACTCGTGGTAAACCAGGAAGGATTCTTTATTATTCTATTGCACATACATTAGCTCACCAGCCCGACACGAGCCGTGTTTCGATCAATCTTCGTCAGGGGCTTCTGGTGTGCTGCATCCATAATATATAAATAATTAAAACATAACATCACAACTCAACATATTTAAACATAAATATGAATATAACCATAAAATAATAAATAATTAAAAACCATATATAAACCATGTATAAAACCGGGCATTACTTACATAGAACCATATAACTAGTGTGACATACATGGATAAAAAATAATTTATCATAGATAATCAATAAAATGATAAAATAAATGATTCTTGAAAGGGTGTTCTAATACTGTACCTTAATTAGTTGATATTTCTATTATGATGACTTTACTAAAACAAAACAGAAACATATGACCATTTGAGCTTGCTATGACAACAGGAAAGGACTTATAAACAAATAAAATACATCCATACTAAATCGATCATACACTCTTCCTGTGTTGAAATTAGGAGCCGAAGTGAGGAGGGATAAAATTGCCATATCACTTCATCAACTTCTCAAGGCTACAATCTTCCTCATGCGTATTCAATTAATTTTTAACACTATTTAAAAAACTATACTAAAATTAGGAGCTGTTTTGTTTTAGTAAAGTCATCATAATGGTTATATTCATATTTATGTTTAAATATGTTGAGTTGTGATGTTATTTATGTTTTTAATTATTTATATATTATGGATGCAGCACACCAGAAGCCCCTGACGAAGATTGATCGAAACACGGCTCGTGTCGGGCTGGTGAGCTAATGTATGTGCAATAGAATAATAAAGAATCCTTCCTGGTTTACACGAGTTTTAGACTGGGTTCTGTTCTTTACGTGGTTTGGTGCTCCCTTGGTGGACCTCACATATTTGCTGATACTAGCCACGTCAGGGATAGAAGTGCTGGACAAACTACAGAGGGTACTGTTTCTTGGGGAAAAGGTACCAGGCTTCGTCAGTATTGGGAGGACTGCTTCCAGGCATGGACTGGAGAGATCTCGGACTGCGGAGCTGTTGTCTTTCATTTATTTATTTATTTAAACAATCATTTATATACGCATCAAATCCCAGAGATCAAAAGTTGTGGTTTCACAATAAACAACAATCAACCACAAGCAGAGTTTGTTTTTATATGTAACATCTTTATAACCACAAGCATTAATATAAGTAAACAGGTCAAATGTTAATACTGAAACAGAACAGAAACAGTGAAAACTATATACATTATATCAGATACCCATTATGTAGGGCTTTTGCATTGTGCATAGTTAACAGTTTCAGCTAGGTGGAATGTGTCCTGTTTAGGTCGTTGGATCAACTCCAGACAAAAACTGGTTAGCCTTTATCTAAATCAATTGAGGGATGATCTGTATTGTTGTAATGCAATAGTAAATAGATAGGTTTTCAATTTTTTTAACGAATTCAATGATCTCGGTTTTAACATTCTTAGATCATCTGGGAGGGAATTTCCAGAATTGTTGGAGCTGCGTGTGAAAAAGCTCTGTTGTTTTGTTTAATTTATTTGCTTTTATGAAGTTTTTGGGAGTTTTTTAGTGTTATTTAATTGTCCTTTTCCTTTTAGTAGATTTTTGAATGGTCTTTACTGATTGAAGTTTACTTAGAGTGACTGGGGCCATATCATTTAGAGTTTTAAATGAAGTTATTAATGTTTTTGTATACTATCCTGCTTTGTGATTGGTAACCAGTGAAGGGATTCTAGTATTGGTGTTATATGTTGATGTGATGTACTTTCGTTATTATCCTAAGCTGCTGCATTTTGTGCAGGTTGGATTCTTTTAATGTTTTGTTTTGTTGTACCTAATAATAATTAGATTAGCGACAGTCGAAGTGGGGGGTTATGGTAGCTTGAATTATACTGATAAAATCTTGTATGTATACAAGAGGTCTTAGTTGTTTAAGGATTTTAGCTTGAAAATACCATTTCTCTTTGTGGTATTTTCTGATATGGTTATCCATTGTAAGATTGTTTATCTAGAATACTCCCCGAAATAAACTCCTAAATATCTTACTTCATTTTTTATTTTAATTTTCCTTCGGTTTTGAAGTGTTATGTGTGTTGGGGGGAATATAGGGATGATTTTTTAGTAACAATTAGCACTTTCAGTTTTTTGAATGGTTTTATTTGGAGGTTTTTGGGCATTTTAGGCCAGGTTGTGATTTCATTGAAGCCAATCTGACAGGAGTTTGTATCGGTAAGTTAGGGATCGTGAATGGGATGTACATCATGATATCATCTGCATATAGATGATAGAGTACACCAAATTTTTTAAAGATATGGACAGACTGGTTTTATGTAATATATTAAATAGAAGTGCTGAAAGCGCTGAGACTTGTGGTTAAACCCCGTTTTCTAGTTTGTATTGAAGCGGACGTTTGATTGCCTATTCTTCAACATTTTGGGTTCTATTATTTAGATAAGATGTGTTGAACCATTTTATTGGAACTGTGGCGTTTTTATTTTCCCTATTTGTCTCTTCATCCTGCATAACTGTGTCCTGAACCTTATTCTGCCAAAGAGAGTATTTCCCCAACAAACAGAGGGGGGGGGGATCTGTGAGATTGGTTGTGGAGATCCTCATGAAGCCCTGACGTGTG
>CM066036.1:165730440-166057414 GCA_033557465.1 Ichthyophis bannanicus | reverse complement strand
TTAGATAGCGCTGGGGAGGAGTCTGCTTTCTTGGTAGCATGTTGGTACCAATAGACATAGTATAGTTTGGGAGGGAGATTCTGGGAGGCCAAATTTAGGCTTTGTGTGGGAAGTTGAAATCCAGAACTTCCAGGGTGGCATGCTCCAAAATGCTCCCCGTTCCACGTGTGGTACCCAAAAGGCAGGCAGAGCTTCCGGAGTCTCATATGCGTTGATGAGACCGCTTTTGATGCCAAGAAGAAGGTTTTGGATTCATTCGGACCTGGGTGGGGCCTTAAATTCAGAAATGTAAAGGATTCCAAATTCCCCCATCAACTGATAACCAGATTATTATGAATCCAATACAACGTCTAAAATGCCTGTATGCAAATCGTAGAAGTTCTGAAAATAAGATGGGATAGTCTAGAATATATAGGCACTATCAGGAGGGTAGATACCAATGTCATCTCAGACGCTTAGTGGAAGTAGGCCATCAATGGGAAACTGATATACCTGGTTGCAAACTATAAGCAATTAGAGGGTAGATCAAATTGGTGGATTGGTATTTGCCCTCATAAGTTAGAGAGGGCATTGGGGGCGTCGCCAAGGATTAACTTTTGCCGGAAACAACATACATACTGTAGAATCTCTATAAATATGGAAATTCCATGTAACAAGTGAAAGGCCATGGCAGTGTCGGTTGGTACTACCAACCGCCTGGCCGGATGAACAGCTGGATGATCAAATGCTAAGAGAAATCAGGGAACCTAACAAAAGTTACAACACAGTAATTATGGGTGATGTCAATTACCTTGGTATCGACTGTGTCAATGTCACTGCAGATCACATGCTAGAGAGCAGAAAGTTACTTAAGCTCTTCTATGTCTTAGAAGAATCCATGTTAATTAATGTTCCTGTTTAAATGTACATTACTAAGTTTAAGTTACATATAAACTGCTTTGACTAGATGATAAACGCACTTTAAAAAAAACTATTAAATAAATTAATGCATTACCAGGGGGACAGTTTTCCTAGCTACAGGATCACTTCCTGCCACACTAGGATGATGCTTTCTTTTCACGGTACTTCTCTTCTCAGTGGAAACAGAGACGTCTGCCAGACTGGAATTGGGACCATTCAGTACTATGTCCCTGTATGTCTCGTTGCTATATACCTCGCCTCTCTAACCTCCTTGTCTGGCCACTCTAGCCTCCAGAGATCAGACCTGGAAATGGGAATAACGCATGAGGTCAAGCAAATTTGCAGATGACACAAAATTATTCCAAGTTGGTAAAACCCAAGAGGATTGTGCAAAAATTGCAAGAGGACCCTTGATAAATTAGCAAAGGCTGTCCATTCAAATTTTATGTAGACAAAGTGTCAAAAGTTATGCACCTAGGGAAGAACCAAACCAAACTCATGGTTAGTCTGATGCAAGGCTCCTACATTAGGAACCACCACCCAGGAAAAAAGATTTAGGCGTTATCGTGGATAACACGTTGAAATCCTCTTCCCATTGACTGCAAGCGGCGCCAAAGAAAGCAAATACAATTCTAGGAATCACAAGGAAAGGAATGCAGAATAAATACCTAGGATATTATAATGCCTCTGTATTTTTCTATGGTTCAATCAGCCACATTGAATATTGTGGGCAATTCCGGTTGCCATATCTGAAAAAGGCTATAATGGGAATAAGGAAAAAGTACAGAAGAGGAAGGAGCCACCAAAATGGTGGGATTGAATGATACCCCTATGAGGAAAGGCTTAAAAGGTCTAGTGGCTCTTCAACTTGGAAAAGAGACAGCTGATGTGGCAGGTGAAGGCCTGTTCATCCACGGTGTCCTGACATAAGCAGGCAGGCCTAACTAGCTTGACCCTGTAAATGAAGCCTGTGAAGAGGCCCATAGGAATTGCACATCCCCCAACCATGCTGCTATTGTAGAATTAGAACTCAGTCAAAAGTATTGGATTAGCTTAGACAAGACAGAACTGAAAGTTGGAAAAATACAGAAAAATATGTTTAAAAGCCACGGATAAGAGAAATACAGCTGTAAAGGGATTTAAGAATTAAAACGGTGTGCTGACAGAAAGGTTACAGAGCCCTGCTTCCCTGCAACTAAATGTATTAACTAGCCCCACATGGCCTTGGAAGTAGGAAAGTAACAAGTTGGTTGAACTGGCCATTGGTAATTGGGACTAGAAGGGGGGTGCAGCAGGTGCTGAGCCCACTCAAAGAAACATAATTGGATAATCATATCAGTACCCAAGGACCAATAGAAGAGGTCGGGAGGTACGGGAGGTTTTACCGCGACCAATGAAATGTTTTTCTAATACCTATAATGGAGCACAAGTCTATAAAAAGTTGTTTTTTTGCCAGAAAACATTGCTCAGCCATTTTGAAATTGTCTTTGCTTGAGACTGGTGCACAAATAAATGATTTGGACCTTCTGACCAGGACTCCTGGGTATTATTGGTTTGTCTGCGGCTCCTTGCTGCGCTACATATTCCTTGGTGCGTTGGCCGGGACGTTGTGGAATCAGAGTGTAATAGGGCAATATACCACGACTTTCCGCCTCTATAGGTTTGGTCACTCTGCCGGGATCGCGCTGGTTGGACCTCGGCGGTGACCGGACCCCGGCTGGAGCCACACACTTCGAACACCCGAGTGAGGGGAGTCCGAGGTCCAACTCATGCGCCTTGCTTGGTAAGTTGAGGACCGATCCTGGTGAGTAAAGTTTTGATTTGTTATGGTCTAGACAGATAAGGAAAGAAAGCAGTGCTTGCCCATTTTGGATATTGAACAGGAACTTGGAAATTGGTAAGAGAGCTTGATCACCTCTCAGTAGACGGGCCGAGTAACCCCGCATGGGTATTCGCAGGGCGAGAACCCCCGTCTTCTTCGTATTTGGAATTTGAACAAAGACAGATCAGAATAAGACAGAAAAGGAATGCATTCTGGGATACCTTTTGCTAGCATGATTGTGTGAATGAAGTGTGAATGAAGAGGTCTGGCAGCACGGACCAATTGAAGGGCGGACCCCTGAGATAAACCTCATTTCCTGACCGGGCGACCGCAGTTCAGGAGTCTAAAAAAAGGGGAACGCGAGTTGTCGTCTTGTTCTTGTTATTTGTTTTCCTTATACGTTTCCAGGACCGTTGAGGACCCTTACCCACGGTCCTCCCTCCTATTCCCTACTGTCTTTTTTTGAGCTCACACATCGAAATGGGAGGGGCTGGGGTCCTACTAGGAAAAACACTCCATTAGAATGTATGATCGCACATTTTTAAGAAGGATCATTCCGGAAGGACTAATTGGTATTAACAATGACTGCAGCCCGTTTACAGATTTTGGTGTACTAGGGAGTGGCTCCGATCTAGACCCTACCTGGGCCCTGAGATGGGAACCTTTTAATGTAGGAATTATTCAGTTAGTGCACCGTTAGAAGTGCGGAATATAGGCGCACTCGCCGATCAAGTATCCCTATATAGATTCCTGGTTAAGTATTTGTGAGATCCGCCCCCCTTGGGCGAAGCGCTGTTTATGAACAGCAGTGCAGAATAATGTTGAGCAAAGGGACAGATTATAGTCAGAAAATAGAATACAGCCCCTAGAAAAGAAAGGGAAAAAGGTGAGAAAATCCAGGAGAGAAACCCATCCTGGTTAGCAAAACCTGATTCCCCAGAAATGATCACCCCGACAGCCCCCAAAACCCCAAGCGCCCAGTGAGAAGTAGCCCCACGTCCTGCCCCAGAGCCCCGGAGAACAGCAGGAATTGTTTAATTACTTTTATAGTACCCAACCCCTGGAGACCATTACTTTGGGTGTTAAGAGCAGGGTGGATGAGCTCCCTTTAATTTGAAAGAAGATGATTACTACCAGAGAACAGAAAAGGAGAATCAGATACAGAAAACAGAGAAGGAAGAAGTTGAAAAATTCCTCCCCCAACGAGTGATACTGACAGTGTAAAAGTGGCTGCCAGTGTTAGCTCGCCAGTAAAGAGTAAATCTAAAGTAAAGCACGTAGAGAAAAGAAGAAAATAACCCCTGATAGGACAGTTACCAACAATATAGCCTCTCACAGATCCCAAAAGACATCTACTGCCAAGATGATGCCTTTCCAGCAAGTCCCGGGAATACCCAATAAAGAAATAAAGATTAATGGAGGTGTGGCGGGACCCCTAAATTATGTGTATGTCCCCTTCTCTTACCACTGATTTGTTTAATTGGAGGACACATTATGCCTCCTATACAATAAGCCCCAAGAGCTTACCGAATTAGTGAATACTATATGGAAACCCACCAACCAACATGGGCAAATTGCCGCCAGCTCCTGTCCACCTTATTTACTACAGAGGAGCGGACACGAATTAGAAAAGAAGCTATAGACTGGCTGGCAGAGACCCGGTAGCTCCAGGAGAAAGGGGGGAGGAGAGAATAGATAATCGGGAAGCGGCCCAAAGAGAATTCCCGAATGAAGACCCCAGATGGGATCCAAATACAGAAAGAGGAGCCAGAGCCCTAGCCCGTTTTCGCCAAGGCTTTATACAAGGCCTGAAAAGGGGGAAGCAGAAAGCTCTGAATCTTTCCAAAGTTACTGAAGTCACCCAAGGCATAGATGAGAGCCCAGCACTGTTTTATGAAAGATTGACTGAAGCATATGGAATGTATACTCCCTATGATCCCGATGCACCAGGAAGTTTATGCATGGTGAATTCTGCTTTTGTAAATCAGTCTCATCCAGACATTAGACCTAAATTACAGAAATTAGAAGGGTTTGCGGGCATGAATGCAACTCAGTTATTGGAAGTCGCTCATAAAGTGTTATGTGAATCGTGATAATGAAAGGCAGAGAGAATGTGATCGAAAGATGAAGAAGAAAGCTGATTTTTTGGCTGCGGCCATAGTTGAACAGAAAAGGGGAGGTATCCCTGGGCGACGGAGCAGAGGAAGGGGGCGGGGCCGAAGTGGAAGCCGGCCCCAGCTAGGCGTAAACAATATGCCTACTGCAGGGAGGAAGGACATTGGAGAGATGCATGCCCGCAACTCGAAGACGCCCATCAAGATGACGAAAAACAATCAGCAATGGAGAGAAGAAAGCGAGGCCGTCCCCGAAACCGCGGAGGAGCCAATCGAGAGCAATACCAGCGAGAAAGAGGAGAAGCCATACAAGCATGGCTTCGACAGCCCATGATGAAGATGACGTGGATTATGACAGACCGGGCTCCGAATTTGCTTTAGGTCTCCAGGAGCCTATGGTCGGAATACAAATAGGAGACCAAGTTATGAACTTTATGGTTGATACTGAGCAGAACATTCAGTAGTAGACAAGAAGATAGCCCCATTTTCTACAAAAGCAGTCACCATTGTAGGAGCAACTGGTGCCAACAGCTACAAAACCTTTTCTTCAGAATCGCATATGCAGTCTAGGAGGACAACAAATAACTCAAATTCCTTTTACATGCTTGAATGTCCAGTGCCACTACTGGGACGAGATATGTTAGCCAAGCTACAAGCCCCAAATATCCTTCACTGAAAAGAGGAGAAATGCAAATGACAGTAAATTCTCAAGCCAAACCAGAAGGAATAATGCTGCTTACAGTTCCCCGAGAAGAAGAATGGAGATATTACAGTGATGAATCTGCCCAAGACACCTATATTTGAACAAAACTTTGAAAAGCATTGATGCACCACCTGGAGTATGGGCAGAAGGCAGTCCTCCAGGCCTAGCCAAACATATAGCTCCAATAATTGTAACTCTCGAGCCTAGTGCTACACCAGTACATGTCAAGCAGTACCCTCTCCCAAGAGCTGCAATTGAAGGCATTCACCGCCACTTGCTAAGATTACTAGAACATGGCCTACTAAAAGTATGTCAATCCCCATGGAACACTCCACTTCTGCCAGTGAAAAAGCCTGGAACAGATGACTACCGCCCAGTGCAAGATCTAAGAAGAGTGAATGAAGCAGTTGAGACCATACATCCAGTTGTACCCAATCCTTACACTCTTCTAGGACTGATACCTGCTGAAAGCTACCCACTTTACTGTACTAGATTTAAAAGATGCATTCTTTTGCATAAGATTAGCCCCATAAGTCAGATATTGTTTGCATTTGAATGGCAGAACCCTATCTCTGGAAGAGGGGGCCAACTTACTTGGACACGATTACCCCAAGGATTCAAGAATTCGCCTACCATCTTTAGTGCTGCACTGAATCAAGACCTTTCAAGCTATCCAGTGGCCCCGGGGAAGAGAGTGCTTCTCCAATACGTGGACGATCTGCTGATAGCTGCTGTATCAGAAAGTGAATGTATACACGCCACCAAAGACCTCTTGCAGTTACTAGATGAAGCTGGATACAAAGTTTCCAGAGCAAAAGCACAACTATGCCAAAAAGAAGTGAAATACTTGGGCTTTCGTATAACCAAAGGAAGTCGAAAACTAGGCAGAGAAAGAAAAGAAGCAGTATGCAGAATTCCAATCCCAACTACCAGAAAGCAAGTCAGAGCCTTTCTGGGAGCGGAAGGATATTACCGAATCTGGATTCCCAACTTTGCCCAAATTGCCAAACCACTGTATGAAGCCACAAAAGGAGAAGAAAAGTCGCCACTGGAGTGGGGACCTGAGCAGGATACAGCCTTCAAGACGTTAAAAGAAGAATTGATGTCATCACCAGCCCTTGGACTACCAGATGTTCACAAGCCTTTCCACTTGTTTGTACATGAAGCACAGGGAATTGACTTAGGCATGTTGACTCAGTTTGGGAAATTGGGAGAGACATGTAGCATACCTATCGAAACAATTGGACACTGTGGCCAAAGGATGGCCACCTTGACTGAGAGCAGTCGCAGCTACAGCATTGTTTGTGAGTGAAGCAGATAAGCTCACACTAGGACAGAATATACGAGTTACTGTGCCACATGCAGTCCCTTGCCCTTATGGAACAGAAAGCAAATCATTGGCTCACCAATTCCCGAATGCTGAAATATCAGAGCATGTTATGTGAAAACCCACAGATACAACTGGAAGTGAGCCATGCCTTGAATCCAGCCACATTGATACCTGTTAGTGAAGAACTCCCAGAACATGATTGTATAGAAGTCATGGACACTGTATTCTCAAGCCGACTTGACCTGACAGATGTGCCCATAGACAATCCTGACCAAGTCTATTACGTAGATGGAAGCTGTGCCGGATATGCAGTAGTCACTCAACATGAAGTCGTTGAGTCATCAGCTCTAGCCTCAGGTACATCAGCCCAGAAAGCAGAATTGATAGCGCTTACTCGAGCACTACTGTTCGGTGCAAAACTGGGGCTAAATGTATATACAGACTCTAAATATGCCTTCACTACCCTACATGGCCCATGGAGCTCTCTATAAAGAACGAGGGCTCATCACGTCCGGAGGAAAAATCAGTCAAGTATGGCCCCGAGATACTGATGTTACTTGATGCAGTAATGGGCCCCAACTCGTGTAGCTGTCATGCATTGCAGGGGACACCAAGCAGGAAAAGGAGAAGTTGCCCGAGAAAATAGGTTTGCAGATGCCTCAGCACGACAAGCAGCAATGACAGGACAAATTATACCACAAGCCATGCCGATGCAGGCAGCATTGTTTCCAGTACCCTTGAACTTATGGACACCACGATATACCACCAAAGAATTAGAATTACTACTGTAACAAGGAAGATGGAGCACTGAAAGATGGGTGGATTGAGCTGCCACCAGCAGAGGGCAGTCAGCCCCCAGGACGAATAGTAATTCCCGAATTGTTAGGTCCAGCCTTTGTCAAAGCTTTCCACGAAGCCACCCACTATGGAAAAACGTGCTATGGAAAGAGCACTCAGACCACATTTCTGCATTACCATGTTAGCAGCCCTATCAGCTTCAGTGGCACGCCAGTGTCTAATTTGTGCCAAAAATAATGCCAAGCAAGGTCCCACACCACCACCCCGAGTTCAGTCAGGAGGTATAACCCCCATGCACCACTTGCAAATTGATTTTACTGAAATGCCAAAAGCCAATGGATATCACTACCTATTACTATTAGTTTGTTCTTTCTCTGGGGGGTTGAAGCCTTCCCAACCAGAACTGAAAAAAGCTCGAGAAGTCACTAAAATTTTACTGAGAGAGATTGTCCCTAGATTTGGAATTCCAGCAGTAATAGGGTCAGACAATGGGCCCTCATTTGTTTCTCAGATTACTCAACAGTTAGCAAAAGCTTTGCAGATACAATGGAAGCTTCACACTGCATACAGACCCAGAGTTCAGGGAAAGTTGAGCGAATGAATCGTACCCTTAAAAGCCCAAATGTCTAAGCTTTGCCAGGAGACACGCCTGAAGTGGCCCCAAGTGCTCCCAATAGCTTTACTCAGAATACGCTCAGCTCCTGTGAAGTCAACAGGATTTTCCCCTTTTGAAGTTCTGTATGGTAAACCCCCACCAATAGTGCAGGGAATTAAAGGAAGTCTAGCCCAAATTGGTTCAGAAATAACCAGGCAAGAACTCCTAGCTCTTAGTTTTGTTCTGCAGACTCTCCATGCGTGGATCCAAGAACCAGTTGCCTATCAACTTGACGGAACCCTTGCATCCCTACCAGCCTGGTACCTCGGTGTGGATCAAAGATTGGAAGAAGACACCGCTGGAACCCCTGTGGAAGGGACCATACACCGTCATCCTATCTCCCCCAACTGCAGTAAAAGGTAGCAGAAATCGATTCCTGGATCCACCACAGCAGAGTCAAGCCCGCAGCTGATCCAGAACCTGAGCAGTGGACAGCAGAGCAGCATCCTGATGCACCTTTGCGAGTTACTCTGAGACGGCAACCAGCAGCTTAGGACACTTTGTCACAGTGCCCTGCAGTAGCCAAGTCTTTCGAAGAGGATTGCTGTTTTCCATACAGCAAGAGTTTGTTTCAACGAACCTCATGTGTGTGATTTTACACACTACTTTGATGCTACATTGATGCAGAAGCCAACTGAAATTGATAAGTTGGTTAATGTGTGATGGACAACTTGAGGATCTTCAATCAACACTCAGCACCCGTTGAATTGCTTCATTAGCAAACGGGACGAAGAAAAGAACGTCGTGATCAAGATTTTCAAGCTGAGGATTCAGAAGAACTCCAATTAACATGTATCTTTACCTTTGCTTTGCCCTGGTTGCCTGTTTTGGAGGCTTTGAACTGACTCATGCCTTACCTCCATGCACTGCTTGCATTACTTCTACTCAAACTGGACTGAAAGTAACTCAGACTTTGATTTATCACTCTTTCTATTCCTGCACTGGTAAAGTGACTCGGTGTATTTATAACACCACTGAACTGAATGTCTGTACCAAGGGTAAATCTAAAGTATGCTTCAATCTGCATCAGAATCCATCCTATTACACCTTGGAAATGCGATGGAAAGATGCAGATGGACCTTTGATCAATGCCACACGCCCACTCACAGATCCTAGTCAACCTGCTGTTTTATCTTTTGATGCTTGTGAAGTAATCAACAGAGATAGCCGTTCTAAGTGTGGTAGTTGGGAAAAATCATACACATGGAATGACAAATATATGTGTCCAGAAGGGACCATTGGATGGGGAGCATGCACAGGAAAGAAAGTCTCAGCTGATGTATATAGTACAGCCCCAGAGTCAGATTACTTCTGCCCAAGATGGGAATGTGTCTTCTATGCCACCTGGGTTGGTACGAGAGAGAATGTTAACAAAGATAATCGCATAGCTGCATTACGGAGGCCATATGTCAAAGGTATAGACCAATGCAAGAAAAACGCTTGCAATCCCTTAGAATTGGTTATTCGGAGACCCGAATATTGGAAACGAGGATCCCGATTTGGTATACGAATTGCAGGGACTGGATCAGATCCAGGAACCATAGTATATATAAGATTAAATACCCAGGCCCATAAATCATCCAAGTACCAAATCCATGACACATTCTATGAAGCCATGAATGTAAATAAGTTTGAAATTCCCCATCCCTCCCAGAACTTATTTTTAGAATTAGCTGGAGCAGTAGTATCCAGTCTTAAATATTTCAGATTGTTACTTTTGTGGGGGAACACAAATGGGCGACCATGGCCATGGGAAGCCCAAGAATTAAATTACTCAATGACTTACAATCAAACTGAACTACATAAGACTACCAGCGAATGGGTGTTAGCGCACTCAATAGTTGGACGTCTTTGCTATGCACGAACTGGACCCCAGTTCAAACAACAGGTAGGACAGCTCGTCTGTCTTAGCCAAAAGTTCTATAATGACACTACCAAAAAGACGTCTTGGTGGTCAGGAATTAAAGAACCTGAACCACCCAACCCATTAGCTAGATTTCCTGAGCTTTCTCATTTATGGACAAATCTTGCCAAGCCTCATGCCTGGCAAGCCCCACCTGGCCTATATTGGATCTGTGGAAACCGAGCATATGCCCGACTCCCTACACACTGGGGAGGGGCGTGTGTTTTAGGGACCATCAGACCTTCTTTCTTCCTTTTAAACACGGAACATGGAGAACAATTAGGATACCCAGTGTACACAACTAATCACAGACCACAAAAGAGCACTGAGACAGAAGAGAGCACCCCTCCAAGTAGGCAAGTGGGAAAAGTGGAAGGGTGATGATTGGCCACCAGAAAGAATCATTGAATATTATGGGCCTGCCACCTGGAATGATGATGGTATGTGGGGCTATCGAACCCCAGTCTATATGATTAATCGTATTATTCGCTTACAAGCAGTAGTTGAAATAATAACCAATGAAACTAGCCAAGCTCTTACGCTTTTAGCTAGACAAAGTACTCAGATGCGCACTACTATATATCAGAATCGCTTAGCACTTGATTATTTGTTAGCAGCTGAAGGAGGAGTATGTGGTAAGCTGAATTTAACTAATTGTTGTTTAAAAATAGATGATAAAGGTCAAGTAGTTGAAGAAATTGCTGAAACTATGCGAAAGCAAGCTTATGTGCCAGTACAAACCTGGCATTCACTAAAGTTTCCTAACTGGTTTGCTAACCTTTTCTCATGGCTGGGAGGACTTAAAACTTTCCTTATATTAGTGTGGCAGGTGCAGGCCTGTGACCCACGGTGTCTGACATAGGCAGGCCAGCATGGCTAGCTTGACCTGTAAATGAGGCCTGTGGAGAGGCATATAGGATTGCACATCCCCCAATATGCTGCTATTGTAAGAAAGAACTCAGTAGAAATATTGAATTAGCTTAGATAAGCAGAATTGCAGAATTAAGAAATGGAAAAATACAGAAAAGATGTGTTTTAAAGTTACTGATAAGAAAGAGTACATTTGCAGAGAAATATTGAGGAGTGCTGACAGATGAGTTACAGAACCTTGCTCTTCTGCACGCACAAATGGTCCCATAGCCTTGAAAGTGTGAAAGTAACAAGTTGATGAACTGACCATTGTAATTGGGACTAGAAGGGGGGGCAGGCAGGTGTCATGCCTACAGAAGCCCACAGAAGGAACATAATTGGAGAAACTTATCAGTACCGGGACCAATAGAAGGGCTACGGGAGGTACGGGAGCGTACCGGGACCAATGAAATGTTTTTCTATACCTAGAATGGAACAGAAGTCTATAAAAGTTGTTGTAATGCTTGAGAACTTTGCTCAGCCATTTTGAAATTGCCTTGCTTGAGACTTGTGCACAAATAAATGATTTGGACCTTCTGAACAGACTCCTGGTATCATTGGTTTGTCTGCGCTTTGCTGCTACATATTCCTTGGTGCATTGGCCGGGAAGTTGTGGAATCAAAGTGTATATAGGGCAATATACCACGACTTTCCGCCTCTATAGGCTTGGTCCTGCCGGGATCGCGCCCTTCCGACGAGGGCCGCTCCCTGGCGCCACCGGTCCCTTGTATCGGAGGGAGCTGGTCGGACCTCGGCGGGTGCCGGGCCCGGTCGGAGCCAACGCCTCGAACCCGAGTGAGGGGAGTCCGAGGTCCAACTCATGCGCCTGCTTGGGAAGTTTTGAGGACCGGATCCGGTGAGTATAGTTTTGATTTTGGGTCTAGACAGAAATAGAAAGAGCAGTACTGCCATTGGAACTTGGAATTTGGAATTTGTAATCTTGAGATATTGGGAATTGGTAAGAGAGCTTGATCACCTCTCAAGGAAGAGCCGAGTAGCCTGGCATGGGAATTCGCTAGGTGAAACCCTCATCCTTTTTGTAATTTGGGAAAAAGACTAGTCAGAACAGATAGAAACGAATGCATTCTGGGAATACGTTGCTAGCATGACTGTGTGAACGAAGTGTGATTGAGAGGTCTGGCAGCACGGACCAAGTGAAGGCGGACCCCTGATTAGCGCATTTCCTGACCGGGCGACCGCGCTCAGGTCGCGAAAAGGGGGAAGCGATTGTCGTCTTGTCTTGTTATTTGTATTCCCTATACATTTCCAGGGCCGTGAGGACCCCTTACCCACGGTCCGCCCACCTTTCCCTTCTGTCTGTTGTTGCGCGCACACATCGAAATGGGAGGGGCGGAGTCTACTAGAAACACTCCATTAGAATGTATGATCGCACATTTTAAAGAGGGATATTCAGGAGATTATGGTATTAAAATGACAGCAGCCCGTTTGCAGATTTTGTGTACTAGGGAGTGGCCCGATCTAGACCCCATCTGGCCCCGAGAGGGAACGTTCACCGTAGAGATTATCCAGTCAATACACCGTAGAGTGCGGGTAGCGCACCCCGATCAGTACCCCTATATAGATTCCTGGTTAAGTATTTGTGAAGATCCGCCCTCCTGGGCGCAGCGCTGTTATGAGGAACAGTGCAGAATAATGTTAGCTAAAACAGATTCTAGACAGAAAAAGGAACAGCCTAGAATGAACGAGCAGGATAAGAAAGCCAAGAAGAAACCCATCTTGGCAGATCCCGATTCCCCAGAAGTAGTCCTCAGGCAGCCCCGAACCCCAGGTCCAGTAAGAATAGCCCGGCGGCGTCCTGCCCCAGAACCCCAGAGACTGCCAGAGCCGAGGCGAGACCCAACCCCAGACCCCCCTCCCCCTGGAGGAGAGGAAGAGAAAGAATTAGCGGGAAGAGAAGAGGAGGATGTAAAAAGTGAGCCCGAAGCGGAGCTAGAAGAAGAAGGAGGGAATCCCCCAGAAGAAGAAGAGGACAGTGTACAAATAATTGAGAAAGCTAGCGCTAGCACTAGCAAGCCAGTGAAAGAAAAACCCAAAGCAAAACCAGTTGAGAAAAAGAAAGCAACTCCTGCAAAGACAACGACAATAGCCCTTAGATCCCAGACCCAAATGACGCCTGGGACGACAGCCAAACTGTTTCCCTTAAGGCAAGTCCCGGGGGTGCCCGTAAAGAATGATAATGATGAAGTGGTAGCGGGACCCCTAACTTATGTGTATATCCCTTTCTCTACAACTGATTTATTAAATTGGAGGTCGCATTATGCCTCCTATACTAGCAAGCCCCAGGAGCTGACAGAATTAGTAACTAGTATTATGGAAACTCACCAACCCACTTGGCCAGATTGCCGTCAGCTCCTGACCACCCTATTAACTAAAGAAGAAAGAGCGAGAATTAGAAAAGCAGCTATCGAATGGATGGCAGAAAACCCTGCAGCTCCAGCGCAGGGGCAGAATATAATAGATCGTAGAGAAGCAGCTCAGAGAGAATTCCCGAATGAAGACCCCCAATGGGATCCAAATACAGATGAAGGATCCACCGCCCTAGCCCGTTTTCGCCAAGGCTTTTTACAAGGCCTGCGAAGAGGAGGCCAAAAAGCTATGAACCTTTCCAAAGTAGCAGGAGTTATCCAAGGAATAGATGAGAGCCCAGCAGATTATTATGAAAGATTAACTGAAGCTTATAGAATGTATACTCCCTATGATCCCGAGGCACCAGGAAGTTTATGCATGGTGAATTCTGCTTTTGTAAACCAGTCTCAACCAGACATTAGACGTAAATTACAGAAATTAGAAGGGTTTGCGGGCATGAATGCAACACAGTTATTGGAAGTCGCTCATAAAGTGTATGTGAATCGTGATACTGAAAGACAGAGAGAATGTGATAGAAAGATGAAGAAGAAAGCTGATTTTTTGGCTGCGGCCATAGTTGAAAAGAAAAGGGGAGGTGTCCCTAATCGAAGGAGCAGAGGAAGAGGGCGGGGTCAAGGCGGAGGCCGGACCCAGAGACTAGGCGTGAACCAATGCGCCTATTGCAAAGAGGAAGGACATTGGAGAGATACGTGCCCGCAACTCGAAGACGCCCAGCAAGATGACGAATACGATCATCAGTGGCGAGAAGAAAGACGAGGCCGTCCCCGAGGCCGAGGAGGAGCCAATCGAGAACAATTCCAGAGAGAGAGGGGAGGAGGAGCCATCCAAGCATTGGCCACACAGGCCCATGATGAGGATGACGTGGATTAGGACAGACCGGGCTCCAAGTTTGCTTTAGGTCTCCAGGAGCCTATGGTCGAAATACAAATAGGAGACCAATTTATGAACTTTATGGTTGATACTGGAGCAGAACATTCAGTAATAGACAAAAAGATAGCCCCATTCACCAAGAAAGCAGTCACCATTATAGGAGCAACTGGTGCCAAAGCCATAAAGTCTTTTCTACAAAACCGAATATGCAGTCTAGGAGGACAGCAAGTAACTCATCAATTCCTTTACATGCCCGAATGTCCAGTACCCCTACTGGGACGAGATATGCTAGCCAAGCTTCAAGCCCAAATATCTTTCTCTGAGCAAGGAGAAATGCAAATGACAGTGAATTCCCAAGCCAAACCAGCAGGAGTAATGCTGCTGACAGTACCCCGAGAAGAAGAGTGGAGATACTACATTGATGATTCGATTCAAGATACCTATTTTGAACAAACTTTAAAGAACATTCATGCACCACTTGAAGTGTGGGCAGAAGGCAGTCCCCCAGGCCTAGCCAAGCATATAGCACCAGTGATTGTAACCCTCAAGCCTAGTGCTACCCCAGTGCACGTCAAACAGTACCCTCTCCCAAGAGCCGCAATTGAAGGCATTCATCGCCACCTACAGAGATTGCTCGAGTATGGCCTACTGAAAGTATGTCAATCCCCATGGAACACCCCACTTCTGCCAGTAAAGAAACCTGAGACAGATGATTATCGCCCAGTGCAAGATTTGAGAAGAGTAAATGATGCAGTTGAAACTATACACCCAGTTGTGCCCAATCCTTACACTCTTCTAGGACTGATACCTGCTGAAGCTACCCATTTCACTGTACTGGATTTAAAAGATGCATTCTTTTGCATAAGATTAGCCCCTGTAAGCCAAATATTGTTTGCATTTGAATGGCAGGACCCCATCTCTGGAAGAGGGGGCCAACTCACCTGGACAAGATTACCCCAAGGATTCAAGAATTCACCTACCATCTTTAGTGCTGCACTAAATCAAGACCTTTCAAGCTATCCAGTAGCCCCGGGGAAGAGAGTACTTCTCCAGTACGTGGATGATCTGTTGATAGCTGCCGTATCAGAAAGAGAATGTATATTAGCCACCAAAGATCTCTTGCAGTTACTAAATGAAGCTGGATATAAAGTTTCCAGAGCCAAAGCACAACTATGCCAAACAGAAGTGAAATACTTGGGTTTTCGTATTACCCAAGGAAGCAGAAGATTAGGCAGAGAAAGAAAAGAAGCAGTATGCAGAATTCCAACTCCAACAACCAGAAAGCAAGTCAGAGCCTTTCTGGGAGCGGCAGGATATTGCCGAATCTGGATACCCAACTTTGCCCAAATTGCCAAACCACTGTATGAAGCCACAAAAGGAGAAGAGAAGTCACCACTGGAGTGGGGACTTGAGCAGGACACAGCCTTCCAGAAGTTAAAAGAAGAATTGATGTCATCACCAGCACTTGGACTACCAGATGTCCACAAACCTTTCCACTTGTTTGTACATGAAGCACAGGGAAATGCCTTAGGCATGTTGACTCAGAAATTAGGAAATTGGGAACGACCTGTAGCCTACCTATCGAAACAATTGGACCCTGTGGCCAAGGGATGGCCACCCTGCTTGAGAGCAGTTGCAGCTACAGCGCTACTAGTGAGTGAAGCAGACAAACTCACACTAGGACAGAACATACGAGTCACTGTGCCACATGCAGTCCTTGCCCTTATGGAACAGAAAGCAAATTATTGGCTCACCAATTCCCGAATGTTGAAGTACCAGAGCATGTTATGTGAAAACCCACAGATACAACTTGAAGTGAGCCATGCCTTGAACCCAGCTACCTTGATACCCATCAGTGAAGAACTCCCAGAACATGACTGCATCGAAGTCATGGAAACTGTGTTCTCTAGTCGACCTGACTTAACAGATGTGCCCATAGACAATCCCGACCAGATCTATTATGTTGATGGGAGCAGTCTCATCCTTGACGGACGACGCTGTGCCGGATATGCAGTCGTCACTCAACATGAAGTAGTTGAATCATCAGCTCTAGCCTCAGGCACATCAGCCCAGAAAGCCGAATTAATAGCACTCACCAGAGCATTGTTGTTAGGAGAAAAACTTGTGCTAAATGTATATACAGATTCCAAATATGCTTTCACTACCTTGCATGCCCATGGAGCTCTCTACAAAGAAAGAGGACTCATCACATCCGGAGGAAAATCAGTCAAGTATGGTACCGAGATATTGATGTTACTTGATGCAGTCTGGGCCCCAACACGTGTAGCTGTCATGCATTGCAGAGGACATCAAGCAGGAAAAGGAGAAGTTGCTCGAGGAAATAGATTTGCAGATGCCTCAGCACGACAAGCAGCTATGACAGGACAAATTGCCCCACAAGCTATGCCAATGCAAGCAGCATTGTTTCCAGTACCCTTGAATCTATGGACCCCACGATATACCACCAAAGAATTGGATTACTATTGTGACAAAGAAAATGGAGTATTGAAAGACGGATGGATTGAGCTGCCACCAGAAGAAGGCAGTCAACCTCCGGGAAAAATAGTAATTCCTGAACTGTTAGGACCATCCTTTGTCAAAGCTTTTCATGAAGCCACCCACTATGGAAAGAGTGCTATGGAGGAAAGCACTCAGACCACATTTCTACATCCCTCTGATGACAACCATATCAGCCTCAGTAGCCCGACAATGTCAGATCTGTGCCAAGAATAATGCCAAGCAAGGCCTTATTACAGCACCCCGAGTTCAGTCAAGAGGTGTGACCCCCATGCACAACCTCCAAGTTGATTTCACCGAAATGCCAAAAGCCAATGGATACCATTACCTACTAGTATTAGTTTGTACTTTCTCTGGGTGGGTAGAAGCATTCCCAACCAGAACTGAGAAAGCCCGAGAAGTTACCAAAGCCTTAATGAGAGAGATTGTCCCCAGATTTGGAATCCCAGCAGTAATAGGGTCAGACAATGGACCCTCATTTGTCTCCCAAGTTACACAGCAGTTAGCAAAAGCTTTGCAGATACAGTGGAAACTCCACACTGCATACAGACCCCAGAGTTCAGGGAAAGTTGAGCGAATGAATCGTACCTTGAAAGCCCAAATGTCTAAGCTTTGTCAGGAGACACACTTGAAATGGCCCCAAGTGCTCCCCATAGCTTTACTCAGAATACGCTCAGCCCCTGTAAAGTCTACAGGATTTTCCCCTTTTGAAGTTTTGTATGGTAAACCCCCACCAATAGTGCAGGGAGTCAAAGGAAATCTAGCCCAGATTGGTTCAGAAGTAACCAGACAAGAACTCCTAGCTCTTAGTTTTGTTCTGCAGACTCTCCATACGTGGATCCAAGACCAGTTGCCTATCAACTTGACGGAACCCTTGCATCCCTACCAGCCTGGAACTTCGGTGTGGATCAAAGATTGGAAGAAGATACCGTTGGAACCCCATTGGAAGGGACCGTACACCGTCATCCTGTCTACCCCAACTGCAGTAAAGGTAGCCGAGATCGACGCCTGGATCCACCACAGCCGAGTCAAGCCCGCCGCCGATCCTGAACCAGAGCGGTGGACAGCAGAGCAGCACCCTGATGTACCCTTGCGAGTTACTCTGAGACGGCAACCAGCAGCATAGACACTTCATCACAAGTGCTTTGCAGTAGCCAAGTCTTTCGAAGAGGATTGCTGTTTTCCATGCAGCAACAGTTTTGTTTCAACGAACCCAATTTGTGTGTATGATTTGACACACTACTTTGAGACTACATTGACTAAAGCCAGACTTCACAAGCCAACTGAATTGCTAAGTTGGTTAATGTGTGCTGGACACCTTGAGGATCTTCAATCAACACTCAGCACCCGTTAAATTGCTTCATTAGCAAACGGGACGAAGAATAATAGACCGTCGTGATCAAGATCAGCAAGCTGAGGATTCAGAAGAACTCCAATCAACATCAACATGTATCTTTGCTTCTGCTTTGCCTTGGTTGCCTTCTTTGGAGGTTTTGAACAGACTTATGCTCTACCTCCATGCACAGCTTGTATTACCTCTACTAGAACTGGACTGAAAGTAACTCAGACTTTGCTTTACCATTCTTACTATACCTGCAAGGGAACAATAACTCGGTGTATCTATAACACCACTGAACTAAATGTTTGCACTCATGGCAAAATTAAAGCATGCTATAATCCGCATCAGAATCCATCCTATTACACGTTGGAAATAAGATGGAAGGATGCAGATGGACCTATATTAGCTGCTACACCACCACTTAAGGACATTACTAAACCTGCTGTTTTGAATTTTGATGCATGTAATGCTATTAATAGAGATAGTCAGTCCACCTGTGGTACATGGGAGAAAGCGTATCGAAATGACCATAAGTATATGTGTCCAGAAGGAGCCACGGGATGGAGGAAGTGTACAGGTAAAAAGGAACCAGGGCATAGTACTGCTACAGCGGCAGACTACTATTGCCCGTATTGGGAATGTGTTTTCTATGCTACCTGGAACACTGGTATAACTGATGAGAAAATAGATAAGCGGATGGCTACTCTAACCAAGCCAACCACAAATGATAAATGTCAGAAAGATGCTTGCAACCCCTTACATTTGCGTGTACATAACCCCCATGCATGGAAACAAGGATATAAGTTTGGTTTACGTATTGCAGGAGGAGGAACAGATCCAGGGACCATTGTATATATTAGATTGAATACTCAAGCCCATAAGTCATCTAAATATCATATTCATAATACCTTTTATGAAGCTATGCATGTAAATAAGTTTGAGATCCCTCACCCTTCACAGAATTTGTTTCTAGAATTAGCCGGAGCAGTAGTATCTAGTCTTAAGATCACAGATTGTTATTTCTGTGGCGGAACCCAAATGGGAGACCAATGGCCCTGGGAAGCCCAAGAATTGAATTATTCCATGATTTACAATCAGACTGAATTACACAAGACAACCAGTGAATGGGTGTTAGCACACTCAATCGTTGGACGTCTTTGCTTTGCCAGAACTGGACCCCAGTTCACCCAAAAGGTAGGACAGCTGGTCTGTCTTAGCCAGAAGTACTATAATGCCACGACCAAAAAGACAGCATGGTGGTCAGGAATCAGACATCCTGAACCTCCTAACCCATTAGCCAGATTTCCTGAACTTGCAGGTCTATGGACTAACCTTGCCAAAGTCCAAGCCTGGCAAGCCCCACCTGGCCTATATTGGATCTGTGGAAACCGAGCATATGCACAACTCCCGCCACAATGGGGAGGAGCATGTGTCTTAGGAACCATCAGACCTTCTTTCTTTCTTTTAAACACTGAACATGGAGAACAATTAGGATACCCTGTATATACTACCCACAAACACAAAGGAACATCTAGACAGAGAAGAGAGGCCTTACAGATAGGCAAGTGGGAGAAGTGGCAAGGTGATGATTGGCCACCAGAAAGAATTATTGAGTATTATGGACCTGCCACTTGGAATGATGATGGTATGTATGGTTATCGTACCCCAATTTATATGATCAATCGTATTATTCGCTTACAAGCAGTAGTTGAAATAATAACCAATGAAACTAGTCATGCTCTCACGCTCTTAGCTAGACAAAGTACTCAGATGCGCACTGCCATATACCAAAATCGTTTAGCACTTGATTATTTGCTAGCAGCTGAAGGAGGAGTATGTGGTAAACTGAATTTAACTAATTGCTGTTTGAAAATAGATGATAAAGGTCAAGTAGTTGAAGAAATTGCTAAAGATATGCAAAGACATGCTTATGTGCCAGTACAGACTTGGCACGCCTTGAAATTTCCTAATTGGTTTGCTAACCTTTTCTCTTGGCTGGGAGGATTTAAGACTTTCGTTATCTTAGTACTAATCCTTGTTGCTGTTGTCCTCTGCTTACCATGTTTAATCCCATGTTGTATGCGTTCCCTTCATAGTGCTATTGATAGTACAGTAGAGCGGAAGACCGCAACTAGAATAATGGCTTTATACAAAGCTAGCCCTAGTGGAACCAGTAAGAATCCTTTAGCCAGGATGTGAATCTTCTAGAAAGTGATTTAATTCTCACACCTTATTAAGTAATAGGGTGAGATTAATCAAAGGGGGGAATGTGGCAGGTGCAGGCCTGTGACCCACGGTGTCTGACATAGGCAGGCCAGCATGGCTAGCTTGACCTGTAAATGAGGCCTGTGGAGAGGCATATAGGATTGCACATCCCCCAATATGCTGCTATTGTAAGAAAGAACTCAGTAGAAATATTGAATTAGCTTAGATAAGCAGAATTGCAGAATTAAGAAATGGAAAAATACAGAAAAGATGTGTTTTAAAGTTACTGATAAGAAAGAGTACATTTGCAGAGAAATATTGAGGAGTGCTGACAGATGAGTTACAGAACCTTGCTCTTCTGCACGCACAAATGGTCCCATAGCCTTGAAAGTGTGAAAGTAACAAGTTGATGAACTGACCATTGTAATTGGGACTAGAAGGGGGGGCAGGCAGGTGTCATGCCTACAGAAGCCCACAGAAGGAACATAATTGGAGAAACTTATCAGTACCGGGACCAATAGAAGGGCTACGGGAGGTACGGGAGCGTACCGGGACCAATGAAATGTTTTTCTATACCTAGAATGGAACAGAAGTCTATAAAAGTTGTTGTAATGCTTGAGAACTTTGCTCAGCCATTTTGAAATTGCCTTGCTTGAGACTTGTGCACAAATAAATGATTTGGACCTTCTGAACAGACTCCTGGTATCATTGGTTTGTCTGCGCTTTGCTGCTACATTAGTACTAATAATTATTGCTGTTATTTTACTGTTACCATGTATAATCCCATGTTGTATGCATTCTATTCATAGTGCTATTGAAAGTACAGTAGAGCGGAAGACCGCAACTAAGATTATGGCCTTATATCAACCTAAACCTCCTGCATATAGTCGAAGACCTCTGACCATGATATAACCATTTTAAGTGATTTAATTCTCACACCTTATTAAATAATAGGGTGAGATTAATCAAAGGGGGGAATGTGGCAGGTGAAGGCCTGTGATCCACAGTGTCTGACATAAGCAGGCAGGCCTAACTAGCTTGACCTGTAAATGAAGCCTGTGAAGAGGCCCATAGGAATTGCACATCCCCCAACATGCTGCTATTGTAGAATTAGAACTCAGTAAAAGTATTGGATTAGCTTAGACAAGCAGAACTGAAAGTTGGAAAAATACAGAAAAATATGTTTAAAAGCCACTGATAAGAGAATACAGCTGTAAGGGATTTAATTAAAACTGCTGACAGAAAGGTTACAGAGCCCTGCTTCCCTGCACGTATTAACTAGCCCAATGGCCTTGGAAGTAGGAAAGTAACAAGTTGGTGAACTGGCCATTGTAATTGGGACTAGAAGGGGGGTGAGCAGGTGCTGAGCCCACTCAAAGAACATAATTGGATAATCATATCAGTACCGGGACCAATAGAAGAGGTACGGGAGGTACGGAAGGTTACCGGGACCAATGAAATGTTTTTCTATACCTAGAATGGAGCAAAAGTCTATAAAAGTTGTTGTTTTGCCAGAAAACATTGCTCAGCCATTTTGAAATTGTCTTTGCTTGAGACTTGTGCACAAATAAATGATTTGGACCTTCTGAACAGACTCCTGGTATTATTGGTTTGTCTGCGCTCTGCTGCTACAAAAAAGGATATAATGGAATAAGGAAAAAGTACAGAGAAGAGCCACCAAAATGGTGGGATGGAATGATACCCCTATGAGGAAAGGCTTAAAAGGTTAGTGCTCTTCAACTTGGAAAAGAGACAGCTGAGGGGAGATATGACAGAGGTCTATAAATTAATGAATGGAGTTGAATGGGTAAATGTAGATTTGTTAATGCATCAAAAAGTAGAAAGACTGGGGACACACAATGAAGCTACAATATAGCCCATTTAAAACGAATACGAGAAAATATTTTTTTACTCAACGCATAGCCAAACTCTGGAATTCGTTCTCGGAGGATGTAGTAAAAGTTGTCAGTGTAGCTGAGCTTAAAAAAGGGTTTGGACATGTTTCTGGAGGAAAGGTCAATAAACCATTATTAAAGAGAACCAGGAAATCCACTGTTTGCTCCTGGACAAGCATTGTGTTACCTGTGTGCCTTTTTGGGAACCTGTCAGATCTTCTGACCTGGATTGGCCACTGTTGGAAACAGGATACTGGGCTTGATGGACCTTGGTCTGACCCAGTATGGCATATCTTATGTTCTTACTGTTACTATGATTGTAAATTGCCAGTCCAGTTTACATTTGCTGTATACCACCTTGGATGAATTTCTTTAAAATGGTTGAAAAGAAATCAGTGATCCATCAAGGTCTAAGGCCTTTATTTTAGAAACATTTCCACATGAGTGAAATGTATACGTGTTCACATGCAAATAACAATTTTAGAAAGCCAGCATTTCCCATGTAGATCTACCCCATGAATGCAAAGATTTTAAGGGGACATGGTTTGGGTGAGCCTACAATATAGACACATATTCCCCATTTAAAAAGGGGAATACATGTGTATACCAAAAATGTTCTAGGTCATCTTTTATACCTGCTCTGAGACACTCGCAAGAGTCAGTTTAAAGGGCAGGTGCAAAAGCCTTTTGAATCCCCTTTTTACCACTCCCCTGGAATCACGAGAAGCTCCTCTCATTCTTCCCCTGGATCTCTGGACTCTCCCGAACTCATATTTAAAACCCCTACTCCCAACGTAACTCCATCAACCACCCTCCCCATCACTCCAAGCAACACTTCATATTCCCCCCAGCCTCATGAATACCCACAGCACAAACTATACCTCCCCTCTACTCAAACCCCACACTCTCACCAGCTCTTACCCAAGATTCTCCAGGGTAGTCCAGCAGGAAGCAGGTGCAATCCCATTCACTCCTGCTCCATGGGCTACGGGGGTTTCAAAGTGGCGCCTCTGACTCTTAGCAGTAGTCTTGTGGTTCTATTGCTAAGGGTCAAGCTGACAAAGCAGGCAAATAGGTCCTTATTGGGCTGCTTGACCTTTGATAGTACTGCTAGGGATCACAGGTGCCATTGTGAAGCTGGACAACGCACATTTTAAGAACAGCTGGGGATTTCTCCTGCTTCCCATTAGGTCACCAGCGAGAGCCCCCACTAAGAGCCAAGCAGTGACCTGAAGGTTGGGGAGAAGGTATAGATTGTGTTGGGGGCGGTTAGGAGTATAGATTTTTCCATAGGTTTGGGGAGATTAAGGGGAAGAAATCGATTGTGTTGGGAAGGGTCCGGGGGTAGGTAGTACGAAGTACTGTAAAGAAAAGGGTAATCGGATGGGTGATGGAGCTATGTCAGGACAGGGAGGAATGATCTTGTGATATCAGGGAGAGAAGATTGGTGGGGATGTCTGCACTGCGTATTGTAAGCCAGACACTACAGTGTAAATTGCAAATCTGGCTTCTGCCTGTGTAGTTGCTAGCAATTGCATCTAGATTTCTAAAATCACTCTTGCCCCTGTACATGCCAGCAAATATATGTGTATTTGCTGGAGTCCATCGAGGGATTTTAGAAAATGCTCCACATTTTGTAAAATTCCAGGGGAATTGCTCACATCCGGACTTGGACGTCTGAATCCCCATCTCAACCTTCTATCTAAAATGACTCTTCACATGTTTTTTCCTGTTCTCTATCATCCCTTCCTGCCTCCACTAAGTACTAGAGCAACCTCTGGTGGCTGAGGGAACAGGATGCCCCTCCCAGAAGCAGACATCATCAGTGCTTTTCTTTTCCAAACACTAGTCTGAAGAAGTAAAATATCTTAACCCAAAAGTGAGCAAAGGTTAAATGCTGCTAGCCAATGGTCATAATAATTGGTGGACAATGACATCCCTAGGCAGCAAAATAGCTCCAGTCATGCATGCTTATTTAGAAAACAAAACACGGACTTGTGCATAGCAATCAGGTTTGATTGCATAGCATAATTACTTATTCATCTTTCACTACACACATTGAGTCTAGCCAGAGGAAAGAGCAGTTCTCCTTTATATTGCTGTTTAAGACTTTAACATCTCTCCTTCAGCTTTCACAGGCCACTGGGTGAGGTGGTAGGTTGCAGCAGGACAGATGGGCTTAAAAACACATACCAAGAAAGGAAAATTATTTACCAGTCTTTCTAAATGAGTTTACCTAAAATAGTATGTGTGAGTGATTTTAATCAAAATCTAATTTCCCCTCTTTATAAAGGAGCTGAAATGAGATTTTTTTTAATTTACTTTTAGCGGTTAAGTTTCTTATAATTCTTCTATGGTTGTGACAGTAACCGTGAAAGAGACTGCAGCTGGTACAAAGCTTTCAAAAAATTAGATTTTCAAATTGATCTGCTAAATTAAAAATGTTTAATGTTTCTCATCAAAAAGCATAAAAAACTGTGTGTAGCAGTTTCGGCGCAGTTAAAGGGTTCTTTTTTTTTTCATCTGTTTCTTTAATTCATGTCCCAAGGCAACTCTGATGTGGAAATTAACAACCTATGAGTACAAAAAGTGTCCTAAAACAGAATCCCAGTAGAATTTGTGTTTTAATTTCTCCCCATCCCCACTGGCATGAACTGAGAGCCATTATGATAGAAGCAGATGTGGCATGTGCGTGTCTGTCTTCCCTGCCTATGGGGAGCAGCGGAGGAATTTTCGAGGCTGCCTACCTGGACACAGCCCACTGCTCCAAGCCTTTTGCTTGCTCCCCAAAATCCCATTGCTTTTGAAAACTGGCCAAACTTATTACTTTAAAATCTTGGGGTGGGGGAAGGGGAGGGTTTGCCATACAGTCTGCAGGCTAACCTCCCTGCTCTACATCTGCTGCTTCTGTGAACATTAATGCCTTGACTTGTCCCTGCTGCTAGTCCAGTTCTGGAATCTATGGATATATTGGCAAACTTCCAAGGAGCAAGTCCGATAACAGCTATGACTTGAGAATGTCACCAATGAACCTACATTCAGCTCCAAGAGTTGCTCTGGTCTCTTACTGCTTACATTACATTAGATGAACTCTCGCTGGACTGAGAGCTGTAGTTGCATTAAGGCGGTTTTCTAATCTTTGCTCAGGGAAAGAAAGTCCTATCCATTATGGCTAATCTCTAGAGTTATTAATTGACCTGATAAATAATTAATACCTTCAAAAAATGAGGACAGAAAATCTTCATGTTGGACTGACTATACCTTGAGAAGGTGCAGAGAGAGCACAAAGTTTGCGTGTATCCTAATAAATACCCCTCTGTGAGATGAAGGCAGCAGAATACAAGAAGCAAGACAGAAAAGGGGGGCATAGAGACAGGTACAGGCCCTGTGAACTGTGAGAACAGAATGCACACAATCCAATTATTAAAATGTTACCTGTTCAATGTATAGTTAATGGTTCTATGTTTCGTATAATCGTTCATTGTAAACCACCTTGATTTCTGACGGGGCCGTATACAAAGACAAATAAATAAATAAATGTAAGGAAACTGGTTCTCCGGGGTCAATATTTAATGAAATTTAACCAGATTGTAGGCCCTGCTATCCAGGGGTGGTGCAAGGATGAGAAGCGTCCTAGGCAAGCTCTCCATCCTGGCACATCTCCCCCCCTCCCCCCTCCAGGGTCACTCCTCTGCAGCGGTGGCAATCGTTTTAAAATTATGATGCAGAGCTTACCTAACCGCACCGATGCGGCGTCGCCATTCCTGGCTTGTATGAGCTGTCGCTTCCATTTCCACCCACCTCAGATGCAGACTTCTGGTTTATGCAAACCAGAAGTCTATGTCAGAGGGAGAAGAAGCTGCTGCTCATGCAAGCTGGGAACTGTGAAGCAGCACTGGAAGGGTTAGATAAGCTTTGCATGCAATTTGAAACCCATTGCCACTGCTGCAGACCCTGGAGAGGGATGGCAGCGGTGGCAGTGTGGTGCCCCCGGGATGCCAGCGCTCTAGGCAACTGCCTAGTTTGCCTAATAATAGCACCAACCCTGCGGCTATCTGGATGAGTGCCAGTCAGATCGATATTCAGCAGCACCAACTGGACAGTGCTTCTGAATATTTTCTTTGACTATTTGTATACTGCCGGGGGGTCTGTGGGTGAAGCTTGACGGAGTCCCAAGCTATCTGTATAGTGGTGATATTCAGACCATTAACCATGTAACTATCTTCCTAAAGACAAGTTAGGCCAGAAAAAAGGCTCTTAGCTATCTGATAGTGGGCTAAATATTGCTGGCATATGGAGAATGGTGCCAATCACCGCTGAATCCAAATATTCAGTACCAGTCCCTATCTAGATACCAGAGCTGAATAACTGGAGATTTAGCTGCAGCAGTCGACTTTTAAAAACCGCTGACCACTGTGACTAAATATTGACTCCTCTATTGGCCCGATTCTAAGAGGCGACTTGTGGTGATGCCCGTATTCCCCCTCCGACTCTCCACCCCATGACCAGAGCAGCAGTACAGGAAGAGCCGGAGGGGAGTTGAAGGGGGCAGAGTAAGGGCAGAGTGGGGGTGCGCTGAGGCGGCAGGATGTACAGGGGCAATTCAGGTCACGGCCCTGTTCGTCCTGCGGGTCAGGGGGAACATGTTGCTTATTCCACTTCGAAGGTGGAATAAACAGCTTTAACTGGGAGAGCGGGGTGGGAACCCCCTCCAGAGGCCAAGGTCGGGGGCAGGTATGTCCCCACCACCCAATCCTGGCCCCAGCTGCCCAGCTTTGGGTTTGGGAAACAGAGGGTCGGCGCCACGGGAGTCAGGGGGGCCTGCGGGAAGGACATCCCCGCGGGTCTGCAGGGGCACGCTGGGCCATCTCAGGGCCCGATTCTGTATGCCACAGGAACGTTTTGCTCCCGCGTTACAGAATCAGGTCCTAACAGACCCGTCCTGCTCAGGGCCGTCTAGATGGCCCGGATATGCCACTTTCTGAATCAGGCTCCACGTCTTTATGTATTTTTAAATTCTAATATTGCACATCTATCTATGTATATGGATGGATTGGATTTTAGATTTAACTATTTGTCTTTTAAGGTGAGCTACATTCAGGTAAGTAGGCATTTCCTTGCCCCATACAATTGTGGTCAACATTATTGGCACCCTTGCATTTTAGGTATGTTGTGTGCAATATCTTGAGATATAATTGGAAATATTCCAACTGTATGTCATTATAATATTTTAATAGTATGTTCAAAGGTATACCACAATAAAAAATAGATGTCTGTGCAACTTAGATGTTGTATTCTCTGAGAAAAAATCTAAATATGATCTGGATAGGATTAATGGCACCTTCACTAATCTTTAGTTGCACAACCCTTGGCATTGATGACAGCCTCCAAATGTTTCTTGCAGCCATCTATAAGTTTTGTAGATTTGTCTGCTGGTAGTTTCTCCCACTCTTCAACTGCGAGTGGTTCCAGCTCATGAATGTTTCCAGGATTCCTTTTACCAATAGCGGATTGCAGCTCTTTCCAAAGGTTCTCGATTGGACTGAGATCAGGACTCATTGCTGACCAATTTAAAGCAGTCCATTTTTACCTTTTTAACCATTCTTTTGTACTTTTGGATGTATATTTTGCATCATTGTCCTGCTGGAGAGCTCATGACCTTCGACCCAGATCTAGCTTTCTGACACTAGGTAGCACATTTTGCTCCAAAATACCTTGGTAGTCCTCTGACTTCATGATTGCTTTAATATGTTCCAGGGCTCCAGTTGCTGAGGCAGCAAAACAATTCCACAGCATTATGGAAGCCCCCACCATATTTAAAGGTAGAAAGGGTGTTTTTTTCCTTATATGCATTATTTCTTTGCCTGTAAATGTATCGCTAGTCTGCATTGCAAAAGAGCGCAAGTATGATTTCATTTGTCCACGGGACATTTTCCCAGGATTGTGGTTTCTCAAGGTGTGTCTGGGCAAAGATGAGGTGTGCCTTTTTATGTCTGTCTTTGAGCGGTGGGGGTTCTCCTTGGCTTTCGACCACACAGTCTTTTGTTTAGTGCGTGGCATATGGTGTGGGTTGAAACCACCACTCCAGATTGCTCCAGGTCAGCCTTAGGCTCTTTGGATGTTGTACGTGATGTTTTTCCACTAACCTTCAAAGACTTCTTGGATTAATTTTCCTCTTCCCACCACGTCTTGGAGGTTTCACGAGCAGAAAACCTCTTAATAATATTGCAAACTGTAGACACAGGAATCCCAAGATGGCCTTGTACGCCTTTAAAGTTTGATGTTTGGTGATAATGGCTTTTTTGGAGATAATGGTCTCAGGCAGCTCTCTTGTTTTCACCATTGTGAAAATAGAACAGGGAGTGAATGTGGCCATTTCAAATATTAGAGCCATCATTCATTGGTTGATTCAGTATGTGTGTCTTTACTGCAGTGGGAATGTGGTTCTTCTGTTCAAACTAATTTGAATTGTTTATAAGGATGCCAATAATCATATCCTTTATTACCACAAAAAAACACTCAAGGGAGATCACCTATCATATATCCACCAATCCACAAATCCCTTGTAAAAAATCCCTTCAAATCTAATCTATAAGTTATGATTTTTTTATCGGACTATTTGCCATGAGGGAAAACCTTCCTGAAGCAAATTTTCCTTTTATCTGTTTTAATGAGCTAAAAATATGCTCAAATTTCAACAATCAAGTGAAAATTAAGGGAACTCCCGTCATGCAATCCCCTCTCGATTCTTCTTAAAAAACGCCAACTTAGTTTCACAATGGAGTTCGCCTTGAAAGTTAAGTTGTCGTTTTTTAAGAAGAATCAGGAGGAGATTGCATGATGTGAGTTCCCTTAATTTTCACTTGATTGTTGAAATTTGAGCATATTTTTAGCTCATTAAAACAAATAAAAGGAATACTTGCTTCAGGAGGGTTTTCCCTCATGAAAATAGTCCGACAAAAAAATCTATAATTTATAGATTAGGTTTGAAGGGATTTTTTACAAGGGATTTCTGGATTGGTGAATAATCATATCCTGGCAATGTTCCATTTTTATACTATTACCTTTTTTAATTGGTCTTGTTTTATTTGATTCTTTCATGTGTCAACTATCTGTGCATATATACAAGGCCGTACCATCGGTGAAATGCGCCGTGTGCGAGTTGCACATTGGGCATGCGCCCTGCCCCCTGCACCTCCATCTAGCCACTTTATGGGGGCGGGAGAGAAGAGGCGCGCACCTGATGTGCAACTCGCCAGCACACTAAGCAGGTCTGGACCCTCCTGGAGAGACCAGACCTGCTTAGTGTGCCAGCGAGAAGACTTAAGGGGCGCATTTTGGCTCTCTGCCACTGCCTGCTGCCACTAAAGTGGCGGTGGCAGACAGCGGCAGAGAGCCGAAATGCACCCCTTTAGTCTTTGCGCCCTGTGCGGCCAAACCGCTCGCACAGGGCTCGGTATGGTCCTGCATATATATACAAAGCCATTTCACTGGCCACTTTTTTATGGAGATATTGTACTTTAAGGGGTTGAACTACAAGGGTGCCAATAATGTTGACCACAACTGTATGTGTTTACAAGCTAAACTTGTGAATAATGCAATTAAAGGGGGTCTTTTATTAAAGGGCGCTAGCTGTCAGCGTGTATTTTGGTGCGTGCTGAAATTATGCCGGGACACATGTTGACATCATGGGGCTATTACAGCATAGATGGATTCCATGCTGTCCATGGTGCATTAGGGGAGCAAGTGGGGGGGAGAGTGGGCTCAGAGAGTGCCTTGCAGTCAGCATGCCCACATTGACCTCAAGGTGGCCAATTAGCGCGGGTGCAATTACTGCCATCTCAATAGGTGGAGGTAAGTGCACCCATGCTAAAGTGTCACACATTAGGGTACAGTTCTCTGTGTTGACTGACAGGAACATGCTTTCCACACCTCCGGCCATTGACGTGATAGTGGTGACCATAACATGCCATTCTTTTGCATGCTATTGGCAAGTTAGGTGCAAATCACAACACACTTTAGTAAAAGGGTCCCAAAAAGTCTTAAAAACACTGAGTAATTTGATGGAGAGTTTCCTTGTTCCTTATCATTCCAGTTGTTCGTTTCCTTTCTGGTTCCACCATGGGTGTCTCCAGCTCCATTGGCAAACAACAGCAGTTAGCCGGTGGGGCATGGAAGGGGGCGGAGTCAGGGCAGAGTGGGAGTGGACTGAGGCAGCATAGAACGTACAAACAAACCCTTGCCTTCCTCCTCCAGCACTCCCTGTGTGCTCCTTCCTAAAGTCTCTTTAGAAACATAGAAACATGTCAGCAGAAAAAGACCATATGGCCTATTTAGTCTGTCCTTCCATATCAAATACTATAGTCCCTTTGTTTTCCTTTAGAGATCTTCTGTGTTTATCCCATGCTTTATTACCAACAGAATATCTTGGGTAACTTAAAGGTCAATAGCCATATATCTGCAGATGAAACCATTGAATCCATTCTGTATTTGTCAGTAATTCGGTATCAGGAAGGAGGAAGGGATAAGAAAGGGGTCACCAAATCCAGAATCATTACCTCCTCTCTCTGAACTTTCAGCTTGAATTTGGAAAGAAATCTTCTTGCTGTTCTATCACTACATAAACTGAGTTAATTGGAAACATAGCAGCAGTTTGTTTGAGAGCACAATATCTTAAAGGTCTAAACAAAAAATATGCAGAAACTAAGTGGAACTGCAATAAATTCAACTTATTCGCTTTAGACCAGGGCTTCCCAGACCTGTCCCAGGGACACCCTAAACCAGTCTGATTTTTAAGGCATCCAGTGAAGGTGCATGAGATCAATTTGCATAAATTGGAAAACCCAATACGTGCAAATTTACCTCATAAATGTTCATTACGGATATCCTGACAACCCGATTTACTATGGGGTCCCAGGATAGGTTTTGAAAGCCCAGGTTTAGACAGCGCTGACGGCTAAACACTGTCTCTCTGCCACATCACTCTGTATTTGTTTCTTCCTCTGTCACACTCATTGTATGGTTGTGAATACATTTCTAGGAATCTGATCCCCTCCAGTTTCACATGGAATTTGCCTGCAGCACTTTCTACCTGAGTTCAGGTGCTGCCCGAGTTCTCTTCTCCCCTTTTATCCTTCCATTGCAACTCGGCAGAGAAGTTCCCATTCCCCTGGTCTCCATGCCCAGAGAAGCTATCCTCAGCCTCATCGATTTCATGCATCCCTTGGCATGGAAACTAGCCAACAGTATAGGAATCAAAAAGATGGGGGCTAGAAGGAGCTAAGTGAGGATCTTGTATAGATAGTGCAGTATAAGGGAGGAAGAGAAACAACTGTCCTGGAAAAAGAGAAATCTTGCAGGTGCTCACATTCCATGGTTGCCAGCTGGGATGTACCCACAGCAGTGTGGACAGATAGACTTGATGGGCCAGAAGGTCTTTTTCTGCCATCATTTACTATGTTCTTGTAGTATAAAAAGATGGGATGGTAGGATCTGGGAAATAAGCACTTCTCTGGCTGACAGGTTCTTAGGAAATTTATCCAGAAGCTGTGTGTCTGGAGCAGATAGAAGTTCACGCTAAAAATAGATGAGCGACGCACCCTCGTCTGTGATTCCATGACCCAGAATTAATGCCATTATTAGGAACCTCTTTAATGCTAATGAAGTTGAAATTAACAGACGTGTTTATGCTCTGAACAGCACCTGAAGATAATTTGAAAGGTGTAGTAGCAGAAAATTAAATCCTTGTAAATGCTGTCTGGTGAATCAGAAGACATAATTGATTACAGAAGCTCATTTTCCGAATGAGGGTCACTAATCAGCAGAGGACGGGGGATTCTGTTACACTGGTGCAGACACAATTCAGCTCCCTGCTATTTAAAGATGCTGAAATATGTTTCATGTTCTTTTCTCTCTCTGTGTAAATCTTTTATAAAGGCGAAAAAAATCAAAACAACTTTTTTATTTATAGATAACCCTTCTTTCTCCATCTCCTTTCAAACCAGAACCTAATAACTTGTTGAACTGTGATGGAAGACTTAGGGCCCCAGGTGGTACACATGCTCCCATAGATGCAAAGATGCCAGTGTAATAAGATGCAGGAGGTTTAGCGCAGAAATTAGAGCAGGGTCTGCGCACAGGCTTTTACGCTATTATGGCTGTCCTATGAAGAAAGGAGTTTAGCGCACAAGCAAACTGTGCACAAAGACTTGTGTAGACATCAGAGTACTGCCCATTTCAATCCAATGGTAATGAAGGTAATTAGCAATTAAACACCCAGATGTAAAGATGGGCACAGAAGATCTGAAGTCTGAGTACCTACAGCTTCTGATGGAGAGTGAAGGAGTGGCCTAATGGCCCGAGCAATAGGCTACAAGCCATGGAAGCCAGGTTCAAATCCCAATGCTGCTTCTTTTGATCTTGGGAAGTCACTTTACTGTCTATTGCCTCAGGTACAAATGTAAGTTATAAACTCACAGGGGTCAGAAAAATGTTAACTATACCTGAAGACAACTTGCCTTTAAGTACTACTGGAAAAAGGGTATGAACTCAATCCTTTCTTAATGCTGGGGTACATGGTCTGAGGAAGAATAAAAAGTTAGTTTGCTCTTCTGTAGCTAATGCTAGTGAGGATTTCATGCTTGTTTCTTTCATTTAGTGCAAGCATGAAGGACCAGCAACTGGCTGTAAGAGGATGGCTCTGTGAAAAAAGGCAGGAAGATGTGAAGCTAGGTGATCGCATCGTCCAATGTAGTGTCAAGGGGGAGGTGCCATGGCTGTGAAATGAAGGGTAAAACATTTGACTATAGAAATGTCAGATGCACATAATGACATGCACATGCAACACTAGATACAGCTACAATTGTTTTTGTGTGCAAAATAGTGATTTTGTGGCTAACACATACCTATATATGCATATTTCCATAGTACACAAGAAATAAACACTTCACCTGCAATGACGCAAGGCACAGAAAAGAGCAGGACAAGGGCATCATGAAAGAAACAGAGAGCTTTAATGTGTATCCTGGAGGTCACCCTACACATGTTTCGGCCTAAGCCTTCCTCAGGGGTATAGATCTCTCTAAAAAGACATAAGAAAATTAAAAGTAAAAAAAAATATACAATCAGTAAAATCAAAATTAAAATAAAGTAGGTAGAACCATCATACAATAAAATAAACATAAAATAATAATAGAACAAAGAACAAAAGCAATGGGTATAAATAAATAATGATAAAAATAAAATTCTGAAACAATCAAAAGAAAAAGAAAAGGTAAATGAATGCCAAGGAAAAGAACTGAAATGGAAAGCTTAATAAAAAGACTAAAATGGTCATAAAATCCAATCAAAAATTAATTAAAAACTAGACTATAAATAACAACTCACCCATAGGAAGCAACTCACCCATAGGAAGCAACACAAATCGTATGCTCTCTCAGATCCTAAAGGTACTGTGAAAACCTGAAGATAATGCATATATCAATAGTACCAGGAGAGCCCCCAATTGGATATGAAATTAAAATAAACAATTAATTGCCATTATCAAAGTATGCTTGATTACACCTAAACAAAAAAATGGGTGCAAGGGGGGCAAAGAGTAGATTCAAAACAATTAATGTCATTTGTGGACAACAGAGGACAAATTCAAGGACCAATTGTGCAGATTAAAAGTACAATATCATCCAAAATCAAGTTAATTGGTCAACCAATAAAAAAATAAATAAATAAAACAATAAAAAGACTATAAAAGCAAACAGGAGAGGACATACCGGGGTCTATTTTCCCCCTTGCCATCCCTAATTAAGCCTCCCCTTACGAACAAGGAGTTTTTATGGGGAGGCTTAGATGGGTGTGTTGTAGAGGCAGAGTTAGGGCGGGTAATGGGTGGTCCGCGACCCCGGATGTACAGGGCCAATTCTGAAGTTGGCCCTGTATGTCCAGGGTCGGCAGACTAGACAGGGGATTTATTCCACCTCGGAGGTGGAATAAGTCCCCCTAGACATTGGGAGATGGGAGGCCTGGCCGGGAGCAAAAAGGTGAGGGGTGCAGTAGATTCCCCGCAGCTCGACCCTGGCCATGGGAGGCGAGATCGGGGGTCGGACTGGAGGGAAAGGTGAAAGTGGTCGGTGGCCAGCATTGTGACTCCCGAATGGAGCCGTGGTGCCATGGTAACCGGATGCCATGGCACCGCGGCTCCATTCAGAAGCTTGACTGAGTTAGCCGGGCAGGGGCCTGTACATGCAGGCTGATGGGAATTGGGTCCCAGTCTGCATGTACAGACCTAGATGCGATTCTGATCCCATGGGGGCTAGACATGCCCCACGGGATCAGAATCGGGTCTCTCTCTGTGCATCCGGTTCCGACCGGACGCACAGAGGCCGGGATGTGCAGAATGGAATGTGCCTCCACATGAAGATAATACAATAAGGTAAAATAAACAGATCAAGAGACATGACCTATTAAAAATGTTTAAAAAGGTCTATTCCAAAAGGAATAAAGGCAAAAAAAGACAAAAAAGAGAGAAAGAAGGGGTGCAAAGGGCCATCTATGTCCATACAGTATTTGAAAATGACAATGTAAAATGGAAATTGTGTTAGCCATGAACCACCTGCAAATTATTTGTATATGATTAGGTTGTAGCATTGTGTGCAGTAATTTTTTATATATGCATTAGAAAACCTTGCATTGAGCTTCAGTGCATGGCTGCAAACACAAGTTATTACAAGCATCCCCAATATAGGAAAAAAATCATTTTTGTATATAGACCCTTAAGCTATTTGTTATATGCAGTGAAATAGTTTACTTCAGCTGGTCAGCCCTGAACATTCCAGGTATCCTGGGAATAAAACAGTGGCTCCTTTCTTGCAGTTTGGATGCTATGGCAGGTAAAACTGGAGATCCAGGTTCCAATTCCACCTCTATCACACATTATCAATCCAATTCCATCCGCACAGAGGGCGTCGCAATTCTGATCCCGCGGGGTACGTATAGCCTCACGGGATCAGAATCGCGAACAGGCCTGTACGTGCAGGCCGGGACCACAATTCCGCCCAGCCTGCACATAGAGGCCTTGCCTGACTAACTCAGTCAGGGCTTTTAAATGGAGCCACAGCGCCATGATGTCCGGTTGCCATGGCACCACGGCTCCATTTAAAAGCTGCGATCCCCAGCCGCTGGCTACCAAATTGCTTTCCCTACAGCCCAATCCCTGGTATGGCCTCCCAGGGCCAGAGTCAGGCTGTGGGGAATGCCCTCTGCTCCCTGCCACACCTTCCCAGTCCCAGGCCCACCAATCCAGCTAAATCAGGGAAGTTATTCCATCTCAGAGGTGGAATAACTTCCCTGTTCAAGTTGCTTGCCCCAGACGTACAGGGCCGACATTAGAATCGGCCCTGTACATCCGGGGCTGGCGACAGCCCACTGCCTGTCCTAACACCACCCCCGATCCTCCCCTTTCCCGCCCCATCTAACTTCCTCGTACAACCAGCGGGGAAGTTAGACACCGGTGGGAAGGGGCACGAATAGCAGGGATTGACGTCCCATTGGGACATACATCCCCGCTATTCGTAGCTTTGAATGAGCCTATATGGGGATCATTTTAAAATCCTTAATCACAATTTGGACATCTGAAAAAATGCATGCAGATGTTCCTAGAACCATTTTATAAATAGTTTTTAAAGATGTTTCCTGTGCAAGGACAGCCCAGTAGGCAGGAGGTGTGGCAGAGGCATGTCTGGGGCAGTGTAATGGACCTAGACATCTCCGCTTGATTTCAGCAACATGTCTGCAACCCCGTCCAAGTTTTGGCCATAAAACACCCATAGACTGTAGAGGAGGTGGCAGTCCACCATCACCACAATCACAATGATAGAAGCAGTGGGATGGGAACCCTGGCTTCTACTGGAATACATCTGGTCTGGGCTTCCAAGATAGTGTTTTGTTAAGTGATTTACCTTAACTGGTGGATTCCTGTTATGTATGAGGCCAGCTTCATCTGTATGGGATTAAGGGGTATGTTTACTAAAACCCCGGTAAGGTGCGGGCCCCGTTAGTGTGCGGGTGCCATATAAGGAGTGGGCGATCCGTCCTGAAAAAGAAAAGCCGGAATTTAAATATGCGCTAAGGTGCGCGGCGCCCTTGTATGCCCCGCACCTTAGTGCATCAGATGGCTGTGCGGGAGGCATATGTGGTACGCTGATGGGCAAACAAAAGCACAGAGCCACAGCACAATGGTTAAGACACTGACCAACAGTGCAGGGATCAGGGGTTCAATTCCCCACAGTGCCCAATGAAGACAGCTGGCTGAGGCAGTAATTTATGAGTCACAGAAATACTGTGCAGCACACTGATGTTTTTGGCATATTAATACTGGGCGGCCTAAGGCAGCGCGCTGATATTTTTGGCGGCATATTAATACTGGGCAGCCTAAGGCAGCGCGCTGATGTTTTTGGCGGCATATTAATACTGGGCGGCCTAAGGCGGCGCGCTGATGTCTATGGAGGCAGTATAATACTGGGTGGTATAAGTGGCGTGCTGATGTGTAAGAAGAAGAGCAGAGCCACAGCACAATGGTTAAGACACTGACCAACAGTGCAGGGATCAGGGGTTCAATCCCCCACAGTGCCCAATGGAGGCAGCTGGCTGAGGCATATAAATGATGGGTGGCATAAGGCTGCACACTGATATGTAAGTACAGGAACAGAACCACAGCACAATGGCTAAGACACTGACCAATGGTGCAGGAATTAGGGGTTCAATCCCCCAAAGTGCCCAATGAACAAGGCTGGCTGAGGCACAACCTAGTATTGGGCAGATTGCTTTAGGAGGCATTTTTGTCATATTTTAATTGCCACTACTAGCAAACGCACTCCCAAAGCGTGTTAACATCAGGTGCCCTATAAGGCACATTTTAAAGTGCACTGTCAGCCAAGGCACCCTAGAATGTTGCGTATAGGGCGCTTCAGAGGGTGCCGTATGAGGTACCGCAAGGTCAGTGTACTGTTTTTTTATGGCAGCACTGTGCAGTTTAAGGACTGAAAAGCATACATAGGTGCGCTGACAGGCAAGGAGGAGCAGCAGTGGAGCACAATGGTTAAGGCACTGACTGCTGATACAGGGGTCATGGGTTTGCTCCGCAGTGTGCCTAATACATAAGGCTGGCTGTGGCATCAGCTTTGCAGTGTACATATTTTGGCCTGCAGCACTTTATATTTATGTTATTAATTGCTGCCAGCAAACACGCCCTCACGTGCCGTAATTGAAGGTGCCGTATAAGGCACCCTATAAGGCACTCCATAGGGCACATTATAAATTGCACTGTCCGCCACGGCACCCTAAAATGTCCCCTATAGGGCACCCTATAGGTTGCATCACAGGAGAATGTATAGTACACCTTATATGGATGGGAACCATAAGGTGCCCTATAGGGCGCCCTATAAAGCACCCTCAGAGGCACCTTATGGGTACAGTACGCTGAGGGTGTTTTTGCTGGCATCAAAATATGTATATTAAAAAAAGATAATGCTTAGGACAACCCTATCACATAACCCCACTGTGGGTTTGAACCCATGACCTCTGGCTCCACAGGCAGTACAGTAGCCATTGGGCTACAGCTCTTTTGCTACTAGCAAGCCCCTGGCTGGCCACAGAGGGCATGCATGTCACCACACAGACAGTCTGCTGTGGTCACCAGGATAGGGTTAGCCTACCCATACCCATGATGCACTGCACATGCAAATCAGCTGTCCACAGATTAACACAAGATGTGCAATGCACCCCCACAGCACCTCTGCCCGGTAGAGGGAAGTGACCATGTGCACCCACACACCACCTCGGCCTGGTAGGGGGTACTGACCGTGTGTTTTACTGGCACAGAGTAGCTACACACCGTCACATTGTGCGGGTACTGTGCTCACCCTGAGGGTGCAATGAGGCGCCCAGGACCAGGTCCACAACACCTTCCATAGCTGAAAGAGACCATGCTGGAGGTCTAAAGCAGTGTTAATGTGTGAGATAGTTAGTTTCTGCACAAGCACCTTGGATATCTGTCTGTTTCAGTCAGGTGTAGCTCCTATGGACCTCTAGGTGGGCCATGTACCACCACCACCACCACCACCACTCCTCCTTCTCTTCTTCCAGGGCTGAGGGTGGCAAATAGGGTCTCCTATCAATAGATCCACATTCCACCTCCCTGCAAAGGTGGCAGTAGAGAGGACCACCAACCCCCATCCTGCTGGGGAATAGACACTCTACAGCGCAGTCAATGCAGTTCTGTACACATCCATAACACAATAGCAGACAGACATTAGGCCTGGATATGCTAAGCTGCGACCCACCCCTATCTGATATTCACCTGCTGCAACCCACAAGCTGCTCCATCAAGACACATACCAGCTGCAAACAGTGTGCTAGTTAGTCCACAGTGCATGTTCCCAGTGGAGATGCATGCACCCAGAACTGGGATGTCAGCATACACAGCAAGCAGTTAAATCAGTGACTGGGCCCCAAAAGGAAACCCATATCTATCACATGAGAGAAATACTATATAGCACTATGGGGGTGCCTAGCCATGCTGTGGTCACTGCACAGTCAGGGTGAGAGTGATCTCTCAGCAGGACATACTGAGGTCACCCTGTCTGTGTAGGTGGTGGCCGGGCACTAAAATGTCCCAGTCAGTGCCCTATGCCCTGTGCAGATGCACCCTGGCCTGTGGAAGGTGTTTGCAGCCACCACACACTGGATAGGCAGACAGCCACCCCCACACCTATGCCAGCATTGTGCTACTATAGAGGGGTCCAGCAGCAATACCCACCACACCAGTCCTGGGCACAGTACAGGCATGGATATGGTACGCACTACTGTTGGGGGTCACTCCCCAGGGTGGTAAATACTGTCAGAGACCAGACCTGCAGCGCACACCGCAGACATCACAATGATTGTTATGGTGGAGATCAATGAGCAACATGTGCTTAACGTAGGAATTGATATCTGCCAGTTATCATGGGCAACGTTTGGTAGCTGTGTACCATATACCCAGGTGTAGGGTGGCAGTGCTAAGGTATGCAACTGCTAGTATTGGGGGATACAGGCAGGGCCCAATGTCCTGCCTCTCTAGGAGGCATTGGCCAATGGGGCCTTGGGGGGTGGGGGGGGGGATGTCTGGCCCTGTTGGCTGCTGCTTTACGGCAGAGTGTCCCAACTCCAGTCCTGGTTTTCCAACCACTGTTCGGGTTTTCATGCTGTCCCTCATGAATATGCATGAGCTACATAAGCATACCATGGGGGTGGTGCATAGATATGCAGCACAGGCATCTTTAGTAGAGGCAGCATGGATCCTGAATGGTGTGGGGCCCTCCAGGACTGCATTTGGGTGACTCTGCTCTGGGTAATGCGTCTGTTTATGGTGTCTGTGTGTGGTGTGGTAAAATATAGGCGTGTGAACCATGCGTATGTTCTCAGCAATAAAGGTTTCTCCTTACTATCACGGTTTAGTTGTAGGAAAAATATGTGGATTGGATTGGCAGTAGCCCCAGCTGGGCTTTGAACCTGTGACCTTCTGTTCCTGCACACGCTGTCTGTGTGCACTGCACCACTGTGTTGCCACAGATGTGCTGTGCTCCCTGGGCAGTCCATGACTGTACATCCGACAGAGGCTGTCTGTTACGGTGGACGGTGCCAGCCTGCACAGGCCTAGGCCACTGTCTGCTGTGGTTTGCAGCCACTGCCCCCTCCACCACCTGTACCCTTCCGCCAACATGCAGACATGTCTCTATCTGGAAAAAAGCATATGACCTGATTGAGTTGTGGCACTCCAGGACTGCATTTGGGGGACTCGGCTGTCGGTAATGCCCATTGTTATGGTTTGTGTGCGGTGTAGGGTAAAATATAGGTGTTGGAGCCATGCTTATTTTCTCTGCCATACAGGAGTGTCTGTAGTATCACTGTTTAGTGGTGGGTAAAACTATGGGGACTGGGTTGGCAGGAGCCCCAGCTGTGGTTTGAACCTGTGACCCACTGGTCCTACAGGCACTGGCTGTGTCTGCTGCACCACACTGTGGCCACAGAGACAGTGCAGTCTCTGGAGATAGGAAACCTGGCCGCACGAGTCAGACACCCTGCTCTGCACAATTTTACTGTGGGCTCGTTTACCTTGTATGGGGACAGGGGTGCAATTAAACCTCATAAATGGCCTCAAAAAGAAGAGGAATAAAACCAAAGCCAAGCTGGGCAACAGTGATATCAATGGGCAACATGAAAAACACTCCCAGGACAGCTCCATTGACATGCAGTGATTTTTGAAAGGGTCTACGGAGCGTAGACCCTTCCAAAAATCATTTCTTTTTTTTTTGGAGCTTTCCTGGGAGTGTTTTTTATGGTTGCCCATTAATATCACTGTTGCCCAGCTGGATTATAATTTATTTGACATTTGTTGTGGTCATTTTTAATTTATATTTGCTATTTTGTTCTGTGCACATGTATCACACTGCTCACGTTTTGCAGGTTTCCCCGGTTTTGCTGTACATTGCTGACGGAAATGGTTTCTCTTCCCTTTAAATCGGCTCTAACGCGAGGGTTTCACTCGCGGTGTTTTTCATGCCGAAATTCAGCCCCGCTCCTGTGCGGGGAGCCTCTCCCCTCCCACTCTCCACCCATTGACCCCGTCCCCCCCCCCTCGGGAGCCTTCCTCCGCCCTCCGTAAGCGTTTCCCCGCCTCTATCGCACATGAGCGCCCTGCACACGTGCGCCGGCCCTTTAATGTGACACGCACGCGTGCGCGGAGCTTAAGAGCTATTAAATGCATCATTAGCGTCCGCTCTTGTACACCGCGCACGTGTGCGCAGTTTAGTAAACATACCCCTAAGTGTTTCCAGCTCCCCAAAAGACATTCATTGGATAGTAAAAGTACATCTGACCGATGACATACTTGTACGGTTTATAATAGGTATAGCTAGGTGGCACCAAAATAAATCCACAGATTGAGGGGGAAGCCTAATGTTCTTCTCATTTTTATGAAAACTCTTCAATGGGGAGTAATGTACTGGGGCAGTTGATTTCTTTTTGCTGTCAACTTTATTTACATTCTCTTATATACCATGCTATTCTGCATCAGCACAGTTTACATTGAACAAACTGAAATTACATTGAACAGGGCATTACAACTTGGAGATAACTATTTTACAGGGAACATGGGCTATGGAGGGTTAAGTGGCTTGCCCAAGACCACAAGGAGCACCTGTGGGACTAGAAACCCCAGTCCTTCCAGCCCAAGGTTGCTATCCTCTAGTGGGATTTGAACCCCCAACCTTCTGGCCTGAAGTACTTTGCCCCAACCACTAGGCCACTCCTCCACTCCATACTTGAATCCTTTCATCAAAAAATGTGTCATGTTGTGAGTACTTTCATACAAAATTCATCTTTTCACTTCTGGCAAGAAAGAAGTTCCACCTGAAACAAGAAGCCGTAGCCATTAAAAACTAGGATCTCATAATCATTAAGAAGGAGACATTTTAATGAGGCCCAAAATGGTGATTAATGTAAACAATGAGAGCGAGCCCAGCTGGAAAAAAGAAAAAACATAAAGGATAGGAAGGAAAAAAGCTTTGCTTTCTAAATAATCTAAGGCCCCTGAATGTTACCGAGGGTACTTGACATAGAATAAAAATCCTTGCTCTGTGACCCAGAGAAAGAAATATCCAGCGTGATGGAAAACAATTGTTGACACGCAAGAAGAAATATGGATTTAGCCTGTAACTATCAGCATCAGGGGATGAATTAGCTTAATTGGTATATTAGTCTCAGTTATAGAGAGTAATCACCACAGGCTGCCTCTGTTTTCCCAAAAAATGTAATTAAGATTATCAATGTTGGGTCTCCCTAGTTTTCATTTTGCAGAGTGTCCATAGGCACTCTAAACTTTTAATTAGTAGTTCTGTGGCATGGAATTTTATCCTGTCTGTATCTGAATCTCTTCTTCACCTTCCTTATGTCTCTATTGTAACATAGTAGATGATAGAAGATAAAGGTTGAATGGCTTATTGGGTCTGCCAGTAAGATGATCGGGATTATAATTTTTGCTCCACGCAGGCTACCCCAAAGCCTTCAATTAGGGTTGTAATTGCTGCTCCGTGGAGGTTATCACCCCTTGCTTTTTTTAAGGCTGGAACTGCTGCTGCATGTAGGATACTCTTAAGCGTTCATTTAGGGTGGCAACTGCAGGTTATTTCCTTCCCCTTTCCCACCATCTTATTTGAAGAGCAAGAAACTAATTTCACCCAATGCTTGATTTCCATCCTCTTTTATTAAGGAATTCTCTCTGTTTATCCCATGCCTTTTTGAATTCCATCACCATTTTTGTCTCCACCATCTCCTCTGGCAGAAAGATCCAGGTATTCACTACCCTTTTCATGAAAAAATGCTTCCTGACATTACTTCTGAGTCTATCTCCTTGCAGCTTGGTGTCATGTCCCTTCTATTGCTTGCACAATAATACCTTTGAAATCTTTAAACAGAATTTTCCTGGATCTCCTCTCCTCTAGGGTAGACATGTTTAGGTCCTCAAGTCTTCTGTTAGTTCTCATCAGAGATCTTATTGCTGAACGTTTCTGGGCAGGAAGTATAGTTGCTTCTTGTCTTCAAAAGAGAAGTGGGGAAGCACTGAGGAGACATGGTGGGTTCTCTGATATATGAAGGAAGACAGAGCTCTCATAAGAGCAGAAGCAGCACAAAACAGGTTGCCTTCACAGATTATTTGAAAGCCGTATTTTCAAGATAGCCGCTATGGTTTGACAACCTGATCCCATTCCTCAATGAGCAGGAAAACAAACATAATACAGCCCTTTTCTGTCACACTTATCAGACTTTGCACTGTGGGTGAAGTACGGAATGTGCAGTGTCATTAAGAGTGATTAGTTATAAAGCTGTGGCCATTTTCAAATTACTTAATTCAGGGGCCTTGTGAGCAATGGATGTTTACGTCATCAGAATATAGAAAGACTAGGGGACATGCAATGAAGCTACAGGGTAACCTATTTAAGACTAATAAGAGAAAATATTTTTTCACTCAATGTGTAATCAAACTCTGGAATTTGATACCGGAGGATGTAGTAAAAGCTGTTAGTTAACTGGGATTAAAAAAGGTTTGGACAAGTTCTTGGAGGAAAGGTCCATAAACCATTATTAAAAGGGACCTGGGATATCACTGCTTGACCCAATACAAGCATTGTGGAACCTGTGTCTTTTGGGGAAACTGCTTTGGTACTGTCATGCAGCAGGGGCTGATGAAAGCAAAAATGCAAGAGAAGAAGCTGTTTTTCATGAAGAAAAAGATGTGCACAAGATGCAATATCCGCAAAGAACAGCTAGAGGGAGCAGGCGTGCACTCACAGAGCCTGAGTGGACACACTTAGCTAATCGAGAGCACCTGACAGTCAGCCCGGGAAGCTCAAACACAGGAGAGCTTTATAAACGGAAGACTGGAGACTGGAGAGGGCAGAGCAGTGCTTGCAGGTGTGGAGCTGGAGGTAAAGCTGAAGGTTTACAAGAGAGAAGCACCACAAGCAAAGACCAAGCAGAAAGAAGCACTTGGGAAACTAGTGCTGGGCAAAGGAACAATCACCTTTGGAGGCAAAGAAGAGTGAAAGAAAGAAGCCTGCTTGTACCAGAGGAACCTGGGGCTAAACCGAAAGGTAACAGAAGCTTTCGGAGAGGAGACTGGCACAGGGATTGTGTTCCTGAAGAACTGCGGGAAGGAGGAAATCCCAGTTCTATATGCTGCTGGAAGCCAAAGTATGCTGACTCTGTTTCTATGAAGAAAACCTTACCTTATAAAAAGCCTTTTGAAAGTAATGCTAAACCTGTGAGAAAGGAAAACAAAGCTACCTCTTATAAGCCAAGTAGCCAACGCCCGAGGGTAGGCCATGCTCATTGGCAAACACTAGAGGAACTCTTTAAACATCCAGAGAACAGGAATAGGGCCTGGCCAGAAATTATAGCCAGTGAAGCCACTGATACAGACAGAGATAATTCTGAGCCGATGCAAGTGGAACTTGTAGAGCCAAGCCTTTTATCTCAGGAAGAGATGGACTGTTCTTTGTGTATTTCAGGCGGTGCAGAGTCACTGTTAAACCTGTGAATGATATATGTTATCTTCACAATGTTATTCATTTGCTAAATGGAAGAAGAGTGTTGAAACATTTGCTTTACTCTGGAAAGCTTAACTAAGCATTGTTACAACTGTGAAGCATAACAGTTTTTCCGTTAACCTGAGTTGATTTCATTCCTGAAGTTAAGGACTTTTTCTTTAGGTTGTAACCCAGCTGAATCTTATGCGTAAAGGGAAATAAATGCCTTGTTAACCCTCTACTCTGCATTCACAATTTTTTTATTTTTTTTATTTTATAAGATTTATTTAAGCTTTTAAAGACATCAAACAAAAACCAAAACCAATGTAGGATACAATTATGAGTAGTTAGATACATAGCAAACCAATCAAACAAAATGGAAAACCAAAAACCTACATATAAAGACAAAACATCAAACCCCTCCCACCCCCCCCCCCCCCCCGGTTCTCTGAGAATCAATGCAGAACAACCATTACTAATTACGCTATAATGGAGGTTATCATACTTAAAACCTAAGAACAAAAAATGTAATACGCCACAAAATCTACCAGCTGTGCACTTCGCTATCTCAGGAGACAGAAGAACGAGCACAATATTGATCAAGAAGCGCCCATCTGTCCACATTGAACGTCAATGTACTCGGGTGGTGCAGCTGGCTGTACAGTTTTTCAAGATTGGCATAAAAACAAACAAGATTCCACCAGCAATCAAAATGCAAAGATCGAAATTGCTTCCAATGAGAAAGGATCAGTTTAAGTGCAATGGCTAACATGAAATTAAGGAGAAATGCCTGCTCCGTAGAAATATGCAGAGAAGGCTCCACAGCTCTTAACAACACCATGGTGCTTGAAAAGGAATATGAGAATCCTAAAATACTCTGTACCCGAGCCCACACCCTTTGCCAAAAGCCTTGGAGCAGGGGACAATCAAAAAACATATGCCTATAGGTACCTAACTTAAGTTGGCAGGACCAGCATCTGCCGTCCGACAACTTATCCCATTTGGATAACTTGACAGGGGTAATAAAGGCTCTATGCAGAAAAAAAAACATAGATTGGGTGAGTGCCGCTGAACGTGACACTCTCGTGACTGGGCCCCACAGGGACTTCCAAATTACAGGAGAAATCTCAGTACCCATATCCGCCTCCCATGTCTTAATGAGTCCCCGGTTAGTTATTAGGGAACACTCCCTGATTGATCGGTACAGGAAGGACATAGCACCCCTTAGACCAAGGGCTTCCTGAATAATGTGGTAAGGAAACCCAGCAGAGGCCTGTTCCCCACCCTTCACCCCCTTGGCATTTAAACAATGTTTAAGCTGTAACCACTGAAAGTAACAGGAGAGGGGGAGATCAAACTCCCTCTGTAGGGCTGAGAAATCTTTCCATCCCTGCTCAGTATACAACTGCCCTAAGACCCATATACCACTGCGCATCCACCTGTGCCAGGCAAACACTCGATTGCGGATCTTAAACGATGGATTCCACCACAAAGGCGTTTGCTTAGAAAAAATAACTTGGGGGCTCTTGAGCCGACCCAGCTGCAAAAAAGCCACCTGAGTGGCCAAAATGACCCCCCCTGCCTCAGCGTCTCGTGGAAATTGCATGCCCAACAGATGCCGCAGGGGCCAGGGAGCCACCAGCTGTTCTTCTACTGCTAACCAAATCGGTCTGTGCCCAGGATCCTCAATGGCTGACCACATGGCCCCTTGCTTTAGTAAGAGGGCTTGATGGTATCTTTGAAAATCGGGGAACAAAACGCCCCCTTCCTCTTTAGACGCCTTAAGCTTCTGAGTGGCTATTCTTGGGCGTTTCCCGTTCCAAAGAAAGGACAATAAGGAACGCTCCAAATCTTCATAGGCATTACGGGGGAAGACAAAGGGGAGCATGCCCAGCAAATAATTTATTTTGGGGGTAAGTACCATTTTGATAGTCTCCAGTCTACCCCACCATGAAAGATGTATGGGAGACCAGGAGAGAGACCGTTTATGAATCAGCAAAAGAAGATCTGTCAAATTGGAAGTGATGGTATCTTCTCGGGAAGCACAATATTGGGTGCCTAAGTAAGTAATTTTGTCGGCTGCCCACCGAAAGGGAAACTCCACCATCAAGCTCAAGTTAGAGATTTTATTCAACGGAAATGCGACTGATTTAGACCAGTTTATTTTATACCCAGAAATCGCAGAGTAGCTCTCTATTATCGTTAGGATTGCGGGAACCTCTGCCGGCTGAGTAAAAAGCAGTAAATCGTCCGCATAAGCGGAAAGCTTTATCTGTAAGTCTCCCAAGCGGAAGCCAGCAATCTCCTTATGCTGCCTAAGAGCTATAGCCAGCGGTTCTAATGCTAGGTTAAACAAAAGGGGAGAGAGAGGGCACCCCTGTCTTGTTCCTCTATGGAGTGAAAAGGAATTAGAAAGAATGCCATTGGCGGAAATACGGGCGCTGGCATCCATATATAAGACTTTGACCATCTTAACAAAATCGGACCCAAGTTCGAACCAATGTAGCACCTGAAAAAGAAAAACCCACTCCAATCTGTCAAACGCTTTCTCAGCGTCAAGCGAAAGACCGATATAAGGCAGAGAGCTAACGGAAGCCCTCTCTAACAAATTACATAGCAGCCGCGCATTATCCGTCGTAGCTCTCCCAGGGACAAAGCCACATTGGTCCGGATGAATGAGATCCCCAATTACTTTAGTAAGCCTCTGCGCCAGAACACTTGCTTAAACCTTATAATCTGAATTCAGCAGAGAAATCGGCCGGTAATTCGTCACTAGCTGGGGGTCCTTTCCAGGCTTTTCCAAGACTACAATAGTGGCCTCCGAAAAATTCCCAGTAGTGCCCTGCTCCCCAATTAACTCTGTGAAATATATCAGGAGAAATGGAAGTAGATCCTCACAGAATATCTGATAGAATTCAACCGGAATTCCATCGGGACCAGTGGCTTTGCCCCTGGGCATTCCTCTGATAGCAGAGCGCAATTCTTTACTAGAAAACGCGGCACCAAGATCCCTCGCCTGTCAAGTAGACGCTGAAGGGTGAGCAAGCTCTCCCATAAAAGCAGAGAAAGCATTTGCATCTGGATTTATATCTGAGGAGTATAGCCTCCCGTAAAATTTAGAGAATTCACCCAATATACGCTCACACGTCGTTTGTGGTACTGATTTGTCATCCAATAAGGAGACAATTCTTTTCTTTTCATGCTGCCCTCTTAAAGCTGTAGCGAGAACCTTGCTTGCCCTATTGCGCTCGACATGGAATCTAGCCGATTGCTGTAGCAAAGTTTGCTCCACCTCTGAAGAAACTACCTCGTTGTATTGATATCGTAGCCTTTGAAGTCTAAGCAAAATGTTAGGGTTAGGGCATGCCACCCATAGTCTTTCCCCTGCCTTAATCTGGTTTTCAAGAGCTATTAAGTGGGCCTTTTGCTTTTTACGCTCCCGAATTGCGTAGCTAGTGATTGCAGCTCGGAGAGTGGCCTTAAACGCCTCCCACCAGGCCCAGGTCGCGGTGTCACCCACCTTGTTGGTGTCAAAGTAGGAGCTGATGACCTCCCTGATTTCTGACTGAAATAAAGGTTCGGCTAACCAAGCTCTATTAAACGCCCAAGACGAGGCAGGGCGGTCTAAGCCTTGTAGCTCAAATTGTAGCGTAACCGCAGCATGATCAGATATGCAAATACTTTCTATACCGGCCGTGCAACCCCAGGAGACCAAGGACTTTGACACCAAAAAAAAATCAATACGCGAAGAAGACTTATGAAAGGGGGAAAAATAAGTGAAATCCCTGCCCTTAGGATGGAGTACCCGCCATACATCCACCAAGCCAGAGGACTCACAAAGAGCCTGAAAGGCTAATAATGCTTTGGAAGGTTTTTCAACTCTTCCAGGAGAACGATCTACAAGTGAGTCAGGCACCATGTTGAAGTCACCTCCCACAATAATGGGGACGCCAGATTCCATCTGGAATCTACCCGAAAGTGCACGAAAAAAGAGAGGGTCATCGGAGTTAGGGCCATAAATGTTAAAGATTAAAAGGGACTGATTTCCAACCTGTATAAGGGAGTTTGCCCATCTGCCCCCTTCATCATGAGATGAACTAAGAACCTGGGCCCCCAGCGTTTTCCTAATTAATGTGACCACCCCATTTTTTTATGGATTGCAGGAGAGGAGCCTATTACACCAAATTTCTTATTGTTTAGTTTAGACACTTCCGCGGGCATAAGATGAGTTTCCTGTAAAAGAAATATGTCGGCCTTTTGCCTCCCGCAATACGACAGGATTTTCTGTCGTTTGGCCGGAGACCGGAGACCCTTAACATTCAGGGACAACAATTGTAGATTATTAGCCATTGCACCTTAAAAGAGGCAATAGAATAACCCCCAGCATATACACAAGCTCAGAAAAACATGTATCTAAAACACATCCTCCCCTCTGATCCCAGAGAACCAACATACATTTCCCACACCCATTCCCCATCAATAGGTAAGTCAGCATGACTGAAATAAAATATGGCTGACTCGACACCCACCACCCTATCTAAGCATAAACTACACATGAAATCTTTATCCTTAACATCTCTAATGTTACATTACACAACACCCAATGAGCCAGGTATCCCTCGAGGAGCGACTGGAAGCACAGCAGGGTACTATCAACTATCACCAGCGGTCCAAACCCAGTTTGCACTGCTGGGGCAAGGCTGGTCATCTATAGCAGGCCCGAAAAAGGTCCGGAAAGCCCCCAGCGACCAACACTCCTCACCGCTCCACCAGGTACTCCAATGCAGTACTAGGTCCGCTCGCATCTAATTTTGATGCATCATGAGGGCTTCCTGCTCTTCAATGTAGCGTTTAAGGATCAGCGGGTCTTCAAAAGTCTTGGTTACATTATGTAAGGTAACTTTGAACCGTGCCGGATTCACTAGGCCGTATCGGGCTTGTAGGTGCGGTAGACGGGGCCTGAGCACGAGGAAAGCCTTCCTTTTCTCCACCGTGGGCCTACTGTAATCAGGGAAAAAGAATATTTTCTGTCCTTCAGATAGCTGAAGTTGCTTCCCTTTTGCCGCCGCCAAAATCTGTATTGCGTGTTGATGGCGCAGGAGACAAAATATCAGCGGGCGCGGCCTATTACTTTGCACAGTGGTGAAGGACGGTATACGGTGCGCTCGTTCAATCTCCAGAGGCCGAGCAAGGTCAAGATGGAGAAACTCCGGTAACCATGCTTCCAAATAGCAAATCGGGTCCTTCCCTTCCAGGCCCTCCGGGAGTCCAACGAGACGTATGTTATTGCGTCGGGCCCTGTTATTCATGTCCTCTATAGACCTCTCCAGGTATTCCACCTTCCGGGTCGATTTGGCCACCTGCAGGGCTCCCTCCTCGCACTTAGTGATCGCCGCCTCAGCCTTTTCCATCCGGCAAGATAACGATAACATTTGAGACCGCATCTCTTTCATGTCGGCCTGCATCTCGGCCAGAGCGTCCCCGTTCAAGTCCACACGTGTGCGGATCGCCCGCACTTCGTGCAGTAACTCCGACATGCTCTCTGATTTCTCTTGCAGGGAGGCCTGCTTCTGCGGGGAGAGCGGATCCGTTTTGGACCGTTTTGTACCAGAAGCAGGTGGATTACCAAATTCTAGACGTGTTTGCTTGCTCCCAGCCATATTTAGAGCCACCAAATCGAGGCAGACCCTTGAAATCGAGGGATAATCCCGGTGATATACAGGAGTGGTAGGTGGGGGTCAGAGGAGAAAATTCTCAAGCAGCCATATTGGTGTCTTGCTGGCTCCGCCTCCCCATTCACAATTTTTCTTAGTTAGGAGCTGAACTGCTAAGACCAGGTTACACCTGGCTCTTAAAAGATCCTCCTCTCATAATAAAATAATTTTTGTGCCCCACCTACCCTTACGACCACTGGCCACTAGGGCGGTGCACGACAGTACTTATGACCTAGATTGGCTACTGTTGGAAACAGGATACTGGGTTTGATGGCCCTTGGTCTGACCCAGTATGGCATATATTATGTTCTTATTTAAAGACCATCCTTGAATCCTCTCTGTCACTGCAAGCTATAGCTTAAAGTTTGGCATAGTGTGGTGACTGTGTAGCCTTGACTCCAACGAGGTTTCATAAGCCTGGGATAATAGCATAGTATGCCTTTCTCCAGTAAGAAAGAGCATTCATTGTGGACTGTGGCAGGTTGGAAGGGTTGCTTTAGGGATTTACCTATGCTGCAGCATTTTGACAAAGCCTGGCTTTGCACTAAGCCTGGAAGACTTTAGATTCTGGTCAATAATCATCCTCTGAGAAGGTCATTGAGTTTATGCTTGAGTAATGTGACAACTACCTGAAGATTCCTTGTCCAAAATGAAAATTCATATAACTACTTTTGTACTCATACAGAAATCCTATTTGCAAGAAAATTAAACTCAATGGACTGATGAATCTGGGGCTTCTATTATCCACTGAAGTGAATAACATTTATGTATGGCTTGTTCTTGTCTACAGTTGCCACCTCACCCAGTCTATCAGAAAGAGGCTGATCCAGTCCTCGTTTTGCAGATTGTATGAATGGAGATGGAGTCCTACTTTTCATAGAGAAATCCAAAGTACAACTTCATGTATACAGTGGGGAAAGACTGGGACTGGATCACTTTCTTCACACTGACCTGAGTGAGCAGTGCCGTTCTTGTTAGCAGAAACTGAACAATAAAGGTTGGCACTACCTTGCTCCTGTCATAAGCAGCACAAACAAATTTGCATCTCTGGGTTCATCTAGTTAACTTCTAGCCTGTTAGCAACTTCTTCCTTCCTAACTGTAACTAAAAACAAATAATTCACATCGCTTAACATTTGTCTTTGGCAGGAAAGGGAGCAACTGTGGCTAAAGATGGGGTATTGAATCATTTACTTCCGACTCAGGCTTACTGGTTGGGTAAGCACGCGCTCCCTTCATTAGATTTAATATATTTCTCATTATACAAATCTGCCAGTTCCACAATAACTCTTGTTCATAAATCAGGTTTGCCCTTTTGCTTTGCAGACTTGGAGAACTTTCATCAAACCAGATGTAAATGTAGGCTGAGAGAGACAGGAGGTCAGAGAAGTGCTAAGGGGATATTAGTATCTATTCATTAAACTCATTTTAATAGTATATTTTAATAGGCTGTGTTAAACAATTATGTTTTTTTCCCTGCATGTTTATAGTTTTATATATTTATATATGGTGAAAGGTGTTAACTGAATCCTCTAAGAGCGGTTTACATACTGTATCTAATAGGATGTTATAAACTGTAATAACAAGTTATTACTTTGGGGGAAGGGAATCATTTTTGCTCATTTTCTCTTTACCCCATGATTTTTCTTTACAGCTTCACAAGGGGTTTCCACGTCAGCAAATAACTTTGAATTGTCTTTCAAAATGACTTCAAGTCTTCAGGGGTAGGCTGATTTGTGAACTGCTCTGAATGTTTACAAAGGGCGGCATATTAAGCAGAATAACCCATAAACCATAACCATAAACCGATGGAGGAGTAGTCTAGTGGTTAGAGCAGTGTGTGCAAAACCAGGGTTCAAACCCCACTGATGCTCCTTGTGGCCTTGGGTAAGTCACTTAATCTTCCATTGCCTGAGTTGCTAATTTAGATTGTAAGTCCTCCAAAGACAGGAAAATCCAGACTATGGGGTATGTTTACTAAAACCCCAGTAATGGGCGTTTCTTTCTGAAAAAGCAAAACCGGGATTTAAATATGCGCTAAGGTGCGTGGCGCCCATGTGCGCCCCGCACATTAGCGCATGAGAAAGCTGCGCGGGAGGCATAAGTGGCGCGCTGATGTGCAAGCAGAAGAGCAGAACCACAGCACAATTGTTAAGACACTTGCCAATGATGCAAGGATCAGGGGTTCAATCCCCCACAGTGTCCAATGAAGACAGCTGGCTGAGGCATTACTTTAGGAGCCAGTTTAATATAAGGCAGCGCACTATTGCTTTAGGAGGCATTTTAATATTGGGCGGCATAAGGCGGCGCGCTGATGTGCAAGCACAGGAACAGAACCACAGCACAATGGTTAAGACACTGACCAATGGTGCAGGAATCAGGGGTTCAATCTCCCACAATGCCCAATGAACAAGGCTGGCTGAGGCATTACATATTATGGGGAAGATTGCTTTAGGAGGCATTTTATTTTTATTTTAATTATCACTACTAGCAAACGCACTCTCAAAGCGTGTTAACATAAGGCACCCCATAAGGCACATTTTAAAGTGCACTGTCCGCCAAGGTACCCTAGAATGTTGCCTATAGGGCGCTTTATAGGGTGCCGTATGAGGTACCGCAAGGTCAGAGTACTGTTTTTGATGGCAGCACTGTGCAGTTTAAGGAATGAAAAGCATAAGTAGGTGCGCTGACATTCAAGGAGGAGCAGCAGTGGAGCACAATGGTTAAGGCACTGACTGCTGATACAGGGGTCATGAGTTTGCTCCCCAGTGTGCCTAATACGTAAGGCTGGCTGAGACATCAGCTTTGCAATGTATGTTTTGTTTCTTGCAGCACTTTATTTTTATTTTATTAATTGCTGCCAGCAAACACGCCCTCACGTGCCGTAATTGAAGGGCCGTATAAGGCACCCTATAAGGCACTCCATAGGGCACATTATAAAGTGCACTGTCAGCCACGGCACCCTAAAATGTCCCCTACAGGGCACCCTATAAGTTGCGTCATAGGATAATGTATAGTGCACCTTATATGGACGGGAACCATAAGGTGCCCTATAGGGCGCCCTATAAAGCGCCCTCAGAGGCACCTTATGGGTACAGTACACTGAGGGTGTTTTTGCTGGCAGCAAAAATGTACATTAAAAAGAGATAATGCTTTGGGCAGTCCTACAAAATAACCCCACTGTGGGTTTGAACCCATGACTTCTGGCTTCATAGGCAGTGAAGTAACCATTGGGCTACAGCTCTATAGCTACTAGCAAGCCCCTGGCTGGCTGCAGAGAGCCTGCATGTCACCACACAGACAGTCTGTTGTGGTCACCAGGATAGGGTTAGCACACCCGTACCCATGATGCACTGCACATGCAAATCAGCTGTCCACAGATGAACACAAGATGGGGTATGCACCCCCACAACACCTCGGCCTGGTAGGGGGAACTGACCATGTCCACCCCCACAGCACCTCGGCCTTGTAGGGGGTACAGACCGTGTGTTTTACTGGCACAGAGTAGCTACACACCGTCACATTGTGCGGGTACTGTGCTCACCCTGATGGTGTGGTGAGGCACCCAGCACCAGGTCCACAGCACCTTCCATAGCAGAAATAGGCCATGATGCAGGTTCAAAGCAGTGTTACTGTGTGAGATAGGTAGTTTTTGCAGAAACACCTTGGATATATCTGTCTGTCTCAGTCAGGTGTAGCCCCCATGAGGATTATATACCATCATCCTCCAGGGCTGAGGGTGGCAAACAGGGTCTTCCATCAACAGATCCACATTCTACCTCCCTGCAATGGTGGCAGTAGAGGGGACCATCAACCCTGGTCCTGCTGTGGAAAAAACACCCTTCAGGGAAATCAATGCAGCTCTGTACATATCCATAACACAATAGCAGACAGACATTAGGCCTCTATATACACTAAGCTGCACCCCACCACTATCTGATATTCTCCAGCAGCAAGCCTTCAGCCACTGCACCCTGCAAGGCACTCCATCAAGACACATACCAGCTGCAAACAGTCTGCTAGTTAGTCCATAGTGCATGTTCCTGGTGGAAATGCATGCGTGGCCAGGCACTAAAATGTCCCAGTCAGTGCCCTTTGCCCTGTGCAGATGCACCCTGGCCAGGCCACCCTGTCTGGGCTATACCCATGGTACCTTGCTCCTCATTATGCACATTGGCAGCCCAATACTGGCAACATTGATGGCAGTGTGGGATGTGGAAGGTGTTTGCAGCCACCACACACTGTATAGACAGACACATACTCCGACACCTATGCCAGCATTGTGCTACTATAGAGGAGTCTATCAGCCCTGGCCACCATACTAGTCCTGGGCACAGTACAGGCATGGATATGGTACGCAATACTGTTGGGGGGCACTCCCCAGGGTGGTATACACTGTCAGAGACCAGACCTGAAACACACACCACAGACATCCGAAAGATTGTTATGATGGAGCTCAAACAGCAAACTGTGCTTAACGTAGAAATCGCTATCTGGCAGTAATCATAAAAAACGTTTGATAGCTGTGTACCGTATACCCAGGTGTAGGGTGGCATTGCTAAGGTATGCAAGTGCTAGTATTGGGGGATGCACGCAGGGCCCAATGCCCTGCCTCTCCAGGAGGCATTGGCTAATGGGGCGTGTGGGTGTGGGTGTGTCTGCCCCTGTTGGCTGCTGCTTTACGGCAGAGGTTCCCAAATCCAGTCCTGGTGTGCCAAACACTGTTCGGGTTTTCATGCTGTCCCTCATGAATATGCATGAGCTACATCTGCATACCATGGGGGTGGTGCATAGATATGCAGCATAGGCATCTTTATTAGAGGCAGCATGGAACCTGAATGGTGTTTGGCCCTCCAGGACTGCATTTGGGAGACTCTGCTCTAGGTAATGCACATTTCTATGATGTTTGTGCTGTGTGGGGTAAAATATAGGTGTTTGACCCATGCTTATGTTTTCAGCAATAAAGGTTCAGTCTTTACTACCATGTTTTCTGCATAGGTAAAATAAAGGGACTGGGTTAGCAGGAGCCCCAGCTGGGATTTGAACCTGTGACCTTCTGGTCCTAAAGGCACTGGCTGTGTTCACTGCACCACTGTCTTAGCAAGACAACAGTGCATTCCCTGGGGAGTCCATGGCTGTTTGTCAGACAGGGCCTGTCTGTTGGAGTGCACTGCACCCACGTGAAGGGGGCTAGGCCACCGTCTGCTGTGGGCAGCAGCCACTGTCCCCTCCATCAACGGTACCCCTCCACCACCATGCTGACATGGCCTTATATTGGAGACAGCATCACAGCTGAATGATATGTGGCCCTCAAGGACTGCATTTAGGGGACTGTGGTCTAGGTAATGTGCATGTTTCTGGTGTCTGTGCTCTGTAGGGTAAAATACAGGTGTTTGGACCATGCTTATGTTCTCTGCAAAAAGGTTAGGTCGTTACTATCACGGTTTAGTGGTGGGTAAAATATGGGGATTGGGTTTGCAGGGGCCCCAGCTGGGACTTGAGCTGCTGACCTTTGGCTCCTGAACACACTGTCTGTGTTCACTGCACCACACTGTGGCCACAGAAACAGTGCAGTCCTTGGAGATAGGAAACCTGGCCAAAGAAATCAAAAACCCTGCTCTGCACAATTTCACTGTGGGCTCATTCACCTTGTCTGGAGACAAAAGGGCAAATAAACATTAGAAATGGCCTCGAAAAAAAGGGGAATAAAACATAACCAAGCTGGGCAAAAGTGATATCAATGGGCAACAGTAAAAAAACCCTCCCAGGAAAGCTCCAACAAAAGAGCTTTTTGAATGGGTCTACGGAGCGTAGACCCTTCCAAAAATCATTTCCTTTTTTCTGAGCTTTCCTGGGAGTGTTTTTTATTGTTGCCCATTGATATCACTGTTGCCCAGCTGGATTATCATTTTTTAGAATTTTTGTGTGGTCATTTTCTATTTTTATTTGCTATTTTGTTCTGTGCACATGTATCACACTGCTCACGTTTTGTAGGTTTCCCTGGTTTTGCTGTACATTGCTGACAGAAATGGTTTCTCTTCCCTTTAAATCGGCTCTACCGCGAGGTTTTCACTTGCGGTATTTTTTTAGTTGAATTTCAGCCCCGCTCCTGTGCGGGGAGCCTCTCCCCTCCCACTCTCCACCCATTGACCCCGCCCCTCCGCCCCTCGGGAGCTTTCCTCCGCCCTCAGAATGCCTTTCCACGCCTCTATCGCACATCAGCACGCCGCGCACTTGTGCGGGCCCGTTAGTGCAGCGCGCACGTGTGCGGGGCACAAAAAAGCACTATTATCATGTGCTAAGGTACCTTAGTGCATGCTCAAGTGCGCCCCGCACAATGGCGCGGTTTAGTAAACATACCCCTATGTCTTGAGCTAGTAATAGAAAGACATAGCTAAATGCAAATATTGTTTTCCTTTTATCCCTGCTGCATTTATGAAGTCTCCCCAATAAAAGCTGAAACTACAATTCCATAGATGTAATGGGACCAATTCAGCTTGCCCTTCATGACACAGAAACAGAGAAAATGCCAACAGAAAGGACAACTTGATTCATCTATGCAGACCCTTTGTACTTTCACGGGGTTCGCTTAAACATAGTAACATGGAACATGGTGGCAGCAAAAGATTATATGGCTTGCCCAAACACATGCTTCCTTCTGCTATTTCCTTAACTCTCTCAGAGATCCTCTGTACTTATCCTGCTTATCCTGCTGTTCTTGTCTCCACCATCTCCACCAAGAAAATGTTCCATGAATCCACCATCCTTTGTGTAAAGGAATATTTCCTTAATTTACTCCTAAGCCTACACTCTTTCACCCTCTTCCTATGATCCCTTATTTCAGAGCTTCTATCATAATGAAAGAGACCAGCCTTCTATGCATTTATACTTTGGAAGTATTTAAACTTATCTATCATGTGGCGCCTATCCTGCATTTTCTCCAAGGCATGCATATGAAGATCTTTACGTTTGTCCCATATGGCTTATGATGAAGGCCGCGGACCATTTTAGTAATTGTTCTCTGGCTGGAAGATGCAGTCTCCAGAATTATACGCAGAACTCCAAATGAGTTCTTAGTAGAGACGTATACTGAAGCGCCGTCACCTCCTTTTTCCTGCTGGCTATTCCTTCCCCTATGCATCCAAGCATCTTTCTAGTTTTTGCTGTCAAGCTTCTCAGATCTTTGTGTCCTGGGAGACTAAAAACTGCATTTTAAGTGTGCACAGAATTCTAAAGATAAGGAATTCAACCTTTAGGTTTCTTCCACAGTAACTAACTCTCCTACAGTAACTCTCTCTTGGGCACCATACTCTTGATCTTGTGTTTTCCTTGCATTCTTTCTTGTAAAGGGCAATTTCTCCAGATGAGTTAGTTATGTGGAGTATAATCTCAGTCTCTCAGATTTACTTCTAATGCTCGCCATAGTACCTGCATCATGCCAAGAACAGCTAGACTTAAAGATCTTTCTCCACTTGATGCACAGAATAATCATTTGGCACTGAAACCTCTATTATCAATGCTGTCCTCATATTTTCTCCTTCACCATAATGTCTGGTCTTTTTGCATCAAGCTTTTCATCGGCTGGAATGGGAACATCCCAGGTGATCATAATAGGGGTCATTTTGGAAGCCCTATTCATGCTTTGTACATCCAAAAATGGGCATAGAGGTGTCCAAACCACAGAGACATCTCCAGAGCCATCTTTGAAGCCAGGTGTGAGGACACCCAAGTCTGAACATGGGCATGATGGAGGGGTGGCTGGGTCATTCTCAGAAACCTGGACATCCCTGACTGATCTCAGAAATGTCCTGAACATACAGCATCATGTTTAAGTTTAGACTTGCTCCTAGTATAAACAGGCATCTGAAAAGTGCTTTTTTGGCTAAAAGCTATCCAAAGGGCATAGAGGAGAAAGCACTCCATCATCCCCAGTACAATTTCAATGATACAGTAGCTGTAGTGGGATTTGAATCCTGGTTTCCCTGTTCCTAGCCCACTATTCGAACCATTAGGCTATTCCTAGATGTCTAGAATCTGAAATACTATTCTGCGTATGTCTATGTTGATGCCCCCACAGACATCCATATTGGGCACGCCCACGTTTGTGAAATCATGTCTGCATCTAGATGTGCCTGCTTTTTTTTCAGATGTTCTAGCTTAGATGTCCTAGATTGCACTTGGGCGTCCCTTCCAAATTTCTCCTCACTCTCTTAATTTTCCATAATTATCTTAGGGTCATGATCCCAATGCTTTTCAGGTGTTGTAATGGTTACAACATTTCCAGTGGAGGAGACATGCCACTTTATTGTGCCCGTTGTATACAAATTTTCTCCCGTAAGAACTTTGGAACCATCTACAAGACGAGTAACTGTTTCCAGCTCTTCCTTACAGAATCTACATATGTCGTAACCCGGGGCATGCCAGAATGGCCTCCAAGCCACTGAATTGTTCTCAACATTTCCCCCTCCTTGCTCCTCCTTACATAACCAGGCCACTCTGTTCTTGCAGAACTTGCTTTATTAGTAGGTTTTTAAGGCCACAACTTACAGATAGTTTCAATAGCATCAATAATAATAATAGTAAGAATAACAGTAATAAAAATAATCATAATCATAACAACCCATACTGTGGAAAACTGTATACCCTCACCACCCCCCATGCCTGATGTGGACAGGTACCACCGCCTTTTGTTGTCTGGTCGAGTCCTTGGCCCGCAACATTGCCCAGGCCTCGCCTTTTTCCCCCGTTGTACACCACTCCATGTTGTTGCCCGGGGTAACCCTATATTCTCGTAATGTACCAACTCCCTATCACCCCTTTGTAACTCCACTGGCAGAGGACCTCCGGTGGCAGTGGATGGCATGCTCTCTAGGGCTGTGCTGGAGTTCACTGTGCCAACCGCCCCACCATGTCTTGTGCTGTGCCATGCCCCGTGCTGTTGTCTGCTACCAGCTGCACCAGGGTCTGGATCAGTCTGAGGATTTCCTGCTGTTTGCTAATACACCCTCCACCTCCAGACTCCCCAACTCCTAAAACCTGTGATAACTGCAGTAGCCCCTATTCCCCTGCCCTCCGGTTCTCCCCCTCATTCTGTGCTGCCTGGGTCTGGCCCGCTACCCCGCTCCCCTTCCCCTCGCCACTGACACTCAATCCCCCATTTACAATTGCCAGCTGCGCACCCCCTAACGACATCAATGCCTCCTTCTGCCCCGCTGCCTTATTTTGCATCAGGGAAATAAATTGTTTGTACTCACCCCGCTGTCACGGTCCTCCAGGTGTAGCTGCCAAGCCCACACCCTTGTCCCTCGTAGTTGTCTGGCCCATGTCCGGCACTCCATCAAGTGAACTCTGCAGAGCCTGCATGCGTCCTGCTCCATGGACCGCAGCCATGACCCTTACCTTGTTCACAGGTCATGCAGGCCGTGCTTCTTCTGGTCACCCCCGCCACACAGCGGGGACATGTCCTCACTGTCCTGGGCTGTTGCTTGTGTCCGCTGCTCTGCGTCATTTTTCATTTAAATGTCAGGTTTCACCAGTGAACAGGCCTACTTTTTATGCAGTTGGGCACATTTATGTCATTAGGCTTTAACGTTTTTTTTTTAATTTTTAATTTATGCAATTTCAATTTTACATCCAACAATTGTGAATGAACAAGCAATATAAGAAATATACTCAAGAAATAAGCTTCATCACAAATATTCCAAAGAAATTATAGACCACAACTTTACCACAATTGAGGCAAGATCAGGAAATAAAAAAGAAGGTGAAAACACCTAAAAAAGAAAAAGTATATCTAGTAGTGGCTTCCCGAAGTACCGCAATTCCAGCCAGTCTTAACTAGCCACACCTACTGGGTCAGCTACCTGAACAGCAGCATGTTCCCTGGCACAAGAAACTAAAGAAATTGATATGGATCAAAGAAAACAAATTGCTTAGATTGCCATGAAATCAAACATTTACAAGGAAACAGTAACTTCACAGAAACGCTGATTTTCAAGGCCCTGGATCTCAGCGCCAAAAACTCTTGGTGTTTCCTTTGTGTATCCCTAGATACATCAGGAAATACATATATCTTGGATCCAAAGAATAATGCAGACATATTATGGAAAAATAACCTCAAGACAGCATTTCTGTCCGATTCAAATACAAAGCAGGCTATCAGGGAAGTCCTTTCAGTGGTGACTTCTAATGATGATTCCAGAAAGGCAGTCAAATTCCCAACACTGGGAGTCTAAGATGGCCCAGAACTTCCACCCGCTTCCCCCGTATGGGGGTTCAAGGACAAGTACTGGCCAAGAGCACTTTGGGAAGTTAAGGAATCTTAAATTGTTCTTGCAAACATGGTTTTCCAGAAACAAATGTTGCCTTTCAAAAACGTTTTTCCCCTCAACTCGGCAGAACTCACAGTCTGGAGGTTTTCCACTGCAAATTGCACTTGCTCCAACCTTCTAGCCTACTGTGCTTGAACCAGATCATGTTCTGTTACCTTGGCTAAGACTTGTTCCAGTTGAAACTTGAAATTATCAGCATAAGAAGCCAAAGAGGAATCAACTGCCTTGATATCATTCCATAACGCTTCAAGCGTTACAACAACCAATCTCACAGCCACCAAAGAGCGAACTTTCCAAACTGGTGATTCCAAGGAACCCTCCAAAGAAGACTCATTGCTAAAGGAACCTCCACCAGTGAAGAGGAACTCTGGGATTCTACCCAGGGCTCCTTTACCTTACCCAGAGCATTAACAGCTGGTCGCGGTGGTGATGGAGCTGTCCTTTGGTTGGGGCTCAAAGACGCCCCACTCTCACTAGCATCTGCCACCAATGTGGCAGGCATAACTGAGGGAAAGTGCTGCACTGGAATGGCCTAAGCAAATGGAAGGAGAGACTGGAACAAAGCCTTCGGTATCAAGGTAGAGGTAGGCGCTGGGGCTTTTCCCTTCCTCTTTTGAGGCATTCAGGTTGGACAGTCTCAACTAGCTCAGGGCTCACTCGGCTGTGCATCTCATGCCGTCATCTTGCCTCAGAGGTCCTAGTCTCTCTTACGGTCAAAGCAGTTTACATTGTAACAAACAATTTACATTAAACAGGGAGATCAACTTGGAGGTAACAGGGAGATCTACTTGGAGGTAACACTGAACATTTGCTTAGGGTATCATTAAGCGTAGGTGGTCAGGGGAGGGAAGGGTAAGGGGAGGTGCAAGTTTGGGAGGGGATGAAGTAGATGAGTTTGGTGCTGGTCGAGTGAAGGTGTCAGCAAAGCAGTCTTTGAATATGTAAGTTTTTATGGTCTTTCTGATTCCCATGCTACCTGTGATGCACTATCAATGCCCTCGTTCCGCTTCCAACCTGCCCTGTCTCCACCAATCACATGACACCTGTTAGTGTGGGATTTTCAGCAGGGGGCTCTGCACTAATCTTTAGCGTGACCTGCTTTCCACATACTGAGCCCTGCGCTAGAGTTTAGCATGGTTTAATAAACAGACCCCTATATGCATGTTCCACGCTGCCACTTCTGCAGATACCAGCATTGAATATATGTAAATGCACAATTATGGAAATACTCAAAAAGTAATTCAGAATAAGAAATCAAAAAGTCTCTATTGCATATGTCTTTGCATCCTTTATTATAGCAAACCCACATTAGCTCCATTTCCAAAAATTACCTTAACAAGGTCAATAATTTATTTAAAAATAGTAATATCCCAAACCATCCACCTTTCTGGGTGGATTACAGAAGAACATGCATAAAATCAACATAAAACAGAGTACAAACCTTACAATAGACCAACAAAGAAGAGTAGGCAGCTTACCAAACAGTTTACCAAAAAGTTTATATTCAGAGTAGAGTCCTCCAGTAACAAGACTCTAATTTTTTAACTTTTCCCCCAGGAAGAGGAGCAGCTCAGTGGTTGGGACAGGTTACCTCAGGCTAGACAGCCAGGGGTTCAATTCCTGCATGGGGACAAGCAACCTCAGGCTGGAGGGACTGGGGTCTGTAGTCCCATGGCCACTCCTCAAGGGTCTGCCCTCTCATCCCTACTGTTCAATTTGTATATATAGCCGGTATGCAGTATTTTCCAGAAATACAACATAAATTACCACATATATGCCGACGATGTGATGTTATACACACAGCTCGACATAACACAGCCTAACTTCAGTCCACTAGAAGAATGCCTTGACATGTTCCAATCATGGCTTCAGCAAAACAACATGTCAATAAATCACAAAAAAACAGAGGTCATGTTCATGTCCAAGAAAGCCAATTTCATCCCGCCCACCACAGTCACACTAAACAAAAACATATACGATACAAAGCCTGTAATAAAGTATCTAGGAGTCCTACTTGACAGCAACCTCAAGATGGACAAACACCTCAGAACAGTTAACCGAGCCATCTTTTACAAACTCAAAATCCTTCAACCACTCCGCAATATCCTCGAGAAATCCGACTTTAGGTCTGTTGCTCAAGCATTAATCATTCCCCACCTGGATTACAGCAATGCCATTCTACAAGGGCTTCCAAAGAACACACTAAGCATCCTGCAAATGGCTCAGAACGTGGCTGCAAGAGTCATCATGGAAAAGAAAGTCACCGACCACATAACCCCAGTTCTAATGGATCTGCACTGGCTCCCAGTGGCCGCCCGCATCATCTACAAACTACTCATCACAACATTTAAACTCATCAATGGCATTGCACCATCCTACCTCAATAACCTAATCACTATTCAACCTAACAACAGGAGCAGGAGAACTATGAATCTCAACACCCTATGTATCCCGACCAGCATAAGATCTGTCAAGGCCGAAACAAGCAATGTTCACATACTCAGCGCCAATCCAATGGAACCAACTACCGCATGAATTAAGGCTCACAAACAACCTGAACGAATTTAGATGAAAACTGAAAACCTATCTGTTTCAAACCCACTACAACTTGATCTAACTGCGATACCCTACCTCAACCAGATCTCCTCTGCCGCACTCGGCAGCATATAATCTAATAGTATATAGTCATGTATAACTTGTACACCTTGGCAACTAATTCCGTACAAATTGTATATGACCATGTATAGTCTGTACACCTTGGCAACTAATTCTGTACAAATTGTATATATGGGGCCCTCCCCCAATCTACTGAAATCAAATGTATACCTTAATCTGTGTGCTTTAATCAAATGTGTATCGTATCCAAATGCTTATCCCGTGTTACGTAATCATTGACTAATCAAAATGTAAAACTGAAATCTCAATGTACCGTACAATACATTATGATTCTGTAAAGTAAACCGCTGCTGATCGTAGGAAGCAGCGGTATACAAGTGTTTACTAAATAAATAAATAAATAAATAAATAAATAAACTCCTTGTGGCCTTGGGCAAGCCACTTAACCCTCCATTGCCTAAGGTACACTTAGATTGTGAACCCTTCAGGGACATGGGAATAAAAAGTACCTGTTAACATACATGTAAACCACACTGATTCTAAAGAGCACAGTATAATAAATAAATATCAAAGGCCCAGCAGGAGAATACTAGACAAGGGCCTTTTATTTTTTAGCTTCTTTTTAGGTAATCCTCTCCATACCTATTTGCCTGTGGAAAGTTGTTTAACTTAGAAACATTGAAACATTGATACATGGCCTATCTAGTTTGTCCTTCCATATCAACTACAATGGTCCCTTTTTTACCTTTAGAGATCCTCTGTGTTTGTCCCATTTATGAAAAGATTTAAAGCAAGTCGGAAGTGCTATTTTTTTCTCAGGCATTTGGTTGCTAGAAATCTGGTCAGAGCAATACACAGTGTAATTAGGACCATGTCTGATTGTTGTTTGTTTTTATGAGGAATTGATAATGAATTTTAATGATCATTGTATCGATGTGGGATATACTTATATTAGTTGTCTTGATGCATTGGTGCAAGGCAGTATATAAGGTACTTGCTAAACAATAAATGATAAGCATGCAATTGTTTTTCTATCTACTAATCATAGTAACATATAGTAACATAGTTTATGACTGCAGATAAAGATCAGTATGGTCTGTCGTCTGCCCAGCCAGGTGATAAGAGTCGGTGCTCCTGCTGCTCCGTGCAAGTCACTCCTTCCCATGCCTTTGTTCAGAGGTGTACCCACTGCTCCATGTAGATCACCCCTATTTGATGAGATATAAGAGAGTTATGATTATTTTGATTTTATCCTGTTGCTATAAAGGGATCCACTGAGTCTGTCCCAAGCCACTTTGAATTCTGTCACTGTATTTGCCCACACCACTTACAACGGTAGGGCATTCCCAGCATCCACCACCCTTTCAGTGAAAAAGAATTTCCTGACGTTGCTTTTCAGTTTACCTCCTTGCAGCTTCATGTTATGCCCTCTAGTTTTACAGCTTCCCCGTCAGTTTCCCCATCTTTGAAAGAGGTTTGTTTGTTCATTAATACTCTTTAAAAGATACAGAGGCATTATTCTCCATTCCTTTCCTTATGATTCCTAGCATTCTATTTGCTTTCTTGGCTGTCACCGCACACTGGGCAGAGGGTTTCATGTTATCCATGATGATGCCTAAATCTTTTTCCTGGGTGGTCATTCCTAATGTAGAACCTTGCATTGTGTAACTATAGTGTGGTTGTTCTTTCCTAAATGCATAACTTTGTACTTGTCCATATTAAATTTCATCTGCCATTTGGACATCCAGTATTCCTATTTATCAAGATCCTCTTGCAATTTTTCACAATCCTCTTGTGTTTTAACAACTTTGAATAATTTAGTATCATCTGCATGGCAAGCTTTTTTAAAAATTCTTTCTTTGCCTACCTTATCAATGCCTTGCATCTAACTTCCAGTGCTTATGTTGATTCCAGTTTTCGTCATTTGACTCCTTTTTTCCATTTCCTGAAAGATGCTTTTTTGGCTACAACAGTCTCTCTGACCTCACCTTTAAACCATGCTGGCACTTTTTTGGCCATCCTTCCACTTTTCTTAAAGTGTGGAATACAGCTGGTCTGGACTTCCTAGATAGTATTTTTAAATAATGACCATGCTTGATGTAAATCTTTAACATTTGCAGTTGCTCCTTTTAGTTTTTTCTTAACTATTTTCCTTATTTTATCATAGTCTTCCTTTTGAAAGTTAAAAGGTAGTACTGAGGATTTCCTTGCCATCCTTCCTCCATTTATTAAATCAAAGGCTATCATGTTATGATTACTATTGCCAAGTGGCCCCAACACCCTTATCTCTTGCACCAGATCCTGTGTTCTACTAAGAACTAAGTCCAAAATAGCTTCCCCGCTTGTAAGTTCATGAACCAGATGCTCCAAGAAGCAGCCATTTATTTCATCTAGAAACTTTACCTCCCAAGCATGTCCTGCTGTGACACTGACCCAGTCGATACCAGGTAATTTAAATCACCCATTATTATTACTGTGTTGTAACTTTTGTTAGCTTCCATGATTTATTTTAGCATTTCATCATCCATTTGTTTATCCTGACCAGGCAGTCAGTAATACACCCCCACTGTCATCGCCTTCCCCTTTTTACAGAGTTTCTATCCATAGAGATTCTACTGTGCATTTTGTTTCCTGCAAAACTTTAATCCTGTGTGACTCAGTGCTCTCTCTAACTTACAATAGAGCACAATCCCTCTACCAATTTGATCTACCATATCATTGTGATATAGTTTACACCCAGGTATCAAAATGTCCCATTGGCAGTCCTCCTTCCACCAGGTCTTTGAGATACCAATCATATCTAGCCTCTCAGCTTATTCTATATATTCTAACTCTCCCATCTGATTGTTTAACTTCTAGCATTTGCATAAAGGCATTTTAGAAGTTATATTTTATTCATATTAATCTGGTTATCAACAGACAGGGGTAATATGGAATCTTTCAGCTCTGTCTGTTCTGTACTTAAGGGCATCTGGGTTACTTTTATTGTCTTAGAACCTCTCTGTTTGGATGCCCTAACTTCCCTCTTTTGCTAGTATTCTTCCAGGATACATCGTTCCGAACCATGCGCTCTTGGGCAACTGTCGGCTTTCCCTTATTATATAGTTTAAAAACTGCTTTATCTCCTTTTAAAAGGTTGATACCAACAGCCGGGTTCCATACTTGTTAAGGTGGAGTCCATCCATTTGGAGAAGCTCCTCCTTTCCCCAGAATGTTGCACAGGTTCTAAGAAATCCAAAACCCTCTTCCTTGCACCATCATCTCATCCATGCATTGAAACTACAGCGCTCTACTTGCCTTTTGCTCCTGCGCGTAGAATTGGAAGCATTTCAGAGAATACTACCCTGGAAGTTCTACCTAAATTTGGCCTCCAGAACCTCCCTTTCACACTTTCCACACTGCAAACTCCTCTCCAGCGCTAAAACCTTATCTAGGTGGCACATGAGGCTCGCTACCTTTGCACCAGGCAGGCATGTTACCAGGTAATCCTCATATCCATCAGCCACTCATTATCTACATGCCTAATGATTGAATCACCACCTATAACAGCTGTCCTAACCATTTCCTCATAGGCACATGGCCCTGGAGAAACCTCCTCAGTGCAAGAGGGTTTGAAATCACCTGAATGACAGGTCCTAGCTACAGGATCACTTCCTGCCACACCACTGTGATGCTCTCCTGTCATGTGACCCCTCCCCTCCATGGCAACAGGGAGGCTGCCAGACTGGAGGAAGACTTCAATACTACGTCCCTGTAGGTCTCATCTATATACCTCTGTCTTTCTTATATCTTTCAAATCTGCTACTCTAGCCTCCAGAAATTGAATTCGTTCCCTGAGAACAAAGAGCTTCTTGCACTTAGTGCACACATAAGACCCTTCACCAGCTGGTAGAAAATCATACATATGACATTCAGTGCAAAAGAGTGGATAGTCCCCATCTTCCTGCTGGACTTCTGTCTGCATCTTAGTTTTAGGGTTTTTCTTATCTATTTAAGCTGTTTACCTACTTAATTTTGCTGGGGATACTCGTATTAATACCACTATACCAAATGAAGCCAATTCTGATATGGATGCCTCCGGCCCATCCAGATGTCCAGAATCTGGATGGGCTGTAATTGCACCTGATTCTGATCCTGTGGGGGCTTCACATTCTTGCAGGATCAGATTTTGCTGCACCCAGCCTGGATGGGCCGGTCATGCCCCAATTCTGGGTCCTCGGATGTCCAGTCACTTACATTGCTAGGTCATCCAAGCTTCTGCAAGGAGCAGTAATGCCGTGGTGTCTTGTTACCATGGCACAGCAACTCCATGCAGGAGCCACAATCCCCAGCAGACCCCAAAAATTTCCTTTCCCCGCCACTGTGTGGCAGGGCAGGGCTGCAAGGAACCCCCTGTGACCTCGTCACTTTTGCCAGGCTTGAATCCAAACTTCACCATTGAATAGGGGGAATAAGTCCCCATCCAAATGGTTGACCCCAGACATACAGGGCCAACCCTAGGTTCCTGTCAACTCTCCCACTTGCTCCTTCTCTGGCCTGCCCCCTCCCAGCCAGGAATAGAGCTACCCGCACATCTTCGATCTACGTACCAGGGGTGCAGAATCAGCAGCCTTGGCATTTAGCAGGACTGAATGTCCGGACCGGACATCCAGCCCTGCTAAAAGCGAATTGGAATCAATCCCAATATGTTTAATCATCTTTTTCACCTCAAGATTAATTAATTTTAGGCTCTTAATTAATCTATTCCTGATGAGGATAACCACCTGAACCTGAAACTGAATTTGACCATCTCCTTCCCTTTAATAGGTTTAAGAGCCTATAAAGCTAAGATTATCCCTTGGGTGAGTGGGAGCCGGTGTGGATGGGAGGGAAAGAAGACTTAATAAAAGCTGGTTTGCTAAACAGTGCCTTGACCTGTGCTTCTAAGGTAATCTCTTTAACAATTTCCTGGGTGATTCACACAGCCCTTGGTTTCATAGAGGGAGCCTTCCAAAATGCCCCTTTGATCTGTCACTTGGCTTTAACGCCTATTTAAGACAACTTCACAGATCTTTTGCCTCCTAACTGGATGGTCTCTTTCTAAGGGTACTGTATCTAGAAACAAATATTTACCTCTACTTAGAGACTATTTATTCTACTTTGTATGCTAAGCTATGCTCTGATTTAAATAAAAATCTCTCTAGAAACCAATTTATTTCTATTCAGAAACTATTTATTCTATTTTACTTTCTATGCTGAGCTATACTCTGATTTGATTTAAACAAAAAGCAATCTGGTGGCACTAAGACCTGATTTTCTCAGCAAAAACACTGAATTCTAAAATACACAGCTTTATTAGCTTCAACCTAAAGAATCCCCTTTTATCCAAGATTTAGAGAATTTCCCAAAAGATAAATATTTATAAGTGCAGATCATTTTCCAGTTATAGCAGTCTCTTGGCGTTGATTCTTTAACTATTTCAGGATAACTGCAGAAACATCACCTGTATGGGAAAATGATAAGAAGGAAGCCACTGCTGAGGAAAAGCCATATGGAGGGTAATTTTAGAGCAGGGTCCTATGGGTAGGCACTTAAATAGGTTCTATTTTCTAAAAACAATAGACACCTATTTTCTTTAATAAAATACTAGCATAATTGGCAGAAATCACACCTTAAGTTAAGGTGCAGACATTTGCACCTGCCCTAGAGCTGGAATAAATGATTGCACCTAACGTTTTCTAGTATGCATGTATATCTATGTGTGCACTTCACCCATGCTCCATCCAAACTCCACCCAAGTGTACCTATGCATTCCACCCATGCTCCATCCATCCATCCACTCATGGGCACCTGTGTTCTCCACCCATGCTCTGTCCAAACCCCACCCATGTGCACCTGTGCACTCTGCTCATGCTCCATCCAAACTCACGCATGTGCACCTGTGTGCTCCACCCATGCTCCATCCAAACTTCATCCACATGCACCTGTGTGCTCCGTTTATGCTCCATCCAAACTCACCCATGTGCACCTGCGCACTCTACCCATGCTCCGTCCAAACTCCATCCATGTGCACCTGTGTGCTCCTCTCATGCTCCATCCAAACTGACCCATGTGTATCTGTGCGTTCCACCCATGCTCCATCCATCCATTAATGTGCACCTCTGCGCTCAACCCATGCTTTGTCCAAACCCCACCCATGTGCACCTGTGTGCTCCATGCATGCTCTGTCCAAGCCCCACCTGTATGCACCTGTGCGCTCCACCCATCCTCTGTCCAAACTCCACCAATGTGCACCTGTGCACTCCACTCATGCTCCATCCAAACTCCACCCATGTGCACCTGTGTGCTCCAGCCATGCTCTATACAAACTCCACCCATGTGCACCTGTGCGCTCTACCCATGCTCTGTCCAAACTCACCCATGTGCACCTGCGCACTCCACCCATGCTCCGTTCAAACTCACCCATGTGTACCTGTGTGCTCCACCCATGCTCTGTCCAAACTCACCCATGTGCACATGCGCACTCCACCCATGCTCCATCCAAACTCACACATGTGCACCTGCGCACTCTACCCATGCTCCATTCAAACTCACCCATGTGCACCTGTGTGCTCCACCCATGCTCCGTCCAAACTCACCCATGTGCACCTGTGCACTCCACCCATGCTCCGTTCAAACTCACCCATGTGTACCTGTGTGCTCCACCCATGCTCTGTCCAAACTCACCCATGTGCACATGCGCACTCCACCCATGCTCCATCCAAACTCACACATGTGCACCTGCGCTCTCTACCCATGCTCCATTCAAACTCACCCATGTGCACCTGTGTGCTCCACCCATGCTCCGTCCAAACTCACCCATGTGCACCTGTGCACTCCACCCATGCTCTGTCCAAACTCACCCATGTGCACCTGTGTGCTCCACCCATGCTCCGTCCAAACTCACCCATGTGCACCTGTGCGCTCCACCCATGCTCTGTCCAAACACACCTATGTGAAACTGCGTACTCCACTCATGCTCCGTCCAAACTCACCCATCTGCACCTGTGTGCTCCACCCATGCTCTGTCCAAACTCACCCATGTGCACCTGTGCACTCCACCCATGCTCTGTCCAAACTCACCCATGTGCACCTGCGCACTCCACCCATGCTCCATTCAAACTCACCCATCTGCACCTGTGTGCTCTACCCATGCTCTGTCCAAGCTCACCCATGTGCACCTGCGCACTCCACATATGCTCTGTCCAAAGTCACCCATGTGCAGCTGTGCGCTCCACCCATGCTCCGTTCAAACTCACCCATGTGCACCTGTGTGCTCCAGCCATGCTACGTAAAATCTCCACCCATATGCACCTGTGCGCTCTACCCATGCTCTGTCAAAACTCCACCCATGTGCACCTGTACGCTCTGCTCATGCTCAGTCCAAACTCACCAATGTGTACCTGTGTGCTCTACCCATGCTCCGTCCAAACCCCACCTATGTGCACACCTGCCAGCAAAGCACATAGATCATTATGTTGTTGGGGTTCTTTGCAGAAACAGGGACAGGGAGGGAAAGGGATTTGGATTTAGCTGACACTTTTTAAGTAGTAGCTCCAGGCGAGTTACATTCAGATACAGTAGGTATTTCCCTGTCCCCAGAGGGCTTACAATCTAAGCTTGTACCTGGGACAATGGATGTTTAAGTGAGGGATGCTTAGGAGGACCAAGCAGATCTGCTATACAATTTGGACTGGAGAGAAGATTCACCTTGTAGCAGGACTGTGGTTCTAGGCACAAAGCAAAAGCAACAATAGGATGGCTCAGCAAGAAGAAAGCGAATATCCTTGAGTGGCTCAGTCAAGGCCCAGACCTGAATCCAATACAAAATCTGTGGCAAGACTTGAAGACTCCAGGCAACCAGAAAAAGCCTGGGCTGTTTTGCCAAGAAGACCCATATCTTGGATGGGAGGAGTTGGCTCAGTGGTTGGGACAGGTTACCTCAGGCCAGAGGGCCAGGGGTTCAATTCCCACATGGGGACAAGCAACCTCACGCCAGAGGGGCTGGGGTCTCTAGTCCCATGGCCACTCCTTGTGGCCTTGGGCAAGCCACTTAACCCTCCATTGCCTCAGGTACACTTAGATTGTGAGCCCTTCGGGGACAAGGGAATAAAAAAAAAGTGCCTATTAGTATACATGTAAACCACACTGATTCTAAAAGAGCACAGTATAAAAAAAAAATAAATAAAAAGACTGGGTAAAAATTGCACCATTTTGCTGTGCAAAATTAGTAGACACATGGAGCTTAATTCCAGTAGGGGTATGTCCGGGTCGTCTGGATGGCCCCGAACAGGATGGGCCCATTAGGACCCAGTTCTGCACCACGGGAGCCAGACATTCCTGCGGGTGCAGAATCGGGACCTGGGAGACAGCCCAGCTTGTTCCTGCATCGCTGCAAGGATGTCCTCCCCATGGCATAACCTGCCTGCTGCTCAGAGCCCCTGTTTCCCTGCTGCCCGACCCCAATGAGAGCGGTTGGGGCCCAGATTGGACGGCAAGACTCACCCTGCTCGCCGACGTTGTTTCTGGGGGCTGGCCAGCTGAACCGGAGGGGCGGCCAGTGCTTATTCCACCTCCAAGATGGAATAAGCTGGCCATCCCCCCAGTGATCTCCAGACATACAGAGCTGTGATTGGAATTGGCCCTGTATGTCTGGGGGTCGGTCCCACCTATGCTCTGCCCACTAGCCTCCCCATGCCACCCCTGTCCCCCGCAGCATGCACAACGGCTCTGTGAGTGCAGGGGGGCCCGGAGGCAGCATACAGTTCAGGCAGCTAGTGGAGCTGGATGCCGCATTGGGATGCATAGTCCTGCTAGTTGCCTTGCAGAATCGGGACCTTACCATAAATGACTCAGCTATCATTGCTGCCATAATGGGAATTCCTCCCTATGCCCTTTAATTTGGGAAAATCATACCAAACTCTGCATATCAGGTCACCAAAACAAGATAAAAGTCCTCTTGGAGAGGGGGAGCAAAGCTTAAGACCTTAACTTAAACAAAAGTAAAATGCAAGAGAAAAGGCTAAGGAGTGCAAAAAGGTAGATTTAAATAAAATACCTTTATTATGGTGACCCCAAAAATAAAATATCCACAGTCCTCTCTTCAGGAAAAAAACAAAGCAATAGACAAGGCAAAGTACAATTGTTTGTCAAAGTCCTTTAGATCAGAGGTTCTCCTCAATATTTTCCTTATTCTCCACTGTCCTCTTTTTTCCAGCAAATCTCCTGTTTGTCAGTCCAGCTGAGGTACTTTTCTTCACATTCCTTCCTTCAACAATTAAACCTTCTGATATTTCCTCTCAGATTAAACACTGTACCCTAATGCAAGGTGCAGTTCACGCAGATGCACAACGCCACGCTAATTGCCGTGCTGACAGCATGCGGCAATTGCCCCATGTGAACTGCAATGTGCTCTCCATGTCCACACTCTGCCCCAGTCCACCCCATTCTCTGTCCTTTCACAGGATGTGCAATTACTATAGGAATTAGTGTGTGGTCGCTGTCATGCCTGCAGGGTAACGGTTACCACTTAGCAGGCTTTAGCCAAAGGGCCCCTAAGTTCATACCTAGCACCCCTCCTTTCTTATCTTTTACCACAAAACTTCATAATAATCTAAATACAGTAGCTGCTGATACTCCTCTGGGTGTTGCCCTGCAACCCACATTCCCACTGTCTGCAGATTGCAGGCCCCCTGTGACACCCAGGGCTTTCCTACTGGGTTTAACCCATCAGCCCCAGCATTTGGTTCCAGGAGATTCATTAGGCATTAATGAAATCAGGGTGATTAAAGGATCAGTAAATACTGCAGTTCTCCCTGGCAAATATAAAATTTAATTCTGCTGCCTCCCTTTCCCAAAGTTCATCTCACCCAGCCCAAGATGTTGGCAGTCTGTTTGCTTTTGTAGTAAAATGTTTAAAACAAAATCATTTTTTTCTTCCACATGCAGCTATTAATAAATAATTGCATTTTTTGCAGTGGTCTATAATGAATAAATAAAGTAATTAATGTGCATATATATTTGTGTGTATCTGCGTGCATGTTGGGGGAGCAGTGAGAGAAGAAAAGTAAAAATTAAAGGAGGCTCATAACCGGTTAAAGCAGGCCTTGATGTGAACTTTCTTCCTGCCCTTCCTCACTGCACCATTGCTGCTGTGACAACCAGGAGAATAATAATCACATTAAAGCAGAAGCAGAAATGTATTTTCTATTGTACCAAAGATTAAAATAATATATGAATATGAGACTGTGGAAACTGCTTCACAATCCTAAGACATGTGAGGGATAATTTTATAACAGGATGCCTATGTCCAAAAAGTCATCTGTTAAATAATGGAAGCACACCTATTTAGAAAAGGTGATAGTAAAAGCCAGAAGGATGCCTAGATGCACAGGGAGAGGAATGGCCAGCAGGAAAAAGGAGGTAATAGTGTCTTTTGTACAAATTTCTTGTGAGACTTCATTTGGAGTACTGTGTAGAATTCCTGAAGACCACACCTTATGGTTCTATGGCTTTAATTGACTTGATATAATATCTTTATAATCAAAAGCAAAGTGGTTTACAAAACAATTATAAAAACATAGATTAAATGCTAGAAATCATAGGACTACTATATATAAACATAGGCTGTATTCTTAGAACTGATTCACACAAGGGAGGGAGGGAATGGGAACACCATTTTTTCGGAATAGTGGGGAAGAAGCCACACAAAAGGGAGGTTCCAAGCTGCCGCCGCTGCCCGGGTCTCTTACCTTGCTAGGATTCCAAAGGAATGTTCAAATAAAAATGTCTTAAGATCTGTTTTAAAAGATTTATAAATGGGAGCAAGATGCAAGTGGAAGGTGAAGACCATTCCAGACTGATGGTGCAATGAAGAAAAATGCTCAATGCCGGGTTGTTTCATAATGGGCTTTGGAGGGTAGTGGAATGCAAAGACGATTGCCATTCACCGAGCGGAGCAGTCAAGTGGGAGCATAGCGAGAAATGAGAGAGGAGAGATATGTGGGAGCTTCACCATGAAGTGCTTTGAATGCTAAAGAAAGGATCTTGAATTGGATACAGGTGGAACACCTGTAGCCAATGATGCTCGATCAAAAGGATATAAACAGGATGGAGTCAGTCCAGAGGTTGGCTACTAAAATGGTCAGTGGTCTTAGTCATAAGGCTTAAAGATTTCAATGTGCATACTTTGAAAGAAAGGCAGGAAATATTATAGGGATATTTAAATACTACTGTGGTACAAATGCATAGGAGGTGGCTCTCTTCCAGTTGCAAGGAAGCACTAGAACAAGGGGTGTCATAGGAAGAAGTTGAAAGAGAACACTCAGGAGTAATCTCGGGAAATATTTATTTCCAAAAAGGATGGTAGATGCGTGGTACAGCCTCCCAGTGGAGGGGGTGGAGACGATAACTGTATCTGAATTAACGAAAGCATAGGGCCGGTACGGAGGATCTCTGAGGAAGACAAAGGGATTATAGAACTTAACAGTTCTTATGTCGGGCAGACTGGTAGGCTTTATGATCTTCATCTGTTGTCGTTTTCTATGTTTCTATATGCCTTTATAAAATAGACTCCCAGAACTAGCCCTAGTAGTGCACAAATGCTCTGAAGCTGGTATAAAGGTGTGTGTACTCTGTGCATGTACCACATATACGTATTATAAAATAGGTACATACAATGCAACTCTGCCTCCACTCCAACCAAACTACAGCCCTGGGAATACCTATGCACCCAGACGCAGCCCCCCCCCCCCCCCCCGTTACAGGATCTCCACTGGATACAACAACCTTCAAAATCTGCTAACAATCAACCTCACTGTACTTGCAGCTGCTGCTGCAGAGAACACCAGAAAACAGGCTCAGAAGATCAGCTACTCTTACTCTGTCCTATTTTATCAATGGCGTTCTTTTCATATTTTCAGTATTTTTTATGTAATATTGTAAACCGCTCTGATGCTTTGGTCTGAGCGGTATATCAAATGTAATAAACATAAACATATCTGCACTTTCCCAGGAGTGGACAAAAAAGAACCAGACCACATGCACCAGATCCTTCTCTCTATATGTTTCCAGCCTCTGGAATGCTTTATTTAAAAAGTACATTTTTGGTAGAGCTTTGAATTTCATTTGGAGGATTTGGTATGAGTAGTGATAGGCAGAGAGTTCCACAAGGATGAGCACAAAAGTAAAAAGTAACATGGCGCAATGCTTCTAATTGTGCATGAGAGACCGGTGGAGGATGGTAAACAGATTGGAACGCGAAGGACCATACGGGGTTAACATTGTAGAAAAGTAAATGGGGAAACCAGTGTAAATGCATGAGAACCTTAAAATGAAAATGGTAGGGAAGGGGAAGCCAGGGATGCTGGAAAAACAGAGAAGTGACATGATCATATTTGGAAGTTGGAATTTAAGCATCTAACGCTCTCTCCCGATCTAACACTCTGGTTACCAAACCAAGATAATTGATCAGATTAATTTGACAAGACCTTAGGGATGTTTTTCCTATTTTAAATGTAGTATTTAAAAACTGTTGTTCTAAGTCTAAGAAGGTGTAATCCACAAAGATTAGCAGTGCCAGATCTGCAGAAAAGAAACACAAAAAATAAATGCATACATAAGGAATCCTCCCTCCCCCTCGCCTCCATTCTCACTTCTCCAATCTCCCCTTTGCAAAAACAACTCTTAGAGCTGGCTGTTCAACTACCCAAGGAAATTAAATCCCCCCAAACTTGCTCCCCCAAATAGCATGTGCCAAGAGCGTGTGACAAAAAGAAAAAGGTTTTGAATCATATGATGTTTGAATCATAACTTTTTCTTTCCAAATGCTGCAGCAATTTAGCAAGACTAAGACTTGACTTTTCCATAAACACACTGTCTGTTATATGCATAATTTAAATTCACGCATAAAGTATGAGCTGTTTGCTTGGCAAAGGCTATAATTTAAATGTAACCTCTGCAGAAAGCACTCCTGTGCGTGGTATAATTTAGTCTGTGGAAAGAGGTTCTCCTCCTCCTCGCTGTTCTCACACTGGATGTTGGGCTGTTTTCTAAATAACCATCAGCATGTTTTGCTGAAAGCAGAGTCGTGTGTGTTTTTCCTTCACCCTTTCAGCATTGTCAAGGTAAATGAAAGCTGTTCAGAGGCCATTAGTAGCAGGTAGTTTACATTTTGAAAATGTCACAATCCACTGATGTTCTTTACTGCTGAGATGAGTTCTGTGGGTAACGGAAAGATGTGAAAGGGGAGAAAGGGGACTCGAAGGGAACAATTTTACAACAAGGATGTCTATTGTTATTCCTATTTTTAAAGACCTCTGTGCCTTTATAAATTAAGATTCCAGAGCTGCCCACAAAGCAAACAAATGCTCTCGCAGAAAGGTATACTTGCTCCATAGAAAGTGTAAATATGTGCATGTTAGAAGGATAGAAACATAATGGCAGATAAAGACCATACGGCCTATCCAGTCAGCCCTTCCATACCAACTACTAAGCTTTACAGTCCCTTTTTTTTCCTTTAGAGGTCTTCTATGTTTGTCCCATGCTTTCTTGAACTTGGATACAGTCCCTGTCTCTACTACCTCCACTAGGAGACTATTCCACGCATCTATCACTCTTTCTGTAAAGAGATATTTCTGAAAAATGCTCCCGAGTCTATCCCCTCTCACCTTCATTCTATGTCCCCTTGTTGCAGAGCTGTCTTTCAATTGAAAGAGGCTCTCTTCCTGGGCATTTATGGAGGGAACTATGTAAAGCCTTTTTGCACATAAAAACACACATAAAAGGGCCGCCGCCGAGGGAGATCAAAGGGCAGCGGCCCTTTAAAGCGGCGTGCTCCATCGGAGGAGCCAGAGCACGCCGCTGCCGAGGGAGATCAAAGGGCAGCGGTCCTTTAAAGCGGTGTGCTCCATTGGAGGAGCCAGAGCATGCCGCCGCCGAGGGAGATCAAAGGGCAACGGCCCTTTAAAGTGGCGTGCTCCATCGGGCGTGGCTGCGCCTGGCGGGCCCATGCCTGAGGGCCTCACCAGAGGACCCTTTGGTGTGGCCCTTAGGCACGGGCCCGGGAGCGCTCTGGTGTGAGCCGTGAACCCTGCTCCTCCTAATCATCGCAGCTGCCTGGAGCTGACCCTGGAACCGGGTAGGCACGATCGCTCCTCCACACGTCTCACACTTCTTCTCCTGACCCCTACCATCTCGCCAACACCACCTTCCTTCAAGCAACTCTCCTTGACTTGCTGCCCACGGCTGTCATTGACCTCTCCTTCCATTGTCCGCCTCGTACCTGCTACCCATTGTCTGCTTAGTACTGTTACCTACTGCCTGCCTAGAGCTGCCAACCATTGTTCGCACTGACCCGCTACCCACTGTTTGCCTAACCTGTTACCCACTGCCTGCACTGAACTGCTACCCAGTAATTGCACTGAACTGCTGCTCATTGCCAGCACCCCAGCAGAACTGCTACCCAGAACTACTCTGAACTGCTACCCATTACTGCACTGAACTGCTACCCATTATTGCACAGAACTGCTACCCATTATTACGTAGAACTGCTACCTATTATTGCATAGAACTGCTACCCATTATTACGTAGAACTGCTACCCATTATTGCCTGAACTGCTACCTATTGTTGCTTAGAGCTACTACCTATTGTTGCTCGAACTGTTACCCATTATTGCTTAGATCTGCTACCCATTATTGCCTAGACCTGCTTCCCATTGTTGCGTAGAACTGCTTCCCAGCGTTGCACAGTACTGCTACCCAGTGTTGCTTAAAGCTGCTACCTATTGTTGCTTAGAACTGCTACCCATGGTCGCTTTGAATTGCTACCTATTGTTACATAGAACTTCCCAGTGTTGCTTAGAACTGCTACCCATTATTGCTTAGATCTGCTACCCATTATTGCCTAGAATTGCTTCCCAGTGTTGCCTTGGACTGTTACCTATTGTTACTTAGAACTGCTGCCCATTAGTGCTTAGAACTGCTACCCAGTGTTGCCTTGGACTGCTACCTATTGTTGCTTAGAACTGCTACCCGTTGTTTGCTCAGACCTTGCTGCCTACCCCCATGGCCCCATATCTCATTGTCCTCCTCTCCCTCATCCTCCCCAACTGCCTCCCCTCCTACCAACACCCTCCCTCCTCTCCCCCTACTCTCCTCACTCGTTCCTCCACTCTTTCCCACAACCTAGCATCTACCTTCCTTACTTCTCCCTCCACTCTCCCCCTAGCCTAGCATCTGCTTTCGAGCCTCTCCACACTATCCCCCGCACTTACCCAGCCCCCCTCTCCACCTTCCTCTCTTCTCCCTCCATTCTGCCCCCTACCCTAGCACCCACACTTGAGCTTCTTCACACCATCCCCTGCATTCAACCTGCCCCATCTCTTTAAGGCAACCCCACCCTCACTTCCGCCATACTATCTCCACTTTACCTCGCTCTCTAATACTCATTCTCCTTCTCTCATCAGGTAATATCAACCCTAACCCTGGTTCCCCCCCCCATGATTTCTCTCCCACTTAAAAGATAGTTCCTCACGTACCCTATCTAATCTCATCCACATCCCGCTTCTCCCCCCTCCTACGCTCTCCCAGTCATCCCACAATCACTCACCCATAAATATCAACTCCAACCCTACCCCCAAAAATAATCCCTCACATAACCTACCTGGCACCATCAAATTATCCCTCATTTCCCCCCCCCCCCAACCCTCATATCCCTTTCTGGGAGCACATACACCCAAACATACCCACCCTCACCCTTCTCTATCTAAAGCTCCCTACTACCCTAAAAATAGACCCCCGCGCTGTTCGAATAAGAAATCCACACGTAACTTATCCAACCTTATCCATATACCTCTCCTCCTCCCTCCGCTCTCCCGTTTACTTGTGCCCTATGGAACGCATGCTCAGTCATTAAAAAAAACCTCTTTTATTCACAATCTTTTCATCCTGAATGCCCTACACCTCCTTGCCCTAACCGAGACCTGGCTTCCCCCTGATGACACCGTATCCATTGCCTCTCTCTGCTATGGGGTCTACCAATTCTCCCATGCACCTCGATCTACTGGTCGCGGTGGTGGCGTTGGCCTCCTACTCTCTCCCTCTTGCCATTTCCAACCCCTCCTGCCACCCCAGTCACACTCCCCCCTCTCCTTCGAAGTCCACTCCATTCACCTCCTCACACCACTTCCCCTCCGAGTAGCGGTTATTTATCGCCCACCCGACTACTCCAAATCAACCTTCCTCACCGACTTCGACTCCTGGCTCTCTGCCTTTATGGATCCCTCCTCCCCCACTCTTATTCTTGGCGATTTCAACGTTCACGTCGACAACCCCTCCGACCCCCATGCCTCAAAGTTCCTCACTCTTACCGCCTCGTTTGACCTCCAACTGTGCTCCACTGCCCCCACACACCTACATGGCCACTGCCTTGACCTAATACTCTTCTCCAATTCCTCTCCCTCAAACCTCCTCAAATCAATTCTTCCCTTATCTGACCGTCACCTCTTAACTTTTACTTTTCAGCTCCCGCCATCCCAACCTCATCCTGTCTCCTCTGTCCTATTTAGAAATCTTCATAATATTGATCCCCTGACTCTCTCCTCCACATTTCTCCATCTCTTTCCTCCATTTTATCATCTGAGTCCATCGACAAGGCACTATCCTCATACAATACTACACTATCCTCAACCCTTGACACTCTTGCCCCTAGTCCCACCTCACATCCTGTAAAACGATCTACTCCACAACCCTGGCTTTCACCCACAATCCGTTACCTACGCATCTGTGTCCGTTCTGCCAAACGAGCCTGGTCCAGATCCCGCTCCCAGGAAGACCTTCTACACTTCAAATTCATGCTTGGCTCCTTCCAGTCAGCCTTAGCACTTGCCAAACAAGATTATTACATCCACCTGACTAATTCCCTTGCCTCTGATCCTCGCCGTCTCTTTAACACCCTCAGTTCTCTCCTCAAGGTCCCCCCGCCCCTGACCCCCTCCCTCTCTGCCCAAACCCTAGCCGATTACTTCCATGACAAAATCCTCAAAATTACTTTCCAGTTCCCTAACCCCTCATCCCCCATCCCCCCTCCCCCCATTTCTCCTCCCCCATCCATACTCCCCCTGCCACCCTCTCCTCCTTCTCCCCGATCTCTGAAGAAGAAACCACACTTCTTCTTTCCTCCTCCAAACCCACCACCTGTTCATCAGATCCTATCCTCACCCATTTCCTACGTCCATTTCCCTCACCATTGCCCCCTCCATTACTCATATCCTCAACCTTTCACTCTCCACTGCAACTGTCCCCGTTGACTTCAAACATGCTGTTGTCACACCCCTCCTCAAGAAACCTTCACTTGATCCCACTTGACCTTCTAACTATCGACCCATCTCCCTCCTTCCCTTCATATCCAAACTGCTAGAACGAGCAATCCACTGTCGCTACTTCGACTTCCTCACCTCCCAGGCCCTCCTGGATCCACTACAATCAGGCTTCCGCCACCTACATTCCACTGAAACGTCACTCACAAAAGTCACCAATGACCTGTTCCTGGCCAAATCTAAGGGCCTCTATTCTATCCTCATCATTCTTGACCTTTCTGCTGCCTTCGACACTGTTGACCACAACCTTCTCCTCGCTTGGCTTCAAGGACTCCATACTATCCTGGTTCTCCTCCTACCTCTCCCATCGCTCATTCAGTGTATGTTCTGGAGGCTTCTCCTCCTACCCTACCCCGCTCCAGGTAGGTGTACCCCAGGGATCTGTCTTGGGCCCCCTCCTTTTCTCCCTCTATACCCAAGGCCTTGGCACGCTTATCTCTTCCCATGGCTTTCAGTACCATCTCTATGCCGATGACTCCAAAATCTACCTCTCTACACCTAATATCTCTCTGCCAACCCAGTCCAAGATCTCTGCTTGTCTTTCGGACATCGCTGCCTGGATGTCTCATCGCCGATTGAAACTGAACATGGTCAAGACTGAACTCCTTGTCTTTCCACCAAATTCCTCCCCCCCACTTCCCCCTCTCTCAGTCCATGTGGATGGATCTACTATCCTTCCTGTTCCCTCGGCCCGCAATCTAGGGGTTATGTTCGACACCTCTCTCTCCTTCTCTGTCCATATCCAGCTTGTAGCCAAGACTTGCTGCTTTTTCCTCTACAACATCAGCAAGATCCACCCCTTCCTCTCTGAACACACCACCAAAATGCTTATCCACTCCTTAATCTCCTCTCGCCTCGATTACTGCAACCTACTCCTCGCTGGTCTCCCCGTGAGCCACCTCCTTCCCCTTCAATTTATACAAAATCACGCTGCTCGACTAATCTTCTGCCAGCCTCACCATGCCCACATTACTCCCCTCCTCAAGTCATTTCACTGGCTCCCTGTCCAATTCCGCATCCAGTTCAAGCTTCTCCTGCTGACCTATAAATGCATTCACTCTATGGCCCTTCAATACCTTACATCCCTTATCTCTCCTTAAGTCCCTTCTCGAAATTTGTGCTCTGCCAGCAAATCGCTTCTTTCAATGCCTTTCACCCGCACCGCTAACTCCCGACTGCGCTTCTTTCACCTTGCTGCGCCACACGCCTGGAACGGCTTACCTACGTCTGTGCGCCAGGCGCCCTCCCTGGCCCTCTTCAAGTCCAGGTTGAAGATCCACCTCTTCACTGTTGCATTCATATCCTGACTTCCATCCTCATCCTACCCTAACCCCCATCAATGTTTTGACCTAGCCATAGACCAAGCTGTACCAAACTGTACCACACCGTATCTTCCGCAGAACTGACTAATGCTCTGTACTGTTCTAACTAGATTGTAAGCTCTGATGGGCATAACTCTGACGGGCAGGGACTGTCTCTTGTTTGTTAGCCACCTCTTGTAGTTTAACTGTGCAGCGCTGCATGCTGTCGTGAAGTACAAGGTTCAGAGCCGATGGAAACAGAGGATTCACTGCAAAGTGAAACCAGAATTGACAGGTCTGAAACAAGCATGGAGGGTTGGCATGGAAACCCCAAACAAAAGACGTCACAGTGTGCTAGGGAACGCCCATCCCCTGAGCTAGCTCCTGCTTCATCAGGGAAGAGGGAACAGCTGGTGGGAGGTGTGGCCAGGTCCAACGGAAAGAGAAACACAGATAAAAACTCTTTAGTTAAGGATAGAGGGAGCACAAGAGAGAGCACAGGAGGCAGCACAGGAGGAGTGGAGAAAACTGAAGGAACGAGGAGAGCAGAGAAGGATAGATATCCCGAGGGCAGCCAAGGTTTGTGGCTGGGAGAAGAGAGGAGGGAAGAGAATCCCAATCTCACTCGGAGAAACTTCTCAGAGGAAGAGAGCTGTGAAAGACATACAATTCCAGCTCACAGAGAGCAGTGCTCAACTACCAAAAGCACTGGGGATTTTTACCACTCTAAAAGCAAAGCCGTTTATTCTGGGAACCAGAGAAGACAGCCATGCTGTGCTCATTACAGTCATCCTGAAGGTAAAGCTTATTTCCCTGATACAAAGCTTTTATCAGAAAGGAGAGAAAAGTTTTACCTACCATTTTGTAGCCAAGGGAGATTCCTGGGGGAAAGCAGTTTAAAAGGCAGACACAGAACTTCCCATAGCCAAGCAGAAGAGGGAAGCGTGTATCCTTTCAGTTACCGGGAGCTGTGTGCACAAGAATCCAAACACCCAGACTCCTCTAGCAGGTTGGGGGAAGGGAACCCTTTGATTGAAGCAGAGAGGTTTGCACGGCAGACAGAAGAACCCTCTCTAAGAGACATTGAAGGAGAAGGTGATCCTATGCAGTGGGATTCTTATCAACCCCCAGTGTCTGAAGTGTATATGGACTGCTCGTATATGATAGCAGACAATGTGCAATCCCTTTGTTAATATTGCTGAATTTTGCTAAAGAAGAAAACAGCCAAAAGGAGCATTTTGGAGAGAAACACTGTTTTATTCTTTTGTGCCTTAAAAGCTGAGAATAAGCATTTATCTGAGTTACATATTTTTGTTCACACCAGAAGCATGGTTTCTTTGTTAATATAACCTTCTGTTCATGGTCAACAATATCCAACCCCGGGAGGGGAAATAAATCCTTATTTAACCTGAACCACTCGTGTACAACTTGGAATCATTTCAGTGCTGTGGAACTGCGTTACCCAGGAGGCCCTTCCAAAACCTCCATTAAGTAGTTTTAAGCACAAGAAGCACAACTGCCCACTCGCCTTGCTCATGCTATATGCCTCTGGCAGGGTGAGTGGTGACAATGCGTGGTGCTCTATAAGTGCTAAATAGTAGTAGTAGTAGTAGTAGTAGTCTTATAAAATTGGGTCACACCTTAAGAGGTCTTTTTACTAAAGTGTGCTATGGTTTTGCACTTAACTCATGTTTAGTGCAATAATTAATGTATGCTAAGTGCAAAGGCTTTGTGGTAACTATCTGGAGCGTGACCAGCAAGTTCCCAATAGTTAACATGCATATGTGCCCAATAAAGCATGGCGCTCCTATTACTGCACACACACTTACCTCCATCTATTGAGGAGGACCAATACTTAGAACAAGACTTGACAAATACCAGGTGCCAGGTCACCACGGCAACTAAAAATTTATATCTGGTGCCTGAGATTTGTGTGTTCCTCCCTTTCCTTCTTTTATTTATTTTTTGTTTGTTTTTGGCCACAGTTGCTGCAGTCTGAGCACTAACTGCTTCCTTTCTGCCCAGCGCAGCTCTCTGTGAATCTGAGCCACGTCATGCAGGAAGTCTCATGCTAGCCTTGGGTTCTCAAGTCTTGTGAGACCAGCAATTGAGTTTCTGCACGGCAAGGCTCAGATTCACATAAAGCTATGCTGTGCAGGAAGGGAACAGTTTGTACTCAGATTGTAGCGATTCTGCAGTGACCAACAGCCACACAGAAGGTAAGAATCTGTGACTCTGAGGAGTTGTTGTTGGGGAGGGGAAGGGGGAACTGATTGACTTGCTTGGAAGGGGGGGGGAGGGGTTGTGTGACTGGGTTCCTGAATGGTGTGAGCAGGGATGGGTTTGCTAGTTGACCAGCCTGCTAAGGCAGGGTTAGGAGCTTGGGGGTGGGGCGGCTGATTGGTTAGGGGATTCAGGGCTGGGGGTGGATGACTAGCTTCCTGGATGGTGAGGGCAGGCTGGAGGTAGAAGGTAGAGGCTGGGGGTGGTGGCTTGCTTACAGGTTTAGGGACTAGGGAGCTGACTAGCTTGAGGGGGAGTAGTGGTTAGGGGCTGAGTGGTTTGCAGGGGTAGGGACTAGGGGCGATGACTGGCTAGCTGGGGGGGGGGAGGACTGGAGTGGCTGACTGGCTGGCTTGGGCAGAGGTAGGGGTTTTGAGAGTGGAAGACTGACTTTCTGGGATGAGGGTAAGGACTAGGGAGGGCTGACTGGCTAGCTGGGGGATATGCGCTGGGATGGCTAAATGACTAGCTGGGTGGTAAGGACAGGCTGAGATGGAGTAGGGAAGCTGGGACTGAGGGGTGGCTAATTTAATAAAGGAGGGACATGATGGAATTGGGAAGGGAGACTACTGGGGAGGAATGGGGAGGAATGGGGAAAAAAGGGAGACTGGGTGATGACAGGATGGGGTGAGAAAGCAAAAGAGAGAGTGGATGAGGTGGGGGGACTACCAGCTCTGCATTTCTGTCAGTAGCCTGCAAAGGTGAAAAACAGCCTCAGTAAATCAGGCCATAAAAGAGCCTCTGTGAACCTCAGAATAGCTTCTTCCGTCCTAACCCCAACCCTGGTAAAAACAGTGGAAGGGGGAAAGAAAGTCTCAGCTGGTGACTCCTAAGGCCAAAGAAGATTTGCCAAGCCCTGACTTAGAGGAACTTGGTGCTTGAAGAAGAATTGAGTTTGTATAAGAGGAGAGGAAGGGGAAGGTGAGAGGAGCTCCTTGTGTAACGGGTCTTTCCCTTGTCGGTCACTCCAGGCCAGGGAAGTCCGAACCCTCATCTGCGGTATGCTGCTCCGGTTGTCTGGAATCCAGGGGAATGAACTCACAACCACACAGAAGGACAGTATGCAAGTTTATTCCACAAGTAAAGGGGCTGTCTGTCTTTTTATACATTAACAAAAACATATACATACGTCATCAACTCATCCCCTGAAGCCCACCACTGCTTATCAGCAACTGCACAGATGTTAGTCGTTTCCTTGCAGAACAATCAATCTGTCTTAGCACAGCACATTCCTTTTCCATATATAGATATGTACAAGATTCCCATTTTCCCGTGTGGGCCTGGTGGTCCTCCTGTACATATTTTCCAGGCTGTACAACTTATTCTTCCCCTTACACCTTGTCCATCAAAATCCAAATTCTGATCAGCCTTCTATCTCAAAGGCTAAGTGGTAAAAGTGGGGTTTTAGTGCTTTTTATCATTTCCTTGGGAAGTTTCTTCTCTGAGGTGCAATAGTAGAGTGTTCCAGAGCTGCGGAGGCAGGCAATAAAAGGCAGATGTTTGCGTGAATAACAGATGTGCTTGATATTTTGTGGTGCTTATGGTGAAATTAGACCTTACCTACTAATTTTCTGTCATGGAGTCCTTCCAGTCCAGTCCAGTCCAGATGCGTGGCTTCTGCTCATCCACCTGTAGCAGCAGAGCGCAGACAAACCAATAATACCAGGAGTTTGTTCAGAAGGTCCAAATCATTTATTTGTGCACAAGTCTCAAGCAAAGTCAATTTCAAAATGGCTGAGCAAAGTTTTCTAGCAATACAACAACTTTTATAGACTTTAGCCCTATTCTAGGTATAGCAAGACATTTCATTGGTCCCGGTACTCTCCCGTACCTCCCGTACCCTTTCTATTGGTCCCGGTACTGATATGATTATCCAATTATGTTCTTTCAGTGGGCTCAGCACCTGCTTACCCCCCTTCTAGTCCCATTTACAATGGCCTGTTCACCAACTTGTTACTTTCCTACTTTCAAGGCCATCGAGCCAGTTTGTACGTGTAGGGAGCAGGGCTCTGTAACTTATCTGTCAGCAGTCTTAATTAAATCCTTCACAACTGTATCCTCTTATCAGTGACTTTTAAACATATTTTTCTGTATTTTTCCATCGTTCAGTTCTGCTTGTCTAAGCTAATCCAATACTTTTGCTAAGTTCCAGCTCTACAGGAGCATATTGGGGGATGTGCAATTCCCATAGGCCTCTTCACTAGCTTCATTTACAGGTCAAGCTAGCTAGGCTTGCTTGCTTATATCAGACAATGTGGATCACAGGCCTTCACCTGCTACATACCCCCTTTGATTAATCTCACCCTATTACTTAATAAGGTGTGAGAATTAAATCACTTCAAAATAGTTATACTATGGTTCTAGAATTCCGACTATATGCAGGAGGTGCTGGTTGGTACAAGGCCATAATCTTAGTTGCGGTCTTCCGCTCTACTGTACTTTCAATAGCACTATGAATAGAATGCATACAACATGGGATTAGACATGGTAATAACAAAATAACAGCAACAAGTATTAGCACTAATATAAGGAAAGTTTTAAGTCCTCCCAGCCATGAGAAAAGGTTAGCAAACCAGTTAGGGAATTTCAGTGTGTGCCAAGTCTGTACTGGCACATAAGCATGTCTTTGCATATCCTTAGCAATTTCTTCAACTACATGACCTTTATCATCTATTTTTAAACAACAATTGGTTAAATTCAGCTTACCACATACTCCTCCTTCAGCTGCTAACAAATAATCAAGTGCTAAGCGATTCTGATATATAGCAGTGCGCATCTGAGTACTTTGTCTGGCTAAAAGTGTGAGAGCTTGGCTAGTTTCATTGGTTATTATTTCAACTACTGCTTGTAAGCGAATAATACGAGTAATCATATAGACTGGGGTTCGATAACCATACATACCATCATCATTCCAAGTGGCAGGCCCATAATACTCAATGATTCTCTCTGGTGGCCAATCATCACCCTTCCACTTCTCCCACTTGCCTACTTGGAGGGGTGATCTCTTCTGTCGTAGTGCTCTTTTGTATCTGTGGGTAGTGTATACTGGGTATCCTAATTGTTCTCCATGTTCAGTGTTTAACAGGAAGAAAGAGGGTCTGATGGTCCCTAAGACACATGCTCCTCCCCACTGGGGCGGGAGTCGTGCATACGCTCGGTTTCCACAGATCCAATATAGGCCAGGTGGGGCTTGCCAAGCATGGGTTTTGGCAAGATTAGTCCATAAATCAGCAAGTTCAGGAAATCTGGCTAATGGGTTAGGAGGTTCAGGGTGTTTGATTCCTGACCACCATGACGTCTTCTTGGTAGTGGCATTATAGAATTTCTGGCTAAGACAGACCAGCTATCCTACCTGTTGGGTGAACGCTTGCTTGCTTATATCAGACAATGTGGATCACAGGCCTTCACCTGCCACACACCAGCAGGGGGAGACTGAGAACAGCAAGCTCAAAACTTGAAGGCCTACTTTAAATTTTTAATCCACATTCTGCAGCCGGGTTAATTTTTGCATATTTCAGGAAAATTGTACCCGTCTTATTCAATATGTTCTAATAGTGATTTTCCTTCTGCTATGGTCATGTATTATATACCATTTGATAGGAATATTTAGTCAGAATTTTGGATCCCGAAAGTTTTGGGCTCGGCCTGGAAAGGGTTAAGCAGCCTGTGCTTCACTGCAGGGTCAGTATGGACCTCACAGAGCAGCAGAACGGAGTCCCAAAACCCCAACAGCTCCACCAGTTTTGCAACATGTCATGCACCAGAACAGCATGCACACTTGGTCATCGAATATCACCATGAAACAAGGGAGAACTGCCACAACCAACTGATCTGGAAATCATCTGTTCTAACTAACAGCTTCTTTAGAACAGGCACCAGACCAGAAAGACAAAAGTCAAGTTCTGGGAGAGTCCTGGACAGGAGGGACTCCAGGAAAGAAAATTAGCAGGTAAAGTCTAATTTCACCTTCCAGTTCGTCCCTCCAGTCCAGTCCATGGGACGTAACAGAGCAGTACTGTGGCAGGTGAAGGCCTGTGATCCACGGTGTCTGACATAAGCAGGCCAGCATGGCTAGCTTGACCTGTAAATGAAGCCTGTGGAGAGGCACATAGGAATTGCACATCCCCCAATATGCTGCTATTGTAGGATAGAACTCTGTAAGAGAACTAAACTAACTTAGGTAAGCAGAACTGAGAGATGGAAAAATACAGAAAAATGTGTTTAAAAGTTACTGATAAGAAAAAGTACATCTGCAAGGAATATAATTGGGAGTGATGACAGATGAGTTGCAGAGCCCTGCTCCCCTGCATGCACAAATTGGCTATATGGCCTTGAGAGTGTGAAAGTAACAAGTTGATGAACTGACCATTGTAATTGGGACTAGAAGGGGGGTATGCAGGTGCCATGCCCACTGAAGGGACATAATTGGATAAACTTATCAGTACCGGGACCAATGGAAGGGGTACGGGAGGTACGGGAGAGTACCGGGACCAATGAAATGTTTTTCTATACCTAGAATGGAACAGAAGTCTATAAAAGTTGTTGTAATGCTTGAAATCTTTGCTCAGCCATTTTGAAATTGACTGGTTCGAGACTTGTGCACAAATAAATGATTTGGACCTTCTGAACAGACTCCTGGTATCATTGGTTTGTCTGCGCTTTGCTGCTACATATTCTTGGTGCGTTGGCCGGAAAGTTGTGGAATCAAAGTGTATATAGGGCAATATACCACGACTTTCCGCCTCTATAGGCTTGGTCCTGCCGGGATCGCGCCCTTCCGACGAGGGCTGCTCCCTGGCGCCACCGGTCCCTTGTATCGGAGGGAGCTGGTCGGACCTCGGCGGGTGCCGGGCCCGGCTGGAGCCAACGCCTCGAACCCGAGTGAGGGGAGTCCGAGGTCCAACTCATGCGCCTGCTTGGGAAGTTTGAGGACCGGATCCGGTGAGTATAGTTTTGATTTGGTGTCTAGACAGAAATAGAAAGAGCAGTACTGCCATTGGAACTTGGAATTTGGAATTTGTAATCTCGAGATATTGGGAATTGGTAAGAGAGCTTGATCACCTCTCAAGGAAGGGCCGAGTAACCCCGCATGGGAATTCGCCGGGTGAAACCCTCATCCTTATTGTAATTGGGAAAAAGACTAGTCAGAATAGATAGAAACGAATGCATTCTGGGATACGTTGCTAGCATGATTGTGTGAACGAAGTGTGAATGAGAGGTCTGGCAGCACGGACCAAGTGAAGGCGGACCCCTGAGTAGTGCATTTCCTGACCGGGCGACCGCGTTCAGGTCGCGAAAAGGGGGAAGCGATTGTCGTCTTGTCTTGTTATTTGTACTCCCTATACGTTTCTAGGGCCGTGAGGACCCCTTAACCATGGTCCGCCCTCCTTTTCCCTTTTGTCTGTTGTTGCGCGCACACATCGAAATGGGAGGGGCGGGGTCTACTAGAAACACTCCATTAGAATGTATGATCGCACATTTTAAAGAGGGATATTCAGGAGATTATGGTATTAAAATGACAGCAGCCCGTTTGCAGATTTTGTGTACTAGGGAGTGGCCCGATCTAGACCCCATCTGGCCCCGAGAGGGAACGTTTAATGTAGAGATTATTCAGTCAATACATCGTAGAGTGCGGATAGCGCACCCCGATCAGTACCCCTATATAGATTCCTGGTTAAGTATTTGTGAAGATCCGCCCCCCTGGGCGCAGCGCTGTTATGAGGAACAGTGCAGAATAATGTTAGCTAAGACAGATTCTAGTCAGAAAACACAACAGCCTAAAGCGGAAGAGCAGGATAAGAAGTCCAGAAAGAAGCCCATTCTGGTAGATCCTGATTCCCCAGAAATAATTCCCAGACAGCCTCGAACCCCAGGTCCGGTAAGAGTAGCCCGGCGTCCTGCCCCAGAACCCCAGCGACGGCCGGAACAGGACCCAGCTCCTGACCCACCTCCCGAAGGGGAGAGAGAGGGATCAGCTGAAGAAGAGGATGCCATAAAAAGCGAGTCAGAAGTAGAGGGCGAAGAGGATGAAAAAGAGAATGCCCCAGGCTGGGAGGACAGTGTACAAGTGATTGCTAGCACTAGCAAACCAGCAAAAGATATACCCAAAGTGAAACCTGTTGAGAAAAAGAAAGTGACCCCTTCGAAGACAATTACAAAAATAACCCTTAGATCCCAAAAGACACCTACTGCCAAAATGCTGCCTTTACGGCAAGTCCCGGGAGTGCCCGTAAAGAATGATAATGATGAAGTGGTAGCGGGACCCCTAACTTATGTGTATATCCCTTTCTCTACAACTGATTTGTTAAATTGGAGGTCGCATTATGCCTCCTATACTAGCAAACCCCAGGAACTGACAGAATTAGTAACTACTATTATGGAAACTCACCAACCCACTTGGCCAGATTGCCGCCAGCTCCTGACTACCCTATTCACGACAGAGGAGCGAGCACGAATTAGAAAAGCAGCTATTGAATGGATGGCAGATAACCCTGTAGCTCCGGGACAGGGGCAGAGTAGAATAGACTATCGGGAAGCAGCCCAGAGAGAATTCCCGAATGAAGACCCCCATTGGGATCCAAATACAGATGAAGGATCCACAGCCCTAGCCCGTTTTCGCCAAGGCTTTTTACAAGGCCTGAAAAGGGGGGGCCAGAAAGCTATGAACCTTTCCAAAGTTGCAGGAGTTATCCAAGGTATAGATGAGAGCCCAGCAGAAAGATTAACTGAAGCATACAGAATGTATACTCCCTATGATCCCGAGGCACCAGGAAGTTTATGTATAGTGAATTCTGCTTTTGTAAACCAGTCTCAACCAGACATTAGACGTAAATTACAGAAGTTAGAAGGGTTTGCGGGCATGAATGCATCACAGTTACTGGAAGTCGCTCATAAAGTGTATGTGAATCGTGATACTGAAAGACAGAGAGAATGTGATAGAAAGATGAAGAAGAAAGCTGATTTTTTGGCTGCGGCCATAGTTGAACAGAAAAGGGGAGGTGTCCCTAGTCGACGGAGCAGAGGAAGAGGGCGGGGTCAAGGCGGAGGCCGGACCCAGAAGCTAGGCGTGAACCAATGCGCCTACTGTAGAGAGGAAGGACATTGGAGAGATACGTGCCCGCAACTCGAAGACGCCCAGCAAGATGACGACAGCAGTCATCAGTGGCGAGAAGAAAGACGAGGCTATCCCCGAAATCGCGGAGGAGCCAATCGAGAACAATTCCAGCGAGAAAGAGGAGGAGGAGCCATTCAAGCATTGGCCACACCGGTCCATGATGAGAATGACGTGGATTAGGACAGACCGGGCTCCAAGTTTGCTTTAGGTCTCCAGGAGCCTATGGTCGGAATACAAATAGGAGACCAAATTATGGACTTTATGGTTGATACTGGAGCACAACATTCAGTAATAGACAAAAAGATAGCCCCATTCTCTACAAAAGCAGTCACCATTATAGGAGCAACTGGTGCCAAAGCTACAAAGTCTTTTCTTCAGAATCGTATATGCAGTCTAGGAGGACAGCAAATAACTCATCAATTCCTTTACATGCCCGAATGTCCAGTGCCACTACTGGGACGAGATATGTTAGCCAAGCTTCAAGCACAGATATCTTTCTCTGAACAAGGAGAAATGCAAATGACAGTAAATCCCCAAGCCAAACCAGCAGGAATAATGCTGCTGACAGTTCCCCGAGAAGAAGAATGGAGGTATTACATCGATGACTCTATCCAAGACACTTATTTTGAACAAACTTTAAAGAACGTTCATGCACCACCTGGAGTATGGGCAGAAGGCAGTCCCCCAGGCCTAGCCAAGCATATAGCTCCAGTGATTGTAACCCTCAAGCCTAGTGCTACACCAGTGCACGTCAAACAGTACCCTCTCCCAAGAGCTGCAATTGAAGGCATTCATCGCCACCTACAAAGATTGCTCGAGTATGGCCTACTAAAAGTATGTCAATCCCCATGGAACACTCCACTTTTGCCAGTAAAAGAAGAGTAAATGATGCAGTTGAAACTATACATCCAGTTGTACCCAATCCTTACACTCTTCTAGGACTGATACCTGCTGAAGCTACCCATTTCACTGTACTGGATTTAAAAGATGCATTCTTTTGCATAAGATTAGCCCCTGTAAGTCAAATATTGTTTGCATTTGAATGGCAGGACCCCACCTCTGGAAGAGGGGGCCAACTCACCTGGACAAGATTACCCCAAGGATTCAAAAATTCGCCTACCATCTTTAGTGCTGCACTGAATCAAGACCTTTCAAGCTATCCAGTGGCCCCGGGAAAGAGAGTGCTTCTCCAATACGTGGACGATCTACTGATAGCTGCCATATCAGAAAGTGAATGTATACTAGCCACCAAAGATCTCTTGCAGTTACTAGATGAAGCTGGATACAAAGTTTCCAGAGCAAAAGCACAGCTATGCCAAAAAGAAGTGAAATACTTGGGTTTTCGCATTACCCAAGGAAGCCGAAGATTAGGCAGAGAAAGAAAAGAAGCAGTATGTAGAATTCCAACTCCAACTACCAGAAAGCAAGTCAGAGCCTTTCTGGGAGCGGCAGGATATTGCCGAATCTGGATACCCAACTTTGCCCAAATTGCCAAACCACTGTATGAAGCCACAAAAGGAGAAGAGAAGTCACCACTGGAGTGGGGACTTGAGCAGGATACAGCCTTCCAGAAATTAAAGGAAGAATTGATGTCATCACCAGCACTTGGACTACCAGATGTCCATAAGCCTTTCCACTTGTTTGTACATGAAGCACAGGGAAATGCCTTAGGCATGTTGACTCAGAAATTGGGAAATTGGGAGCGACCTGTAGCATACCTATCTAAACAATTGGACCCCGTGGCCAAAGGATGGCCACCTTGCCTGAGAGCAGTTGCAGCTACAGCGCTATTAGTGAGTGAAGCAGACAAGCTCACCCTAGGACAGAACATACGAGTCACTGTGCCACATGCAGTCCTTGCCCTTATGGAACAAAAAGCAAATTATTGGCTCACCAATTCCCGAATGTTGAAATACCAGAGCATGTTATGTGAAAACCCACAGATACAACTAGAAGTGAGTCATGCCCTGAACCCAGCCACCTTGATACCCATCAGTGAAGAACTCCCAGAACATGACTGTATCGAAGTCATGGAAACTGTGTTCTCCAGTCGACCCGACTTGACAGATGTGCCCATAGACAACCCTGACCAAATCTATTATGTTGATGGGAGCAGTCTCATCCTTGATGGACGACGCTGTGCCGGATATGCAGTCGTCACTCAACACGAAGTAGTTGAATCATCAGCTCTAGCCTCAGGCACATCAGCCCAGAAAGCCGAATTGATAGCACTCACCAGAGCATTATTGTTAGGAGAAAAACTTGTGCTAAATGTATATACAGATTCCAAATATGCCTTCACCACTCTGCATGCCCATGGAGCCCTCTATAAAGAACGAGGGCTCATCACGTCCGGAGGAAAATCAGTCAAGTATGGTCCCGAGATATTGATGTTACTTGATGCAGTTTGGGCCCCAACACGTGTAGCTGTTATGCATTGCAGAGGACATCAAGCAGGAAAAGGAGAAGTTGCCCGAGGAAATAGATTTGCAGATGCCTCAGCACGACAAGCAGCTATGACAGGACAGATTGCCCCACAAGCTATGCCAATGCAAGCAGCATTGTTTCCAGTACCTCTAAATTTATGGACACCACGATATACCACCAAAGAATTGGATTACTACTGTAACAAAGAAGATGGAGTACTGAAAGATGGATGGATTGAGCTGCCACCAGAAGAGGGCAGTCAACCCCCTGGACGAATAGTAATTCCTGAACTGTTAGGACCATCTTTTGTCAAAGCTTTTCATGAAGCTACCCACTATGGGAAAAGTGCTATGGAAAAAGCACTCAGACCACATTTTTACATCCCTCTGCTGACAACCATATCAGCTTCAGTAGCACGTCAATGTTTAACCTGTGCCAAAAATAATGCCAAGCAAGGCCTTATAACGGCACCCCGAGTTCAGTCAGGAGGTGTAACCCCCATGCACAACCTCCAAGTTGATTTTACCGAAATGCCAAGAGCCAATGGATACCATTACCTATTAGTATTAGTTTGTACTTTCTCTGGGTGGGTAGAAGCCTTCCCAACCAGAACTGAGAAAGCTCGAGAAGTTACCAAAGTCTTAATGAGAGAGATTGTCCCTAGGTTTGGAATTCCAGCAGTAATAGGGTCAGACAATGGACCCTCATTTGTCTCCCAGGTTACTCAACAGTTAGCGAAAGCTTTGCAGATACAATGGAAACTCCACACTGCATACAGACCCCAGAGTTCAGGGAAAGTTGAGCGAATGAATCGTACTCTAAAAGCCCAAATGTCCAAGCTTTGTCAGGAGACACACTTGAAATGGCCCCAAGTGCTCCCAATAGCTTTACTCAGAATACGCTCAGCTCCTGTAAAGTCAACAGGATTTTCCCCTTTTGAAGTTCTGTATGGTAAACCCCCACCAATAGTGCAGGGAGTCAAAGGAAGTTTAGCCCAAATTGGTTCAGAAGTAACCAGACAAGAACTCCTAGCTCTTAGTTTTGTTCTGCAGACTCTCCATACGTGGATCCAAGACCAGTTGCCTATCAACTTGACGGAACCCTTGCATCCTTATCAGCCTGGTACCTCGGTGTGGATCAAAGATTGGAAGAAGACACCGTTGGAACCCCATTGGAAGGGACCGTATACCGTCATCCTGTCTACCCCAACTGCAGTAAAGGTAGCCGAGATCGACGCCTGGATCCACCACAGCAGAGTCAAGCCCGCCGCTGATCCTGAACCTGAGCAGTGGACAGCAGAACAGCATCTTGATGCACCCTTGCGAGTTACTCTGAGATGGCAACCAGCAGCTTAGACACTTCATCACAAGTGCTTTGCAGTAGCCAAGTCTTTCGAAGAGGATTGCTGTTTTCCATGCAGCAACAGTTTTGTTTCAACGAACCCAATTTGCGTGTGATTTGACACACTACTTTGATACTACATTGACTAGCCAGACTTCACAAGCCAACTGAAATTGCTAATAAGTTGGTTAATGTGTACTGGACAACCTGAGGATCTTCAATCAACACTCAGCACCCGTTAAATTGCTTCATTAGCAAACGGGACGAAGAATAAAAGACCGTCGTGATCAAGATCAGCAAGCTGAGGATTCAGAAGAACTCCAATCAACATCAACATGCATCTTTACTTTTGCTTTGCCTTGGTTGCCTTATTTGGAGGTTTTGAACAGACTTATGCTTTACCTCCATGCACCGCCTGCATTACTTCTACTCGAACTGGACTGAAAGTAACTCAGACTTTGATTTACCATTCTTACTATACCTGCAAGGGAAAAGTGACTCGGTGTATTTATAACACCACTGAACTAAATGTTTGCACTTATGGCAAAATTAGAGCATGCTATAATCCGCATCAGAATCCATCCTATTACACGTTGGAAATAAGATGGAAGGATGCAGATGGACCTATACTAGCTGCTACACCACCACTTAAAGACATTACTAAACCTGCTGTTTTAAATTTTGATGCATGTAATGCCATTAATAGAGATAGTTATTCCACCTGTGGTACGTGGGAGAAAGCGTATCGAAATGACCATAAGTACATGTGTCCAGAGGGTGCCACAGGATGGAGGAAGTGTACAGGTATAAAGGAACCAGGCTATAGTACTGCACCAGCGGCAGATTACTATTGCCCGTACTGGGGATGTGTTTTTTATGCTACCTGGAATACTGGTATAACTGAAGAGAAAATAGATAAACGAATGGCTACTTTAACCAAGCCAACCACAAATGATAAATGTCAGAAAGATGCTTGCAATCCCTTACACTTACGTATACACAATCCCCATGCATGGAAACAAGGATACAAGTTTGGTTTGCGTATTGCTGGAGGGGCAATAGATCCAGGAACCATTGTGCATATCAGATTGAATACCCAAGCCCACAAGTCATCCAAATATCATATTCATAATACCTTTTATGAAGCTATGCATGTAAATAAGTTTGAGATCCCTCATCCCTCACAGAATTTATTTTTAGAATTAGCTGGAGCAGTAGTATCTAGTCTTAAGATCTCAGATTGCTATTTCTGTGGCGGGACCCAAATGGGAGACCAGTGGCCATGGGAAGCCCAAGAATTGAATTATTCTTTGATTTACAATCAGACTGAATTACACAAGACTACCAGTGAATGGGTGTTAGCGCACTCAATCGTTGGACGTCTTTGCTATGCCAGAACTGGACCCCAGTTCACCCAGAAGGTAGGACAGCTGGTCTGTCTTAGCCAGAAGTACTATAATGCCACGACCAAAAAGACAGCATGGTGGTCAGGAATCAGACACCCTGAACCTCCTAACCCATTAGCCAGATTTCCTGAACTTGCTGGTTTATGGACTAACCTTGCCAAAGTCCAAGCCTGGCAAGCCCCACCTGGCCTATATTGGATCTGTGGAAACCGAGCGTATGCACAACTCCCGCCACACTGGGGAGGAGCATGTGTCTTAGGAACCATCAGACCTTCTTTCTTTCTGTTAAACACTGAACACGGAGAACAATTAGGATACCCTGTATACACTACCCACCGACACAAACGAGCACTAAGACAGAAAAGAGAAGCCTTACAGATAGGCAAGTGGGAGAAGTGGCAAGGTGATGATTGGCCACCAGAGAGAATCATTGAGTATTATGGGCCTGCCACTTGGAATGATGATGGTATGTATGGTTATCGTACTCCAATCTATATGATTAATCGTATTATTCGCTTACAAGCAGTAGTTGAAATAATAACCAATGAAACTAGTCATGCTCTTACGCTCTTAGCTAGACAAAGTACTCAGATGCACACTGCAATATATCAGAACCGCTTAGCACTTGATTATTTGTTAGCAGCAGAAGGAGGAGTATGTGGTAAACTGAATTTAACTAATTGCTGTTTGAAAATAGATGATAAGGGTCAAGTAGTTGAAGAAATTGCTAAAGATATGCAAAGACATGCTTATGTGCCAGTACAGACTTGGCACTCATTGAAATTTCCTAACTGGTTTGCTAACCTTTTCTCTTGGATGGGAGGATTTAAGACTTTCATTGTCTTAGTACTAATTCTTGTTGCTGTTATTTTCTTATTACCATGTTTAATCCCATGTTGTATGCGTTCCATTCATAATGCTATTGATAGCACAGTAGAGCGGAAGACCGCAACTAAAATAATGGCTTTATACAAAGCCAGCCCTAGTCGAAATCCTTCAATCATGATGTGATTCTTCTAAAGGTGATTTAACTCTCACACCTTATTAAGTAATAGGGTGAGATTAATCAAAGGGGGGATGTGGCAGGTGAAGGCCTGTGATCCACGGTGTCTGACATAAGCAGGCCAGCATGGCTAGCTTGACCTGTAAATGAAGCCTGTGGAGAGGCACATAGGAATTGCACATCCCCCAATATGCTGCTATTGTAGGATAGAACTCTGTAAGAGAACTAAACTAACTTAGGTAAGCAGAACTGAGAGATGGAAAAATACAGAAAAATGTGTTTAAAAGTTACTGATAAGAAAAAGTACATCTGCAAGGAATATAATTGGGAGTGATGACAGATGAGTTGCAGAGCCCTGCTCCCCTGCATGCACAAATTGGCTATATGGCCTTGAGAGTGTGAAAGTAACAAGTTGATGAACTGACCATTGTAATTGGGACTAGAAGGGGGGTATGCAGGTGCCATGCCCACTGAAGGGACATAATTGGATAAACTTATCAGTACCGGGACCAATGGAAGGGGTACGGGAGGTACGGGAGAGTACCGGGACCAATGAAATGTTTTTCTATACCTAGAATGGAACAGAAGTCTATAAAAGTTGTTGTAATGCTTGAAATCTTTGCTCAGCCATTTTGAAATTGACTGGTTCGAGACTTGTGCACAAATAAATGATTTGGACCTTCTGAACAGACTCCTGGTATCATTGGTTTGTCTGCGCTTTGCTGCTACAGTACCATCGCAAGGTAGGTAAAGAAATCCCAGCCTGTAACACTTAAGCCCCGAAATCTGCGTCCTAATGTGCCTGCACATCCAGATGGTAATTATGCAAAAAGAAGTGGAGCAACGACCCTGTCGCCACCCTACAAATATCCTGCGACGAAACAAAGTTGAACTCTGCCCAAGAAGCCACTTGGGCCCTGGTAGAATGGGCCCAGAGCCTTGATGGGATCATGTGCTCCTTCAGCAAGTACGTGGATTTAATAGCACCCCTAATCCAACAGGAAATAGATGCCTTGGCCACCGTCTTGCCCTTGCGAGGCCCACCAAAGAGCATAAAGACACTCCGAGCATCAAAAGGCCTTCATCACCTTCAAATACCACTTAAGTGCCCTGCAGACATTAAGTGTAAATCCCTAGATTCAGCAGAGTCCAGGGGACTGGTAAAGGCCGGCTAGGTCACTGCCTGATTAAGCTGGAACACCGAAACGACCTTCAGGAAGAAGGAAGGAACCAGATGAAGGATCACCCCTTTCCTTTGTGATCACCAAATAAGGCTCCCTGCATGAGAAAACCTGCAAGATGCGATGCACCGAGCAAATAGCCACCAGGAACACTACCTTGAAGGTCAAAGAGGGCTTTTGACAGAGGCTCAAACGGGGTTCCTGCGAGCACAGAGAGAATGAAATTAAGGTCCCAGGATGGAACCGGGGAATGGCAAGGTGGTCTCAAGTGCTTGACCCCTTGTACCTGGCCCCAGTAACAAGCCAGGGCCACCACCTGCACCTTCAAGGAGTTCTATAGCAGACCTTTTTCAAGGCCATCCTGCAGGAAAGCCAAAATATCCAGAAGAGGGACTCCTAGTGGGTGCACATCTTTCTCTTGACAACAAGCCTCAAAAACGCATTAGACTCACATATAGGCCAGGGAAGTAGAACGCTTTCGTCCCTGAAACAAGGTATGAACTACCTTGGAGTGTATCATTTATGCCTTCAGCGTGCCCTTTCAAGAGCCAAGCCGTAAGCGAGAACTGATCCACATATGGCATCCAAATGGGGCCCTGCATCAGAAGGTCAGCCTTCCAAGGAAGAAGGAGAGACTCCACCACCTGGAGCCATACCAGGTATGCATACCATGGCCGCCAGGGCCAATCTGGGGCCACCAAAAGTATGTGACCCATCTGGGCTTCAACCCTCTGTAGGACACGCCAATCAGCGGCCATGGAGGAAACACAAAGAGAAGTCCGCCTCTGGTCCAGAGCTGGACCAGCGCAATGAGTCCTCCGACATGCGCTCCTTCTGCCTGCTGAAGGACCTGGGGGCCTTGGCATTCACCAACATTGCCATCAAGTCCACCATGAGAATACCCCAGTGCTCCACTATTAGCTAGAATGCCGTCTTGGACAGGGACCATTCTCTGGGGTCCAATGACGGCTCATGTAATCTGCCTGGACATTGTCTGTCCCAGCCACATGTGCCACTGACAGCAAAAGCAGAAGGACTTCCGCCCACTGCAGGAGTGGAATTGCTTCTGTTGCCACCATTGAGCTCCGAGTGCCCCCTTGCCGGTTGATGTAAGGCATGGTTGTGGCATTGTTGGTCAGCACCCTCATGGCCTGTCCCTGAACCATGTTGTTGTTAAGTGCCGTCGAGTCGGAGTCGACTCATGGCGACCCTCTGGATAGCTATCCTAAATTGTGTTCGGTCTTCAGTCAGGCGGCTCATTGTTGACAGACTGGTACCCATAGCTGCTGTTATTGTATTGATTCATCTCATTGCTGGCCTTCCTCTTTTGCTTTGACCTTCTATCTTGCCAAGCATGATGTCTTTCTCTAATGATCTCTCTCTTCGCATGATGCGTCCAAAGTATGAAAGTCGAAGTCTTGTCATCTGAGCTTCTAAAGAAAGCTTAGGTTTGATCTCCTCTAGTACCGACTGGTTTGTTCTTCGGGCAGTCCATGGTATACACAGTATTCGCCGCCAGCACCATAATTCAAAGGCATCAATTTTCTTCCTGTCTATCTGAACCATAAGAAGAAAAAACTCCAGGGCCAAAAGAACTGCCCTGGTCTCCAGGCAATGATAGGCCAGAAGCTCTCCTCTGGAGACCACTGTCCCTGGGCCAATGAGCCCCCAACCCAAGAGACTGGCATCTGTCATTAACACCACCCAGTCCTGGGTCTCGAGGATTATCCTGGCCGCAAAGAGGGTTGAGATGAGCCATCAATCCAAACTCTCCCAGGCTCGCAAGGCGAACCACCATTGACTGCACCTGCAGGAACCATTGCGTCAAGAGCACAGCCTGGAGGGATTGCATGTGGAATCTAGCCCAGGACATAAACTCCAGGGGGGCCGCCATTGAGCCGAGTAATTGCAGGTAATCCCAAGCCCTCAGGCAGGGAATTGCTTGCAACCTCTGTACTTGCCCTATGCAGAAATACCATCCACCACTGTGTGTCAAAGCGGGCACCCAGGTACTCTAGAGACAGTACAGGGGACAGCTGACTCTTGACAAAATTTACAAGCCTATCGAGTTCCTGCAGCTGACAAATCACATAGGCTGTTGCCTCCCAACTCTCCTGCCAGTAATTCATCCGAATCAACCAATTGTCCAGATATGGGTGCACAAGAACACCTTGTTTCTATAGGGCCACCACCAGCACCACCACCATCACCTTGGGGAAAAACCGAGGGGCAGTGGCCTGCCCGAAGGGGAGGGCCTGAAACTGAAAATGCTCCTGCGAAACCACAAAATGAGAAAAGCACAGATGTTCCAGATGAATGGGAATATGCAGATATGCCTTGGAAAGATCCAGGGGCGTCATGAACTCCCCTTGCCGATGGCCACAATGACAGACCATGGCACTGGGAGGGTTAGCCGGGGTAAGCGCAGCACATCTGAGCCATCTGAATTGGGGCCCATCCAGCCTATCCAAGTGCCCCGATTCTGCTCCTACAGGAATGTCTAGCTCCCGTGGGTGCAGAATCAGGGCCAAATCCGGCCCATCCATATTTTAGACATCCGGACATGCCAGACATGCCCCGATCAGAATGGGCCTCCACGTGTGTAAGAATTTTCTTTTATTGTTGGTAATTTTTTGAGGGTAAAAATAATAGGTTTTACTATGGAAGAGATTTGAGGGGTGAAGCTTGTCTGAATCAACAACACAGCCAAACATTTTGATGGAATTTACAGTGGTGTTGGTGAAGCTGTCTATAGAAGGATAATTGTGAGTCTGAAGGAATAGTCAATTATCCACAATTGTTTCAGCTTTGGAATGATTTAGTTTGAGCTGGTTGGTGGAAAGCCAATGTTTGATTGTGCTTAGGCAGGAGCTGAGATGAGTTAGATCTGGGGTTAATTTATTGGTGTATGTAACCAACTGAATTTCATCTGCATAGTTAAAACTGTAATGCCATGCTTCTGATTCAAGGTTGATAGAGGTCTGAGAAAGATGTTAAAAAGAGTAGATGGAAGAAGTGAGTCTTGTGGCACACCAGTGAGTAATGGGTAGGAAAAAGAGGTGGAGGAATTGAAGGAGACTTGGATTGAGTGTTTTTCTAAAAAAGAAGTAAACCATTGTAGAACTCTATTGCTGATTCCTAATTATTTGAGGCAGGAAATGAGCAATTAGTAATTGACCAGATCAAAAGCTGTGGATAGATCAAGAGATGCAATAATGGCAATTTGCTTGAAATCAAGGTGACTGTAGATAGCATTGAGGAGAGTAGCAACAATTGTTTATGTGATGTGATCAATCCGGAGCCCTTATTGTCAGGTGTGGAGAACATTTGTTTTAACCCCACTTTCTGTCAAGCTGACAACCAGAAGGCAGAGCTCCAACTGTAAGGGGTAGGGTGATGGTCAAAGTCTGTACCAAAGGAAAACAGGACTGTTTGGATCCTGAACAAGGTCCAGTACTAAAGGCACTTAAGATGCTGTTCAAGGCCTAAGATAAGACAGCTGCGGAGGGGATTGTATTCCCTAGGTTAGAGATCCTACCTCCTAAAAAGGAGGCTGAGGCTTGAGGAGCAGAAGTCAAGAATACTGTTGAGGGTGGACCCTCATTAAGCTAAATCAGCCGAGGAGAAGAGGAAACTGTGGTTCTGCTTCCAGAGAAGAGTAATATTTTAAGGGGAAAGGGGAGTAAAGGAGGATCCTTCATGCAGCCTGTCCTAGTGCCACACCCAAGAAAACTCAGCCTATGAATAATTGAAACCAGGACCGTATTTAAGATGTTGACACCCAAAGTAGGACCAGACAGCAACAAAGAGGGAAGATCTCTATCCCAGAGTTCATGCAACACACAGTCCTAAAGCAAACTAAATCAGGATCCTGTTTAGCCCATGTGTTTGGTACCTTCAAAATTTTGCACCCTAGGCAGTTTGCTATGTAGCCTAATGCTAAATCCAGGCCTAGTTGGAAAACTGCATGGGAAGGTCAATTAGCATCTGAGAGGGAAAACATGCTGGCCAAGTATAGAGGCTAAGAGAGCCTTACAATTGAGGAGGCAGGAGCTTACACCCATATTCCAAAGGTGGAAGGGAGTCCACCACTGTGAAAGATAAGAGGCGTGTCTGCTGTACCAATTTAGCCAGAAGCTACATCAACACTTCCCAAACTTTTATCCAGTATAACTCATCTTAACACTTAAAAATTCACATGACCCCAGATAATAGAAATAAAATAGCATCCACTTCCTCCTCCACCCACTTATCCAAAACATGAAGACAACAGTGGTGGTTACAGCAGCACAACGTTCCGTGTGTCAGTATGTGCTCACAGATCCCAGTATTCTACATGGGTTTCCAGACTAACAGGAAGTCAGCATGGGAGGAGAATGCATAACATGTGAACATTCACTGACATACAGGCCCCATGCTGACTGTCACTACTGGGGATAGGTCACAGTGGAGGTCGGGAAGAAGGGGAGTGGCCCTGTTTCTGTGACCCCATACACTGATAATGTGACCCTATCTTGGGTCCCAACCTACAAAGTGGGAACAAACCACTATCTATAGAGAGCAAGAAAGAGTTATCTAGGAATCCGGACTTAAGAGTTGTAAGAGAAGAAATTCAGAGATGGGAATTCACATTGGTGGAGCCTACAGGGGAATGGGGAAATTCAGAGTAGAATATAGAAGAAGATGTAGGAGTGAAATCCCAGCTGCTGAAATGTCTATTGCTTTCTGTTTTTTTCTTCTGTTTTTGTCTTCTGTGTTTTGTTTATGAATAAGCAGATGAACTGTAATATAATTTTTTAACACCCTCTAAATTACATTTATACCTTATCACTGGATTGATTGGCATTTCTTTGCATGTGGACTGTGAAGCGAGAGAGTAAAAACATCACAGGTGGCAAGACGTGGGCTCACATGCATACGACCTTTAGAGTAACACCTCGCCATTCCCTCAGGCTCCACAAAACTAAAACTCTGTTAAGATTACCAGATTGTTTGCAGGCAAATCTAGGACATTTATCCAAAGTGTACGGTGGAGGGGTGTGGGCAGAGGAGGGGAAGAAGAGATACAGTTCTAGGTTTGAGCAACAATGCGTGGAGTGGGGAAAAGGAGTCTTTATTCTGTCCTCCTCCCATTCATTCCATGACAGCAACAATATCACTTCCAAGCAGACAAACTGACAGAGAAATAGAAACCGTGATGCATTTCCCCCGTACTGTGCAAAATATAAAGATAATGGATGTAAAGTCTAAAAACTGAGATATTCAAATCACTAACTTGAAAAACAATTTATTTTCAATCTCTTCTATGGGAGATGGTGACAGAGCTCTAAAATTAGTGATAATCTCCCAAAATCGGGGACATCTGCTAACCTTACTCTCTGTAGCTCCCGAAGTGTCCCAGCCCTAGATCCACCTCTTTAGGGGTCCACCACATGAATAATTTTTACCAGGTGTCAGGTATGCTCTTTAATTATTTTTAATGCTTTTCTTAATTTGTGTGGATTGAAACTTTTTCTTTGGAGGACATGAAGTGCATGGAGTGAGTAGATTTGTATTGTCTTTTGCTTTTTCCTTTTATATGTAATTTTCAAGAAACATGATTTACTATCTTTCCTTTTCAAGACTGTTCTTGAAAAATTGCATAAATGCATTTTTTAAACAAAATATGGCATGAGAGAACTGCGTAAATTTTATTACAAACTCCCGTGCTAATCTTCCTTCCTTTGTTTGCCACCTTTTATTTAGAAACAAGCAAGGGACTAATGAAATTGCAGCTTGTGCAAAGAAGAAATCAAGAACAAAGCGCTCAGGAAAGAAAAGCGTATCACAATACACACTGAAGCCATCTTCACCACATGACTGCCAGTTAAAAATTGAAATGCAGTGGCGTTTCCAGCCCCCTCGATATCCAGGGTGGGTGCCCCCTTCAGCTGGTGGCCACCCATGGCGCACTGCTCTATGGCAGGGTGCAGTACATCCCTCCACCAGGCCCACACTTCGGAGGCAGTTCGGCAAACTTACCTTAAATATGAGTGGCTTGCCATACTGCTTCCAATCCAGGCCGCGCAGCTCTTCTTAAGTTGCACACATTGCGAGACCTTGGCCAGGAGAGAAGAGCCGCCGGGCCTGGATTTCAGGCAGCGTGGCAAGCCACTCATCTTTAAGATAAGTCTGCCATGCTGCCTCTGAAGTGTGGGCCCAAAGGGGATGCATCCCACTCCTGGCCTGCACCCACTGCCCCGTCCTTGGTACACTACTGCCAACAAATGATGTTGTCATGTGATAGATTCAGGGGCTTTTTTTACTAAAGAGTGTTAGAGTTTAGCAACTAATATGCATTTAGTGCAAAAAATAATGTGTGTTGCTTGCAACCCCTGTGTGCTAACTGCCGGGGGCATGGCATGTTCCCAGTAGCTATCGCATAGAACAGCACTTTAATGCACCTCAGTAGTGTGCACTATTACTGTAAGTGCACTGAACATTGCTTACTGAATGGCATTTGGTGCACCCACATTAATTGCATGAGGCACAGGTAGCATGTGGTGTGTACCTGTGTGTTACCTGCAGGGGCGGCCCAAGGGGGGTGCGGGGCCATGTGCGGAGACTCCGTGCGGGGCCTCATTTGCATAAGTGGCCTTATTTGCATAAATATTTGCATAATGTTACCATACACTAACTTTTAGTAAACATGTCTCTTAATGAGTGTATGGATAAAGAAAGACTAAAAGATTTCTACATTACTATAATCCAGTGCCAACCGCCAGGCACATTAGGAACTACTACAAACGCTGCCCATTTAGAACCCATAGCAAACCCACCGTATCCTGACAGCATTACCAGGACTCACAAAGCACCAAACCCTACCTATCAAAAGGCAACACTGCAAATATTAAACCAATACATTTCAGAGAATACTGGGGAAAGAGAACAAGTGGCAATGTCAAACAGGAATTACATAAACAGAATACCTCAGCTCAGTTACACATGCAGAACATAGACCATCACCAAACAAGGAATCACAATTTAGAAACAGGAAGGGAATAATTAAACTGGGAACCCCAAAAGCCAAACTTGGAATGTACAACAACACTGTAGAAATAAAACTATAAATTAATTTCCTCTTGTACCAAACAAAGCACAGACGTTAATGATGCACATTTCCCAGAGGTTTCATATTCCAGTTAATAAATTCAAAATAAAGAGATATCTTTCTACCTTTTGTGCATTTTTTTCAGTTGCAATTGCTCCAGCCACTTTCTTCTGGTTTCTTCATGTTTTCTGCTAACTGTCCATCGTCTGCTGTCCATTTGTTCTTTCTTCTCTCTTCTAGTTTTTTTTTCCATTCTCTCTCTCTACATCTGCTTTAACATACTAATCTTTCTCCTTTTGCTCTTTCCTCATTCCTATTTCATCCACACAGATTTTACCACTCCATCCTCAATCCCCACTTACTCTCCCAATACCCGGCCAATTGTAGATTTTTCATTCCTCCCACACAAAATATTTTTCCCCTCTCCATTTTACTCTCCCAGCCCCATCCCATTCTAATCCTCCCCCAACATCAGCTCCCTTCTAGTTCCAGTCTCACCCTGCATCCATTCCTTTCTAGTCCCTGCATCAGCCCATTTCCAGTCCTAGCCCCCCATCAACCCATTTCCAATCCTAGCTCGCCCATCCATTTTCAGTCTGAGTCCCTTCATCAGCTCATTTCCAATCCTAGCCCCCCATCAGCCCATTTCTAGTCATTTCCTAGCCCCACCATCAGCCCATGTCAAATCATAGCTCCCCTCCACTCAGTCCAATTCCAGTCCAAGCCCCTCCCCCATGAGCCTACTTCCAGTTCTAGCCCCTCCATGAGTCCATTTCAATTCAAGCCCCCACCACAGCCCATTTCCAATCTTAGCTCCCCCCAACAGCCCATTTCCAGTCCTATCCTAGCTGCTCCATCAGCCCATTTTCAGTCCTAGCTCCCTTCCCTCACAGCCCATTTCCATTCCAAGCTCCCTCCCCATCAGCTATTTGCAGTTCAAGCCTCCCCTTCCACTCAGCCCAGTTCCAGTCATAGCAACCCCCCAACCCATTACCAGTCCTAGCCCCCCATCAACCCACTTCCAGTCCTAAACCCCCATCACCCCATTTTCAGTTTAAGCCCCCCCTATAACCCATTACCAGTCCTAACCCCCCATCACCCCATTTCCAGACATCCCCCATCAGCCCAAAGCCCATTACCAGTCTTAACCGCCCCCCATAGCCCATTATCAGTCCTAACCCCCCCATAGCCCATTACCAGTCTTAACCCCCCCAACAGCCCACAGCCCATTACCAGTCCTAACCCCTCCCCATCAGCCCATTTCCTGTTCTAGCCCCCCCCCATAGCCCATTATCAGTCCTAACCCCCCATCACCCCATTTCCAGACAGCCCCCATCAGCCCAAAGCCCAATACCAGTCTTAACCCCCCCATAGCCCAGTACCAGTCCAAACCCCTCATCACCCCATTTCCAGACAGCCCCCATCAGCCCACAGCCCATTACGTCTTAACCACCCCATAGCCCATTACCAGTCCTAACCCCCCCCCGCCCACAACCCATTACCAGTCCTAACCCCTCCCCATCAGCCCATTATCTGTCCTAACCCCCCATCGCCCCATTTCCAGACAGCCCCCATCAGCCCACAGCCCATTAGCAGTCCTAACCCCTCCCCATCAGCCCGTTGCCTGTCCTAGCCCCCCATAGCCCATTAGCAGTCCTAACCCCCCATCACCCCATTTCCAGACAGCCCCCATCAGACCACAGCCCATTAGCAGTCCTAACCCCCCCCGCCCATTAGCAGTCCTAACCCCCCCCCCATGGCAAATTTAAAAAAAAAAAAATCTGGCTCTGGCTGCTGCCGCGGCAGAATGCAATGTCCCGCGGGGCCCCTTCCGCCCGCTAAGCCCCTCTGCAAGGGCTTTCAGATTCGCGAGGGAGAGCGTCTCCCTCGCGTCTCTGTTAAGCCCGCAGGGGCTAATGGGAAATTTCCCATCAGCCCCTTTAGACGCGAGGGACTGATGGGAAATTTCCCATTAGCCCCTGCGGGCTTAACAGAGACGCGAGGGAGACGCTCTCCCTCGCGAATCTGAAAGCCCTTGCAGAGGGGCTTAGCGGGCGGAGGGGGCCCCGCGGGACACTGCATTCTGCCGCGTCCGCGGCAGCAGCCAGAGCCAGCTTTTTATTTTTTTATGTCATTTAAAAAAAAAGCAGAATGTTCTTTGCGCGGGGCCCCCTGAAACGCGGGGCCCTGTGCAAAAAACATTCTTGCTCTATGGACGGGCCGGCCCTGGTTACCTGTGCTGGGCTCACCACGTCCACTCTCTGCCCCTAACCCATCCCTTCACTACCCCAATTTGCGATGTACTGATAACGTGGAAATCAGTGCATGCTTGCTGTCTTGACCCCATGCTGCCAGTCACTGCAGGCTTTGGTGTACATTTAACATGTGCCAAAGCCCATGCTGACTGTGTAATGAACATCATAAAACCTCAGGAAAGGGATTACTTATACAGGAAAATCCGCCTCTTTTCTAAGGAGACTAGGCACTCTATTAAAGCAATTTCCATGTTCCTCTTTGACTAGTGAGATTTGCAAGGAGTATTCCTCTTAAAGGTTGCCATGGTGAAATTGAAAAAATGGACAACCAGTCTATGATGTAGGAAAGGAAGATACAAATCCCACAGTGATCCTGCAGGATTAGCAGTGGCATTACAGCAATCTAAACTTGTACTATTTGAGATGCCTCACTTCCGACCTCGCCCTTCTTCCCTCCTTTTCATTATTGTCTTGAAGGACTACCAAAAGGAACTGCTACTGCCGGAAAGAAATCTGTACTTGCATTTACTTCTGGGAAATTCTCTAAATCTTGGGGAAAATGGAATTCTTTGGGTTAAAGCTGATAAATCTGTGTACTTTAGAATCCAGTGTATTTGCTAACTCAGTGAGGGCTTAATAGCACCAGAGAGATTTAAATTTAAGTTTAAACCTCAGTCAGTAGCAACAGGGAGCCTTTAATTTAAATCAAATTAGAGTATAGCTTAGAAAAAAGGAAAAATAGGGTAAATATTCTTTGAGTAGAAAGAAAGAAATTGTTTCTAGAGACCTTTTCAAAGACGCCTTCCAGTTAGGGGCAAAAGACCTCTGAAATTGTTTTAAATAAGTGTTAAGGCCAAGTGTCAGCTCAAAGGGACAATTTGAAAGGCTCCCTCTATCAAACCAAGAGCTGTGTGAATCACCCAGCAAATTGCTAAGAGATTACCTTAAAGCAGAGCTCAGGGCGCTGTGTAGCAAGTGTTCTTTCTCTCCCACCCACACCAGGCATATTTTTAGCTTTATAGGCTCTTAAACCTATTCAAGGGGAAGAGGTAGTCAAATTCACTTTCAGGTTCAGCTGGCTATCCGTACAGGAATAGATTGATTAATCTTGAGGTGAAATATGTCCCTTAAACTTATAAAGTATAGTTGTGTCAGTACAGGTATCCCTAGTGACTTTAAGTAGACAACTTAAATTGCTAAACAAAACCTTAAAACTAAGATGTAGACAGCAGTCCAGCAGCGAGATGGGGGATATCCAGTCTTTTGTACTGAGTGTCACATGTATGTTTTTCTCCCAGTTGGTGAGAAGTCTTACATGTGCACTAGGTGAAAGAAGCTCTTTTCCCTCAGGGAATGAGTCCTATCTTGGAGACTAGAGTGGCAGATAAGGAGGACATAAGGAAGATAGAGAGGTATATAGATGAGATCTAGAGGGATGTAGTACTGAAGTCCCACCTCCAGTCTGGCAGCCTCTCAATTGCCATGGAGGAGAGAGGTTGCGTGAAACGAGAGCATAACCTTGGTGTGGCAGGAAGTGATCCTGTAGCTAGAATCTGTCCTCGAACCAAGGAGGTTTCTCCAGGGCTATGATGGAAGGGTTAGGATGGCCATTATAAATGGCAATTTGATCATTAATAATGTAGATGACTGGGCGGTTGGTGGATGGGCAGATCACATAGTAACATGCCTGCCTGGTGCGAAGGTAGCAGATCTCACGTGCCATGTAAACAAAGTTTTAGATAGTGCTGGAGAGGAGTCTGCTGTCTTGGTACATGTTGGTATCAATGACAAAAGAAAGTGTGGGAGGAAGATTCTGGAGGCCAAATTTAGACTTTTAGGTAGGAAGTTGAAATCTAGAACATCCAGGATAGCATTCTCCAAAATGCTTCCCATTCCATATGTGGAGATAAAGCAGCTTTTAAACTAGATAATAGGGGAAAGCCGACAGGCTCCCAAGAGTGCATGGCTCGGAAGGATGTATTCTTTAAGGATGCTAGCAAAAGAGGGAAGTTAGGGCATCCCAACAGAGAGGTTCCAATAAAGATGAAAGTAACCCAGATGTCCTTAAGTACAGAACTGAAAGATTCCAAATTACCCATATCAACTGATAACCAGATTAATATAAATAAATACAACCCCTAAAATGCCTGTATGCAAATGCCAGAAGTCTAAAAAATAAGATGGGAGAGCTAGAATATATAGCACTAAATGAAAGGTTAGATATGAAGGAGGACAACCAATGGGACACTATGATACCTGGTTACAAACTATGGGGTATGTTTACTAAACCGTCTTAACATCACAGCAGTGATATTATCGCGTGATAAGTAATGTTATCGCGCAATAATGTAAGATTTATCGCGTGATAACGTCACTTCGCGCACGCGATAACACAGCGGTGGCATTAAGGCGTTAAATCTGGGTCTGAACACTAACGCCAGTGAAACCCTCGCGTTAAGGCACATTTGCAGGAAAGAGAAACTATTTCAGTCAGCAATATGCAGCAAAGGCAGGGAAACCCAGAAAAGTGATAGTTGTGATACATGTGCAGGGAACAAAGAGGCAAATAAACATATAAAAGGACCACAACCACATCTAAAATCCCAATAAACAAGCTTGGCTAATAGTGATATTAATGATAAACATAAAGCAACACTACTGACAAAGCGTATAAATTAAGATATCATGTTTGGAAAGGTCTATGCTCTGTCCCCATACAAAGTGAATGATCCCACATTGAAATAGCGCTGATCAGGGTTTCTGTCGTTTAGGTTGGGCAGGTTTGTTATGGCATGCACATGTGCAGCAACAGCAGAGTGGGCACGTAGGCAAGAGCAACTGTACTGATGCTGTAAATGGGATACAGGGGGCTGCAGGCGGCACATGTTGTGGTCCAGCTGGGGCACAGTGCATGCTAGGCAGATGCCTAGGTGGCACATAGGAATTACGAAACTGTAAAGCAGCAAGAGAGCAACTGACGAGGGTCCAACATGTGGACGAGTGTGTGTCCCACAGTGTCACAGGGGAGATTACTCAGCAGGTACCCCCAAGGCACATAACATTGGCAGGCGGTGTGGGGGGGGGGAGGGGAAGCGCGTATGTCCATGTAGGCGCCCCTAACCGAGAACCCACACCATAGGCAGCTGCCTACCGGCATACTGGATGGCCTGGGACTGCGCACCACCAGCACCACTGGCATAATGGCATGGCAGCATGGTGGCGGAGGGGTGCTGGTGGCGGAGGGGGCAGTGGCATCTGCCCACATCAGACCATGGCCTAGCCCTGTTTAGGTGGGTGCTGTGCAATGCAACAGACAGGGTCTGGCTGATGAACAGTCATGGTATCCCCAGGGAATGAACTGTCCCTGTGGCAACAGTATGGTGCAGTACACACAGCCAGTGTGTTCAGGAGCAGAAGGTCACAAGTTCAAGTCCTAGCTGTGGCTCCTGCCAACCCTTTCCCCATATTTTACCCAGTACTAAACCATGGTAATAAAGATGGAACCTTTATTGCAGATAATATAAACATGCCTGAAATGCCTATATTTTACCCTACAGAGCACAGACACCATAAACATGTGCAATCCCTAGAGCAGAGTTTCCCAACTGCAGTCCTGGAGGGCCAAACACCATTCAGGTTTCATGCTGTCCCTAATAAATATGCCTGTGCTGCATTAGTATGCACCGCCCCATTGTATGCAATTGTATCTCATGCATATTCATTAGGGACAGCATGAAAACCTGAACATTGGCAGCCCAATACTGGCAACATTGCTGGATAGACAGACAGCCACCCCCACACCTATGCCAGCATTGTGCTACTATAGAGGTGGTCAGCAGCCATACCCACCACACCAGTCATGGGCATAGTACAGGCATGGATATGGTACACAAGGCTGTTGGGGGGTCACTCCCAGGGTGGTGAACACTGTCAGAGACAAGACCTGCAGCAAACACTGCAGACATCAGAATGATTGTTATGGTGGAGCTCAATGAGCAAACTGTGCTTAACGTAGGAATTGATATCTGCCAGTTATCATAGGGAACGTTTGATAGCTCTGTACCATATACCCAGGTGTAGGGTGGCATTGCTAAGGTATGCAACTGCTAGTATTGGGAGATACAGGCAGGGCCCAATGTCTTGCCTCTCCAGGAGGCATTGGCCAATGGGGCCTGTGGGTAGGTGTGTGGCCCTGTTGGCTGCTGCTTTACGGCAGAGTTCCCCAACTGCAGTCCTGGTGTTCCAAACACTGTTCGGGTTTTCATGCTGTCCCTCATAAATATGCATGAGCTACATCTGCATACCATGGGGGTGGTGCATAGCTATGCAGCACAGGCATCTTTATTAGAGGCAGCATGAAGCCGGAATGGTGTGGGCCCTCCAGGACTGCATTTGCGGGACTCTGCTTTAGGTAATGTGCCTGTTTCTGGTGTCTGTGTTTGGTGTGGTAAAATATAGGCCATGCGTATGTTCTCTGCAATAAAGGAGTGTCTTTACTATCACTGTTTAGTGGTGGGTAAAACTATGGGGACTGGGTTGGCAGGAGCCCCAGCTGGGATTTGAGCCTGTGACCCTCTGGTCTTACAGGCACTGGCTGTGTCTGTTGCACCACACTGTGGCCACAGAGATAGTGCATTCCCTGGAGTTAGTTAAACCGGCCTGACGAGTCAGAAACCCTGCTCTGCAACAGGTTTACTGTGGCCTCATTTACCTTGTATGCAGACAAAGGTGCACATAAACCTCAGAAAAGACCTCAGAAAAGGGGCACACACCCATAACCAAGCTGGGCAACAATGATATCATTGGGAAACGTTACACCACACGCCCAGGACAGCTCCATTACAATGTAATGCTCTTTGAAAGGGTCTGCGGAGCGTAGACCCTTCCACACATCATTTCTTTTTATTTTGGTGCTTTCCATGGCGTGTTGTTCCTTGTTGCCCATTGCTATCACTGTTGCCCAGCTGAATTATGCTTTTTAAAATTTTTCTTGTGGTCATTTTTAACGTTTTATGTGAAATTTTGTTCTGTGCACATGTATCACACTGCTCACGTTTTGTGGGTTTCCCCGGTTTTTCTGTACATTGCTGACGGAAATGGTTTCTCTTCCCTTTAAATGCCTTTAACGACAGGTTTTCATTCGCGTTGGAATTGAGCTCTGCAATTCAGCGCGTTAGTATGAGGGGAGCCTCTCCCCACCCACTCTCCGCCCATTGACCCCTTCTCTCTGCCCACTCTCCACCTTCTGCGCTGTTTTAACGCGCCGCGGAGCTTTACGATCGTTAACTACGGTTAACGCGCGTAGTATGACGTTAATGGTCGTTAGCGCATCGGTACACGCGTTATATGGCACTTACGGTCGTTAACGTCGTATAATGCGCGTTAGTCACGTTTACCGCACTTTAGTAAACATCCCCCATAGTGTTATGACCTTGCTGTGCCTCGTAGGGCACCCTATATGGCGCCCTATAGGCCACCCTTTCAGCAACATTGTAGGGTGCCGTGGCAGACAGTGCACTTTAAAATGTGCCCTCTGGTGTATCCTATGAGGCACCTTATGCAGCACCTTATGTTACAATACTTTGAGGGTGTGTTTGCTGGCAGCACTATTTAAAATAAAAATAAAATGCCCCCTACAGCAATATTACCTATAACCAGCAATGCCTCAGCCAGCTTTCTTCATCATGCACAGTGGGGGATTGAACCCATGACTCCTGCAATATTGGTCAGTGTCTTAACCATTGTGCTACACTGCTGCTCCTCCATGCATGTCAGCGCACCTACTTATGATTTTCATTCCTTAAACTGCACAGTGCTGCCATCAAAAACAGTGCTGTGACCTTGCGGTACCTCATACGGCACCCTATAAAGCGCCCTAGAAGCAACATTCTAGGGTGCCTTGGCAGACAGTGCACTTTAAAATGTGCCTTATGGGGCGCCTTATGTTAACACGCTTTTAGAGTGCGTTTGCTAGTAGAGATAATTAAAATAAAAATAAAATGTTTATGTTTATGTTTTATTTCATTTGATAAAAACCGCCTTTCAGGGTAGGCAAAGCGGTGTACAATAAAACCAAATTAAAAGAAGGCCGAAGCCAGTGAAATGGAATAGAAATACAAATTCTTAATCCCCACCATCATCAACTCTCCCTGGGCAGGGATCGAGCCTCCAGCGGGGGTGCCGCGGCGGGAAACTGCAGCCATCTTCAAAGTGCTGTCCAATCGGGGCAGCACTTAGCCTTTAAAGGTCGCAGCGCTATCGGGCGCTCCTGCATCCCCACCATCATCAGCTCTCCCTGGGCAGGGATCGAGCCTCCAGCGGGGGTGCCGCGGCGGGAAACTGCAGCCATCTTCAAAGTGCTGTCCAATCGGGGCAGCACTTAGCCTTTAAAGGTCGCAGCGCTATCGGGCGCTCCTGCATCCCCACCATCATCAACTCTCCCTGGGCAGGGATCGAGCCTCCAGCGGGGGTGCCGCGGCGGGAAACTGCAGCCATCTTCAAAGTGCTGTCCAATCGGGGCAGCACTTAGCCTTTAAAGGTCGCAGCGCTATCGGGCGCTCCTGCATCCCCACCATCATCAGCTCTCCCTGGGCAGGGATCGAGCCTCCAGCGGGGGTGCCGAGGCGGGAAACTGCAGCCATCTTCAAAGTGCTGTCCAATCGGGGCAGCACTTAGCCTTTAAAGGTCGCAGCGCTATCGGGCGCTCCTGCATCCCCACCATCATCAGCTCTCCCTGGGCAGGGATCGAGCCTCCAGCGGGGGTGCCGAGGCGGGAAACTGCAGCCATCTTCAAAGTGCTGTCCAATCGGGGCAGCACGTAGCCTTTAAAGGTCGCAGCGCTATCGGGCGCTCCTGCATCCCCACCATCATCAGCTCTCCCTGGGCAGGGATCGAGCCTCCAGCGGGGGTGCCGAGGCGGGAAACTGCAGCCATCTTCAAAGTGCTGTCCAATCGGGGCAGCACTTAGCCTTTAAAGGTCGCAGCGCTATCGGGCGCTCCTGCATCCCCACCATCATCAGCTCTCCCTGGGCAGGGATCGAGCCTCCAGCGGGGGTGCCGAGGCGGGAAACTGCAGCCATCTTCAAAGTGCTGTCCAATCGGGGCAGCACTTAGCCTTTAAAGGTCGCAGCGCTATCGGGCGCGCCCGCGCCTGAGGGCCTCGCCAGAGGGCCCTTTGGCGTGGCCCTTAGGCGGAGACCGAAAGAAGGGGCACCAAAAAACAGCGGCACAAGCAAACAGCTCCAAACAGAAACTTTGCTACCACAAACAATAACGCTGGATCTTCGCTGGTTTCAAAGCTCACATGACTATAAGCAGCTTGAGCTCCTTTTAAAGTTGAGCTCGCTCATACCCTCAACGAAGGCTCTCTGATCACAGCAAGTATTCCACACCAAAATGAACTATATATTTCCTAGCATTCATGCACATTAGTATATAACAAAATACATACTGTTGTCAGTAATCACTAATTGTTAAAAGCAAGTGTTACCTCCCAAGCTAGATTTACTGTTGTCAGTAATCATTGCATACAACTGAGATCTTCTAACAACTAAATGTACTGTAGTCAGAAAGCATTGCTTACAATTGTCTCCTAATAGAAAGATACACTGTTGTCAGTAATAGAAAGATACACCGTTGCTAGTAATCATTGCATGCAACTGATATCTCCCAACAAACTCACTCATAAAAAATACTGTTGCCAGTAGTGAATACCCATCCTGCACTGTTGTTTAGAAATACTGTTATCAGCAATAATCTCCCTCCCTCTAACCAACTCCCTCACCATTCAACCCTCTACTTCAAAAAAAAAAAAAAAAGAAAATGAACACAATGTCTCCTACTAAGATTATAAATCTCCCTCTTACCCTCTTTTTAATAACTCTCCTAACTCAACACATATACACTTACAAAATCAATCAAAGCCCATACAAAAACATCCCAATCATCCACAATCATTACCGGAACCCTTATAATTACGTCCCAATCACCCACAATCGGTACCAGAATCCAATACATAGCTATACAAACCCAAACTCTCACAATCACTATTCGCGTCACACCTCCCATAAACGCCATCACCGTCTCATCCAAATAAAACACCAACCCATAAACAATATAATTGACCAAGCTGACAATACAAAGACCAAATTACAACTCACCCTAATAAACATACGATCTATAAGAAACAAAATACCAATAATTAACGACATAATAAACGACACATCCCCTGACATTATCTGTATTACTGAAACATGGCTCTCACCTACTGACTCTGTACTACTAAACCAACTAACCACATATCAATATGACATATTCAATTGCCAACGGAATATAAAAAGAGGAGGGGGTGTATTAATTCTCACCAAAAAAGACCTACAATTCACTCTAAAAAACCTAAATAATATAGATGGAATGGACATCATTAACATAGAAAATAAAACCTTGGCTCTCACCCTCATATACAGACCCCCAGCATCCGATTACAAAAACCTCACCCCTATTCTAGAACTCGCTTGCACAGCGTCGCAAAGCAAACCACTTATACTCCTTGGTGATTTGAACCTCCCATCATTGAACCACACACAATCAGATAACTTCATAGATGCTATGACACAAATGGGGTTCACTCAGATAATACATGCTCCCACACACAAGAAAGGCAACATACTAGACGTAATCTTCCTCTCATCCACACTCTGCAGTCACTTACCACATTACACTCCGAATATAACAGAAGTACCCTGGTCAGACCACCATCTTATCACAATACAGCTACCAGCACAAATCCCAAAAAACAACACAAGCACAACTCCACATACATCACGTTTCATACGCTTTGACAAAGACACATTCCTTGACAAAGTATTACCCAAACTAAACACAGTCTCATCAGACATCAACTCAACCATAGCTCATTGGAATCTAACGATTCAAAAAGCAGCGCTCCCCACACGAGTCTTACATAAACAAACAAAAAAGACAGAAAAATGGTTCACCAAAGAGCTGACACAACTAAAAAAACAACTGAGGAGACTAGAAAAGAGATGGAGAAAACTTAAATCTGAGGAAAACAAATCCCAATACATGCTCCTACTTATAGAATACAAAAACGCAATCAACAAATCAAAAAGAGACTACCACTCCAAAATAATAAACTCATCCATCAACCGCCCTAGGGAGTTATTCGCGATAGTAAGAACACTAACCAAAACTAATAACACCGAACCTAAACAACAAGCAATGAATATACAATCACTAGCAGAACATTTTGCAGAAAAACTAAAAAACAAGACCATTACCCCGACTCCATTATTACCAAACACAACAACCACCCACATATGGACAAATTTCCAGTTGATAGAACAAAAGCAACTCCTCAAAATTATAACAATGATAAACACCACCACCTCCCCACTCGACCCATGCCCTGTATCATGGATTAAGTGTGCAAAAAATGAACTGGCGGTAAACATACAAGATATAGTTAATCAATCCCTTTCACAAGGCATCATGCCTGATGCCCTAAAACTCACAACACTCCGACCAATAATAAAGAATAATAAGCTTGACTCAAAAGACCCGAACTCATACAGACCCATAGCCAGCATTCCATTCATTGCCAAAATAATAGAGAAAACAATCCAAATTCAGTTACAGGAACACATTGATGAGCACAAACCACTTGACTCACACCAATTTGGCTTCCGCCCATCCCACGGAGTAGAAACCCTCCTAATCACACTAATGGACTTTCTCATCAGGGGCACAGATGACAAACACCATGGTTTCTTACTCCTATTTATAGATATCTCAGCCGCCTTCGATAACATCAATCACCCGACACTGATCAACAGATTAGAGAACCTAGGAATAGGTGGGACGGTCCTTAACTGGTTCAAATCCTACATCTCACATAGATTAATACGAGTCCAAATTGACCAACAAGCATCAGAAACATTCCCACAAGGACAGGGAATACCCCAAGGATCGGCCCTTTCAGCCCTCCTATTTAACCTATACCTCCAACCGATAACAAACATATTTAAAAAACACAAGATTAACCATTTTATTTATGCCGATGACATCATGCTAGCTATCCCCATAACCATTAAAAACCCTACATATGACTCACTATCCAAATGCATGGCAGAGACCTCCTCCTGGATGGAATCTAACCACCTCAGCATCAACCTCAAAAAAACTGAGGCAATGTTTGTAACGAGGTCATCTATGACTGAAAACACTTACCCTGAAACAATCACAATCAACAAAACCTCCATACCTGTTAAAAAACAAGTAAAATACTTAGGAGTAATAATAGACCACACTCTCACCATGATACCACACATAAAACAAACAGTAAAAACTATTTTCTACAAATTCAAAACTATTCAACACCTAAGACCACTCCTCGAAACACAAGACTTTAGATCTGTAGTAAGTACCCTGATCACCCCTCATTTCGACTATTGCAATAGTCTCCTTATAGGCCTTCCTCAAAAAAACACATACCTCCTACAAAGAGCCCAAAACATCTGTGCTAAAGTAATTGCTAAAGCTCGCTTAACAGATCACGTAACCCCAATACTGCTAGAACTCCACTGGCTCCCTATAAACAGTCGAATTAAATACAAAATTATCCTAACAACCTATAAACTTATAAATGACATAACCCCCTCACACCTATCCACATTACTGCACTCTCCAACATCGACAAGGACCCTCAGACAAAACGCAGCCCACTCTCTCATCATACCAAAAGCCATCCGGAAGACTAAGAAAACCACTAGCTCCAGAGCATTCTCATTCACTGCTCCTACACTCTGGAACAACCTCCCTATTGAACTTCGCACCATAAAAGACCTCATCCAATTCAGAAAAGAATTAAAGACTTACCTGTTCACTGAACATTTTGAAATCCCCTACTCCCCCAAAGCCAGCCCCACTACAAACGTGGAAACAATTAAACAAACTCCCTTAATCCCAACACCATAACCGCATGCCTGCCCACCCTCACACACGCCCCAAAGAAGACATAAAAGGAACTAAATTCCAGCACCTACACAAATACCCGCACTACACACCACACACTGTAAATATACATTTGTAAAAAAGTTTGATGTTTTGTTTTGTTCTGCTTTAATACCCACTAAGTTAAATTTTATTGTTCAATGTAAATAGCTAGTTTCTATTGTTCTATGTAAAGAATGTATACAAATGTGTACAAGACTGTTAACTTGTTATATGTAAACCGCCCTTGATCTCTGGAAGGGGCGGTATAAAAGAAATAGTTAAATAAATAAATAAATAAATAAATAAATAAAAGCAATAAGACAGGAGAGACAGGACCATAAAAAAACATAACAAAGGACAAATACGAGGAGAGCAGAGGATAGGGCAAGTGGGATTCACACGAAGGGAGAGGGAACATCAAATGCCAGGGAAAAGAGGTGGGTTTTCAGGTTCTGTTTAAAAGTGGGGTGGTGAGGTTCCAGGCGGAGTGAGGAGGGGAGGGAATTCCAAAGGGCGGGGCCGGCAAAGAAGAAAGCAGAGGAACGGGTAGATTGCAAATGAGCACGGGAAGGGGAGGGGAGAGCGAGACGGTTGAGATGGAAGGAACGAGGGGTGTACCTGGGAGAGTGAAAAGAAAGAAGGTCAGTTAAATATTGAGGGGTGCCTGAATGGAGAGCTTTGTGAACCAGAATAAGCAGTTTGAAGTGAGCACGGTAGGGAAAGGGGAGCCAGTGAAGACGAAATAGTAGGGGCGTTATGTGATCACGGGGGAGGAGTAAGTGACCAAACGGGCAGCGGTATTCTGGATTCGTTGTAGGCGGGACTGTTGGGATTTGGAAAGGCCGATGAAAAGTGAATTTGCGAAATCAACCCGTGATATAACCAAGGATAGCAATAAAGTAGTGAGCGCTGAAGGGGATAAGAAAGGACGAACTGCACGGATTTGTCGAAGGAAGAAAAAGGAGGATTTGGTGACATGTGATATATGGGTGTGGAAAGATAGGTCAGAATCAAAGTGAACCCCAAGATAACGAAAGGAAGAAACTAGAGGGACAGGAGAGCCAGAAAAAGAAGGGGCCAACGTAGGGGGAGGGTTGTTGTGGGGGAACCAGATAGCAATAGTCTTGGTGAGATTAAGATGGAGACAGTTGTGAGTCAGCCAATTGGCCACAGTGGAAAGACAAGAGTTTAACGCGGAGAGGTCAGGACAGGAGGGGGAGGTGTGGTGTAGCAGAATAATATCGTCAGCGTAAAGAAAGGCAGATAATCTGGACTGTTGAATTAAAAGGGCTAAGGGGGCTAAGGTTAAAAAGAAGGGGAGCCAGGACAGAACCCTGAGGGACCCCACAAGAGAGAGGGAAAGAGTCCAAGGGAGGGGTAGAGGAGGATGGTGACAGGACAGCACAAGTACGAGAAGAAAGAAAAGAATGGAACCATCGGTGAACAGTACTACAAAGACCTGCTTCCCGTAGACGAAGAAGAAGGAGGGAGTGGTCAACCAAATCAAAAGCAGCGGAAAGGTCAAGTGCAACCGCCACCGAGATATCACCATGATCATGAGCCACGTGCAGTGCATTAGTAAATGCAAGAAGAACAGTTTCGACACTGTGACCCTGACGGAAACCTGATTGACGGGGGTGAAGAAAATTAGTAGAATCAAGGTGGTGAGAAAGTTGTGCAAAGACGAATTTCTCCAAGAGTTTTGAGAGGAAGGGAAAGTTAGAGACGGGACGGTAGTGAGCTGGAACTAGGGGATCAAGTGAGGGATTTTTAAGGAGGGGGCGAATTAAGGCATGTTTCCAGGAGTGGGGAAAGGACCCTGTGGAAAGACTGGAATTAAACATGGTAAGAATAAATGGAAGGAGACCCAGTGAAGATTCCAGAAGCCAGGAGGAAGGAATAGGATCCAAAGAGCAGAAGGTTTTCTTTGAAGAAGAGATGAGATGATGAAGTTCAGGAGGAGTGATCAGTGAAAAAGATGCCCAGCAGTGGGAGGTTTGGGAGATGGGGGGAGAGGCGATAGGGGGAGGGGAGAGAATTGGGGTAGGGCAGGAAGGTAGAGACGCTCTCAGAGTAGATATTTTATTGCTGAAACAGGCAGCTAGATGGGAAGGCTGAGGAGAAGGGAGGACTGGAGAAGCTGAGGCTGGGGAGTGAAGCAATCTGCCCCATAATAGGTAATGCCTCAGCCAGCCTTCTTCATTGGGCACAGTGGGGGATTGAACCCATGATTCCTGCATTATTGGTCAGTGTCTTAACCATTGTACTGTGGCTCTGTTTTTGTGCTTGCACATCAGTGCGCCACTTATTCTTCCCATGCAACTTTCTCATGCGCTAATGTGCAGGGCGCACATGAGCGCAGCGCACATTAGCGCATGATTAATCCCGGTTTTGCTTTTTTCTGACTGAAACGCCCACTCCTTATATGGCATCTGCACACTAGCGCGGCGCGCACCCTAACGGGGTTTTAGTAAACATACCCCTAAAAGTAGACAAAGCCATGGGTCCAGATGGGATACATTCAAGAATGCTGAGGGAACTTGGGTACATTCTAGTGGCTCCACTGTCTGACCTTTTCAATGCCTCTTTGCAGTTGGGAGTGGTGCCAGAGTACTGGAGAAGGCACATGTGGTTGCTTTACACAAAAGCGGACGTAAGGATGACATTAAGAACTAAAGACTGGTTAGTCTAACCTCGTGGTTAGTAAATTATTGGAAAGGCTACTAAAGGGGAGAATAGTGAGGTTTCTGGAGTCCAATGGATTGCAGGATCCGAGACAGCATGGATTCACTAGAGGCAGGTCTTATCAGACAAATCTGATAGATTTCTTTGACTGGGTGGCCATGGAGTTGGACTGAGGGAGAGCCCTAGATGTGGTATATTTAGATTTCAGTTAAGCCTTTGACACTGTTCCACACAGGCGACTTATAAACAAACTGAGCATCCTAGAAATAGACTCTTACTGATTGGATTAGAAATTGGTTGAGTGGGAGGTGAGAAAGGGTACAGGTAAATGGAGCTCACTCTGAGGAGAAGGAGGTTACCAGTGGTGTGCGGCAGGGATCTGTCCTTATTCCAATTCTGTTTAAAATCTTTGTTAGCGATATTGCAGAAAGACTGTCAGATAAGGTTTGCTTGTTTGCAGACGATGCCAAAATCTGCAATAGAGTAGACACACAGGAACGAGTCGACAACATGAGGAGGGATCTAGCTGAACTTGAAGAAAGGTTAGAATATGGCAACTGAAATTTAATATAAAAAAATGCAGGGTCATGCATTTTGGCTGAAGAAATCCAAAGGTACAGTTTAGGGAGTAAGGTACTTCTGTCCACAAAAGAAGAGCAGGACCAGAACATAATTATGTCTGATGATCTTAAAGTAGCTAAACAGGTAGAAAAGGCAACTGCAAGAGTCAGAAGGATGCTTGGGTGTATAGGGAGAGGAGTGGCCAGCAGAAAAAAGTTGATAATGCCTCTGTATAAATCTCTGGCTCAACCTCATTTGGAGTATTGTGTGCAATTCTGGAACCGCACCTTCAGAAGGATATAGGCAGGTAGGAGTCTGTGCAGAGGGTGGCTACTTTAATGGTCTGTGGTCTTCATTATGAAGCATATGAGGACAGACTTAAATATCTTAATATGTATACATTAGAGGAAAGGTGGGATAGGGGCGATATGATAGAGACATTTAAATAAATGCATAGGAGGGTCCCTTTCAATTGAAGGCAAGCTCTGCTGCGAGGGGACATGATGAGAGTGAAAGGGGATAGACTCAGGTGTAATATGCAGAAATATTTCTTTACTGAAAGAATGGTAGATATGTGGAATAGTCTCCCTAAGGAGGTGGTGGACGAGAGAACAGTATCTGAATTCAAAAAAGCTGGAGGTGGTGGACGAGAGAACAGTATCTGAATTCAAAAAAGCATGGAATAAACATAGAGGATCTCTAAAGGTAATAAAGGGACTATTGTAGTTGATATGGAAGGGCAGACTGATAGGACCTGTGATATTTTTCTGCTGTCATGTTTCTATGAGATGGTTTACAATGAGCATTGAAAAAACTGTCAAAACAGACATATGCCAATTCTGTAAGAAAAAGCTGGCAACAGCAGTATGTGAAGTTCTGATGGCGGAAAATTTCTATACAGCAAGGCACAACAAAGTAGCATGCCTCCTCCACTAGAAACACTATAAACACTACAACATCATTGTCCTTGAAAAGCACTGGAATCATGACTCTAAGGGGTATGTTTACTAAAACCCCGTTAAAGTGCGGGCCACGGTAGTGTGCAGGTGCCATATAAGGAGTGGGCGTTTCCTGCTGAAGAAGAAAATCCAGAATTTACATATGTGCTAAGGTGCGCGGCGCCCTTGTGCGCCCCGCACATTAGCGCATCAGATAGCTGCGCGGGAGGCATAAGTGGCGCGCTGATGTGTACACAGAAGAGCAGAGCCACAGCACAATGGTCAAGGCACTTGCCAATGGTACAGGGATCAGGAGTTCAATCCCCCACAGTGCCCAATAAAGACAGCTGGCTGAAGTGTTAATTTATGAGGTACATAAATACTGGGTAGCATAAGGCTGCGCACTAATGTTTTTGGCACCATATTAATACTGGGCAGCATAAGGCGGCGCGCTGATGTGCATACAAAAGAGCAGAGCCACAGCACAATGGTTAAGACACTGACCAATGGTGCAGGGATCAGGGGTTCAATCCCCCACAGTGCTCAATGTAAACAGCTGGCTGAGGTGCCATTTTAGGAGGCATTGAAATAATGGGCATAAGGCGGCGCGCTGATGAGAAAGCCAAAGAGCAGAGCCATAGCACAATGGTTAAGGCACTTACCAATGGTGCAGGGATCAGGGGTTCAATCCCCACAGTGTTCAATGAACAAGGCTGGCTGAGGTGTTGTGTATTATGGGGAAGATTGCTTTAGGAGGCATTTTATTTCTATTTTAATTATCATTAATAGCAAACGCACTCTCAAATCGTGTTAACATAAGGTGCCCTATAAGGCACATTTTAAAGTGCACTATCCGCCAAGGCACCCTAGAATGTTGCTTATAGGGCACCCTATATGTTGCGTCACAGGAAAATGTATAGTGCCCCTTATATGGGCGGAAACCATAAGGTGCCCTATAGGGCGCCCTATAAAGCACCCTCATAGGCACCTTATGGATACAGTACGCTGAGGGTGTTTTTGCTGGCATCAAAATATGTACATCAAAAAACAGATAATACTTTGGACAATCCTATCAAATAACCCCACTGTGAGCTTGAACCCATGACCTCTGGCTTTATAGTCAGTGACACAACCATTGAGCTACAGCTCTATAACTGCTAGCAAGCTCCTGGCTGGCTGCAGAGAGCCTGCACGTCACCACACAGACAGTCTGCTGCAGTCACCAGGATAGGGTTAGCCCACCCGTACCCATGATGCACTACACATGCAAATCAGCTGTCCACAGATGAACACAAGATGGGGAATGCACCCCCACAGCACCTCGGCCTGGTAGGGGGAAGTGACCGGGTGCACCCACACAGCACCTCGGCCTGGTAGGGGGTACTGACCGAGTGTTTTACTGGCACAGAGTAGCTACACACCGTCACATTGTGCGGGTACTGTGCTCACCCTGAGTGTGCGATGAGGCGCCCAGGACCAGGTCCACAACACCTTCCATGACTGAAAGAGGCCATGCCAGAGGTCCACAGCAGTGTTAGTGTGAGAGATAGGTAGTTTCTGTGCAAACACCTTGGCTGTCTCAGTCAGGTGTAGCCCCTATGGACCCCCAGGAGGATTATGTACCACCACCCTCCTCTCCCAGGGCTGAGGGTGGCAAACAGGGTCTCCTATCAATAGTTCCACATTCTACCTCCCTGCAAAGGCAGCAGTAGAGGGGAACATCAACCCCGGTCCTGCTGAGGAACAGACACCCCACAGGGCAGTCAAGGCAGCTCTATACACATCCATAACACAATAGCAGACAGACATTAGGCCAGATATGGTAAGCTGCACCCCACCACTATCTGATATCCTCCTGCAGCAAGCCATCAGCCACTGCACCCTGCAAGCTACTCCATCAAGACACATACCAGCTGCAAACAGTCTGCTAGTTAGTCCATAGTGCATGTTCCCAGTGGAGATGCATGCACCCAGAACTGGGATGTCAGCATACACAGCAAGCAGATAAATCAGTGACTGGGCCCCAAAAGGAAACCCATATCTATCACATGAGAAAAATACTATATAGCACTATGGGGGTGCCTAGCCATGCTGTGGTCACTGCACAGTCAGGGTGAGAGTGATCTCTCAGCAGGACATACTGAGGTCACCCTGTCTGTGTAGGTCAGTGTTTCCCAACCCAGTCCTATGGGGCACACCGGCCAGTCAGGTTTTCGGGATATCCCTAATGACTATGCATGAGATATATATGCATTAGAGATATCCTGCCAACCTGACTGGTTTGTGGCCCTCCAGGGCTGGATTTGGAGACCCCTGCCTTACACCTCTGTCATTTAAGATTGTGAGTGGGCAAGGTGCAGATGTCCAAGACATCAAAAAGGTATATAGAATGTGTCACATTCCTCCTCACTTCTCACCACCACCAAAATATTGTCTATTAGACAACTTTTTGGTGGTGGTGAGAATCGAGGAGGAATGTGTCACATTCTATATACCCTTTCGATGTCTAGGACATCTGCACCTTGTCCACTCACAATCTTAAATGACAGAGGTGTAAGGCAGGGGTCTCCAAATCCAGCCCTGGAGGGCCACAAACCAGTCAGGTTGGCAGGATATCTCTAATGCATATATATCTCACGCATAGTCATTAGGGATATCCCGAAAACCTGACTGGCCGGTGTGCCCCATAGGACTGGGTTGGGAAACACTGGTGTAGGTGGTGGCCGGGCACTAAAATGTCCCAGTCATGGTCTTAAGGTCTTACTTTAAATTTCGTCAAGAGAAATTTTTCGGTCAGAAGATACAGGTTTTTCCAGATGTCTGCCGTGTCACACAATTGAAGAGGAAGGCTTTTCTTTAATTTCGCCCTCGTGTTGTAGCTTTGGGAGCCTCTTTTATTCTTAAATATCCATGCAAATGTGTCATCACTCATCTGGGTAAATCTTATATCTTCTTTGATTCTTCTCAATTAGAAACTTTTCTCAATAGTCAGACCTGATAAACTTTTCTGGCTTTTTGCTTAGTATAATGTGGGATTGTATTATTTCTGTTTCTCTCAACTTTGGATTAGAGATTATTCTATGTAATTGACACACTCCATTTTGTGGGCTGGGAGTTAATTAACTTGTGTTTTTTATTTAATTGGATTGTATCTCAATTTCCTTATATTTCCTATGTATGTCTTTTGATGAAAGTTGTTGAAATAAAAAAAAAAAAAAAATGTCCCAGTCAGTGCCCTATGCCCTGTGCAGATGCACCCTGGCCAGGCCACCCTGTCCGGCCTATACCCATGGTACCTTGCTCCTCATTATGCACATTGGCAGCCCAATACTGGCAACATTGCTGGCAGTGTGGGATGTGGAAGCTGTTTGCAGCCACCACACACTGGATAGACAGACAGCCACCCGCACACCTATGCCAGCATTGTGCTACTATAGAGGAGTTCAGCAGCCATACCCACCACACCAGTCCTGGGCACAGTACAGGCATGGATATGGTACGCAATACTGTTGGGGGTCACTCCCCAGGGTGGTAAACACTGTCAGAGACCAGACCTGAAGCACACACCGCAGACATCAGAATGATTGTTGTGATGGAGCTCAATCAGCAAACTGTGCTTAACGTAGGAATTGATATCTGCCAGTTATCATAGGAAACGTTTGCGTAGACCCTTCCAAAAATCATTTCCTTTTTTTTGGAGCTTTCCTGGGAGTGTTTTTTATGGTTGCCCATTAATATCACTGTTGCCCAGCTGGATTATAATTTTTTAGGAATTTGTTGTGGTCATTTTCAATTTATATTTGCTATTTTGTTCTGTGCACATGTATCACACTGCTCACGTTTTGCAGGTTTCCCCGGTTTTGCTGTACATTGCTGACGTAAATGGTTTCTCTTCCCTTTAAATCGGCTCTAACGCGAGGGTTTCACTCGCGGTATTTTTTTTTCCGAAATTCAGCCCCACTCCTGTGCGGGGAGCCTCTCCCCTCCCACTCTCCACCCATTGACCCCGTCCCCCCGCCCCTCGGGAGCCTTCCTCCGCCCTCGAAATGCCTTTCCACACCTCTATCGCACATCAGCGCGCCGCGCTCTTGTGCGGGCGGCGCGCACTTGTGCGGGCGGTGCACACACGTGCGGGGCACCAAAAACGCACTATTAGCGTGCGCTAAGGTACCTTAGCGCACGCTCAAGTGCGCCCCACACAATTGCGCGGTTTAGTAAACATACCCCTAAGAGAATAACAGAGAATGAAGAGGTTATGATCACCTGGACATTCCCATTCTGACGGATAAGAAACTGGATGCCAGGAAACCTGAAATAGAGGTAAAGGAGAAGAATACCAGAACGGCATTGATAATAGAAGTGTCGGTACTGAATGATTATTCTGTGAATCATGTAGAGAGGCAGAAGATCCTAAGTACCAAAGAAATGCAGCCAGAGACCAAGAAAATGTGCCAGAAGAATACAGAAATATTTCCCATTGTTCTGGGTGCCACAAGCTTGATAAAAAAGAATTTCCAAGCACATCTTGACAAGATTCATTGGAATTCAATTACCCTGATATCCACTGGATCAATGTCACAGTAGGACATGCCAGGGAGATAAAGTTTCTACATGAAATCAATGACTGCTTCTTGGAACAGCTGGTTCATGAACTGACAAAAGGGGAAGCTATTTTCGACCTAGTCCTTAGTGGAACACAAAATCTGATGCAATTGATAAGGGCATTGGGGCTACTTGACAATAGTGATCATAGCATGATCACACTTGATTTAATGAATGGAAGCAGGATGACGAGGAAATCCACAGTACTACCTTTTAATTTTCACAAGGGAGACTATGATAAACTGAGGAAAATTGTTAAGAAAAAACTAAAAGGTTAAAGTTATAGTACCCTTATATTCTATGTAACTGTTACTCACTTGAGTTTGTTTACTGTTCTCTTTAAACCGCTTTGGTCTAAAGGTGGTATATAAAAACCTGTTAAATAAATAAATATTTACATCAAGCATGGGAGTAGTTTAAAAATACTATCTTAGAATCCCAGACCAGATGTATTTTACATTTTAAGAAAAGTGGAAGGAAAGCCAAAAACCTGCCAGCATGGTTTAAAGGCAAGGTCAGAGAGGTTGTTGTAGCCAAAAAAGCATCTTTCAGAAAATGGAAAAAGAAGCCAAATGACGAAAATGGGAAACAACATAAGCACTGACAAGTTAGATGCAAGGCATTGATAAGGCAGGTAAAAGAATTAAAAAAAAAGCTTGCCATGCAAGAAAAAACACATAATAAAAACTTTTTCAAGTATATTTGTAGCAAAAAACCTGTGAGATAGAATGTTGGACCATTGGATGATAGAGGATAAAAAGGGCTATTGGATGATAGAGCGGAGGACAAAGCCATAGTGGAGAGACTGAACAAATTCTTTGTTTTAGTCTTTACTGAGAAGATGTAGGGTAGTTACAGCATGCCTAAAAAGGCATTTAAAGGTGTTATAACAGAAGAATTGAAAGAATTATCGCTAAACAGGGAAGATGTATTACAAGTATTTGATAAACTGAAGAGTAGTAAATCACCTGAACCAGATGGTATACATCTGGGGGTGTTGAAAGAACTGAAAAATGAGATTGCAGACCTACTATTAGTAATCTGTTAACTATCATTAAAATAATCTGTAGTATCTGAAGATTCGAGAATGGCCAATGTAAATCCAATTTTTATATAGGATTCCAGGAGTGAATGAGAAACTACAGACCAGTGAGCCTGACCTCAGTACCGGGCAAAATGGTAGAAACCATTATAAAGAATAAAGCGTCCAAGTTTCAAAGGCATTTACATGGGTAACTGCTCTAGTTACCCATGTAAATGCCTTAACAGGGAATTTTTGAAGACACCTACACGAGTAGTGCCTTCAAGAATTCCCTGGTTTGTCCCTCACACACCCTGATGCTATGTGGTTAGCAACAGGGCATGTCAGGGGCATTTTGGGGCGGTGCGGAGGCAATCCATGGTGCTACCTTTGTAGCATCAATTTTCAATGCTACATAGTTAGCGCTATGCACCTTAAAGATATGCGAGGGAAACCCTCGCCTATCTGTAAGGCGCTGGGGCTAATTGTGCAGCATCGAAAATCGGTGCTACACAGGTAGCTCCTGTGGCCTCCTATTTGTGCGATGATACCCAGATTTTCAATGCTAGGGCTGCATATGAGCTCAGCATAGAAAATCTGGGTTAGGCCATCAAAAGTAGAAAGACTAGGGACATGCAATGAAGCTACAATATAACTCATTCAAGACTAATAAGAGAAAATAATTTTTCACTGAATGCATAATCAAACTCTGGAATTCGTTACTGGAGGATGTAGTGAAGGCTGTTAGTGTAGCTGGGTTTAAAAAAAAGTTTTGGACAAGTTCCCAGATGAAAGGTCCATAAACCATTATTAAAGAGGACGAGGGAAATCCACTACTTGCTCCGGGTCAAGCATTGTGGAACCTGTGTGCCTTTTTTGGAACCTGCCAGGTACCTGTGACCTGGATTGGCCACTGCTGGAAACAGGATACTGGGCTTGATGGACCTTGGTCTGACCCAGTATGGCAGTTCTTATGTTCTTATGTCCTTCCCCCTCCCCAAACTGAGACCCAGGTGCAATCCTGACCTCTTCAACCTTGACCTGGCCACATCTATGTTCCAGTTTTGCAATGTGCATTAATCCCAAACCACTGATTGCTTGTTTTCAAATTGCAATGTATCTGGTGCTGCCGTAATAATAATCGCTATAATCACTATTCTAAAATGTAATTTTATCAAATGCATTTAGATTTTTTTTTTAAAAAGTGCTCAGAGAACATAACATTTTAGGAAGAAGATTATCCCAGGTGCCCTAGTTTAGGCTGCTGGAGAGGTCAGTGGTGACCCCTCTACTTTTTATCAATTCCTTTGCTGTTATTGAAGGAGCCCAGCAACAAGGATGTCACTGTTCTCAAATTAGAATAGCCCTGCCTCCGGAGTGCTCTCATTGGTCTAGTGAAGTTAGCCTATGATTGCAAGAGCTGAAGGAGCAGGTTCTAGAGTGGCAGACTTTTCTCGTGAACGTGTACTATGGTTTTGTTTCTGAACCTTTGGGTCATGAGTTCCCTGCAGAAGACCCATGCCAATTTCTGAGTCTTTCCTAGATCTTGCTTATTGCTGCTTTCAGTCCAGTTTTTACACGTCATAACTTTCTACAGTAACTTTCTGGCTTTCACTATGCTGTCAGCACTTTGGGGCTGGGCTTGGTTTGTTATGGATTGTATTAACATATTTACTCATACAATTATTTATTTATTTATTATTATTTAATAGCTTTTATATACCACCTTATCAAAGAATCAAAACGGTTTACATTATAAGTCACACAGTTACAGAGAATTTATTATGGAACTCGGGGAAGGGTGTCATGCAGGGGATGTTCTGAAGCATAACCTATTTACAACAGAACATATGTACATACAGTATGTGGTGGAAGTCCAGCGGTTATGCTGTCAAGTGGATTCATTGAATTGATCAATGAAGAGGAAGGTTTTTAGTTGCTTTCTGAAGACCTTCATGTTAGTGGTGGTCCTTAATTTCCCAGGGAGAGAGTTCCAGAGAGTGGGTGCGGCAAGAGAGAATGCTTTCCTCATAGTGGATTTGTTTGCTTTTCTGTATGAGCAGGGTATTGGAATGGTATCAATAGTGCTCTGTCTCCTTGGTCTGTTGTTGTGATTGGTGCAAAACATCTCCTCTAGAACTCCAGCTGATATGATATTTCTGATTTTGAAAATGGTCAGAGCAGATTTGTATTTAGCATGGGCAGTGACTGGAAGCCAATGGAGTTGGTGTAAGAGGGGTGTTATATGATCTTGCCTATTTGATCCAGTAATGATTCTAGTGGCAGAATTTTGGACCAATTGTAATGATCATATAGCTTGCTTTGGTAGTCCTTGATAAAGGGCATTGCAATAGTCTAGAATAGGGATTATAATGGCTTGACATACTGATCGGAAATGGTCTTGGTTGAGGAGGGGTTGGAGTCTTCGAATGGTGGCAAGCTTGTATAATGCATTCCTAGTGGTTCTGTTGATGTGTGGTTGTAAGCTTAGATGGCCATCAAGTGTTACTCCGAGTATCAAACTTCATCTTTTATTGGGATGGTAGTATCTGCCACATTGATTGAAGTAGGGAGGATGGAGGAGATATTCTGTATGATGATTAGAGCTTCTGTTTTTTTCATGTGTATGCATAGGTTGTTGTTGGAAAGCCAGATGGTCATCTCCTGGAGACAACTGGACATGGTAGTATAGTCTAGAGAGTCTAGGCTGATTGGGGTGTATGCCATGATGTCATTTGCATAGATGGTGTATTGTAATTTATGCTTTTTGAAGATATTGTGAACCGGCTGTATGTATATGTTAAACAGAAGGACAGACAGGGAGGATCCTTGGGGGACCCCCCCCCCCCGTGTTGTGTGAAATGGGGTGGAGGTGTGTGATCCTACTTTGACCTTCTGTTGTCTGTCACTGAGGTAAGATTGAAACCACTTATGAGTGGTGGTGTATAGGCCAATGTCTGTTAGTCTGTTCAAGAGGATGCTGTGGAATACTGTATCAAAAGCAGAGGAGATGCCGATGAACACTAGCAGGAAACCGGTCTTAATGTTGTCGATTCCTCTGAGTAGGGTGTTAAATAGGTAGATGAGTAGAGTCTTCACACTGTGATTAGGGCAAAAGCTGTGTTGATGAGGGTCCAGTGGGGTATGTGTGTCCAGGTGGTCCTGGAGCTGTCTTTGCACTGTCTTCTCAATAATTTTGTTTAGAAAAGGGAGGCTGGAGATAGGTCTGTAGGCTGAGGGATCTGTGGGGTCCGGTGATGTGGTTTTTGGGATTGGTCTGATAGTGGCTTCTTTGAGTGTGGAGGGCATGTAGCCTTGGGCTAGGGAGGTGCCTATTATCCTGTGGATATCTTTGATCAGTTCTTCCTTTGTTGATTTTATCCATGCCACCGGGCAGGGATCTGATGGAGCTGTGCTGGTGTTTAGTGCAGTGATTGTGTGTGTAACTTGCTCAGTTTTGGGGATATGGAATTCACTCCACATATTTAGTGAGATAAGGTCTTGTGTTAAGTGAAGGAGTGGAAGTATTGGTGGGATCTTGGGTTCTCGAGGAGGGGTTGTTGTTGGCGAGGAGGAAATCTGCAAATGCTTGTGGATGTATCTTGTCTTCATCCTTTTGTGCTGGATCTTTTATAAGAGAATGGAGAGCTCTCTAGGCTTGTTGCTGGCCTTTAAGATGAGATTGGTATGGTATTGCTGTTTGTGACTGTTGATAAGGCTGTTGTAGCTATGTGGCATTATTTGGTATTCCTTTAATGTGTTTTTAGAGTGGTCACGCCTCCATTGCTGCTCCTTCTGGCATAGTTTTCTTTTAGTTGCTCTTACAGCTTCAGAGTACCATGGGGCAGGATTTACTCGGGTATTCTTGTGATTTGCAGTGTCTCGGTCAGGAGCTCTAGCAGCTGTGCTGATGGTGGTGTTCCATGTGTTGATTGCCTTGTCAAGATCACTGCAGTCCTGGGGGAGGTTGTGTAGGATGTCAATAAGCAATTGGTCTCTGTCGAATCCTTTGTATCTTCTTCTTGGGCTGGGTATCTTCTGTGGTTCATATGTGGGTGGGAGTCGGATCTTAAAATATATGGCATGGTGGTCTGACCAGGGTATTGGCGTGACTAGAGGAGTGGTTATGCTATCCTGTTCTAGGAGGGTTTTAGCGGCAAATACAAAGTCTGGGGTAGATCCTGAGCGGTGCGTAGGTTGTGTTGATATTAGGTGAAGTTGAAGAGATTTCATAGATTGGTGGAAGGCTGTTTCATTCTTGTTGGATACTGAGGTGAGGTTTAGATTCCCTAGTAAGATCAGAGGCTTGTGGGGAGAACTGGCTGCACATATTGATTTAAGAATGATGGATGTATCTTCAGCCACTACTCTGGGGGATCTGTATGTTAGACAGATAGCTATGTGTTTGTTTTCGATAGTGATTATATCCCAGTTCATGATGTTTGAGGACCTGGAGGTCTTAAATTTGAGGTCAGTTCGGGCTAGAATTAGTACTCCTCCTCCTCTCTTGTGGGTGCGAGGACATTTATATGCCATGTGTATGGATGGAATAATTTGATTCAGAATAACTTGGTCTGTGCTCTTAAGCCACAATTCTGTGATACATAGGATGTCAGAGTGGTGGAAGTACATGTGGTCTGTAATTGTGTTTATCTTATTGCGAATGGAGCGAGCGTTAATAAGACCTATGTTGACAGGGGACTAGGGATGGATTGAGCATGGTAGAATGCAGCATATAGAGATAGTTGAATTCTTATTAGTCTGGAAGTTTTCCTGAATGTTTGCCTAGTATTGCCATATTGGTGGGTGGAGTGGTATGCATATTGGATGAGCCTGAAGGGCTGTTATGGATGTAGTGGTGATATAGGTAGCTTTAGTGGGTCGGCATAGTACATCAAGAATGATGAGGAGCACCCAGATGTGTTGATTAGGGATGGACCTGTGCATCTTTGCTGTAGCCTGGGGAGGCATTGGCGCACTGTGTGTGTCAGAGTGCAACAAGGTTAATGTGCACTACTTACTGTATGAAGTCTTCCACGTCGGCCTGTGGGGTTGTTGTTCCAGTAGTGGATTCGTAGGGGGAGGGCCGAGGGAAGAGGCTGGAGGCTGAGCCCTTGTAGACCTTTCATCGGTCTTCTCTTGGTCTTGTCGTGGATTGGGTGGCAGCTGTCCAGGCTTTTTCACGATCCTCTACTCTGTTGGGGATACGGATAGATTTCTCCTTTCTCTTTGTGAAATTCTCGCCTTCTTGCAATGTTCGGCCTTGGAAGGTTGCACAGTTCAATTGTAGCACCGCCTCAGGTCCCCGCATAAGGGCCATGCCAAAGGGCTCTTTGGCGTGGCTGTTAGGCACAGGCATGCCTGGCTGCACTCTGTTTTATCCTTCTACTGGCTCAAGTGGTAGGGGCCCGATTGGCCTTGTGATGTGAGGCAGGGGCAGTAGTAGGCTCCTGTCTTTCATCCCGATGCCGATCAGGGGCGGCTGGAGATGGAGTCTCTTTGTTTCAGTGCCTGGCTGCACTGTTCTGCAGGCTCACGTGGTCGGGGCCCAATTGGCCTTGCGGTGTGAGGAAGGGGCAGTAGTAGGCTCCTGACTTTCACCCCGATGCCGATCGGGGGGCTGCTGGAGAAGGAGTCTCTTTTGTTTCAGTGCCTGGCTGCACTGTTCTGCAAGCTAACATGGTCGGGGCCCAATTGGCCTTGCGGTGTGAGGCAGGGGCAGTAGTAGGCTCCTGACTTTCACCTCGATGCCAATCGGGGGCTGCTGGAGATGGTGGATGGATGGAATAATGCTGTTAAAGTCCAGTACCTTGGCTGCCTTCATCCCTGTTGCACATTTTTAATAAGTAAAAATTAAAAGGGTCAGTATTCAAAAGGACTTATCTGGTTAGTAGGATCTGCCAAGTAGATAAGTTTTAGTGAGAGGGATATCCATCAGTATTATCTAGATCAGTGCTTTTCAAATTTTTATCCCATATGAACCTATTTTGACAAGTGAAAATTCACGTGACCCCAGATGATGATGAAGTCATTCAGCCTCCTGCCCCTCCCTTCCAGCAGCAGTAGTGGCAACAGAGGCAGTCCCTGGTCCCTTGTGTCAGTGTGTAATGTGTGCTTAGAGATCCCAATTCTCAGCATAGGTTTCCAGTCTAGGTAACAGTAAAAGTCCAGAGAGAAGGGGAAATGGCCATGTTTCTGTGACCCCACCCATTGATGAAGTGACCCCATTTGGGGTCTTGACCCCCAAGTTTGGGAACCACTGATCTAGATAGTGCTGTTGAATGTTTCTTCTGGCCACCTTGGCACTATCCAGATAGTGCCAGGATGGTCTGTGGGTGGAGCCGAACTGAAGTTGGCACTTAGCCAAATGCCAGTGATTTCCAGAGCCACTGTCTGGATAACAATCAGCAAAGAAGCTGTCCTAAGTTCCATATGGGTTGCCTATCCAGATAGTGGCTGAATATTGCTGTTATCTGGATAATGCCAGTGCTGACTGCTAAATCCGGATATTCAGCCCTGGCCAGTATCTGAACACGGTGCACTGAATATCCAGATTACTTTACTCATGGCGGCTGCCATTTAAAAAGCAGTGATTGCCATGGGCTGAATTTTACCCCCTTAGATTCTATATTTCTTTCTTGCTTGACTCTTCTGGATTTAAGCCCAATTGGACCCGCCTCAACTAGGGTGATGGTGTCCTGAGCCTTCACTTGCAGTTATATGGGGGACTGATTTTACCATTTTGTATTCTTCTTCTTCTTCCCATTAGGGATGGGCTGAGGGCCGCAGACTATGGATCCCCTCAAAGCCTAGAACAAATGCACTCTTTAGCTAGCCAGTGGCTTTTGCTGTTGAGTAATGGTTGGGGTACCTTTAGAACTGGCCCACTACTCTAATTATTCCACAGGCACAGAACTAGTCCAATATCATGGCTCATCAGATTAGTAACATTTTTGTCTCATCTGCATGACAGTACCATGGGGGAGGGGGTGCTGTTTGTGTTTGCTCATGTAAATATACATTGAAGCTATCAAATATAGAGTCCTCTTTAATTGCAATGAATTCATAGTGCCAATCAAACATAACAAATTATCACCTGGGAATTTGCTGTATTCAGGGTAGGTCTTTGGAGTCACTATTAGCATCAAATTTATCTTCCTCCTTGTGTGATTCCTTTCTGCACAACTGGTGTAATTGAACATCTACAGCCCCCATCCAATTTTACTAACTTAATCCTTTGCCTGTGTGTAGTCCTTATAGTGTCTATCTATTCTGGTCACAACCTTCCAAGAACAATGCTGTGTCTCAGTCTCTACTTCTGGGGATATTTTAGTGGGTTCTTTGAATGGGACCAGTATACACTGGGGGGCCTTTTCATTTAACACACTACTCATTCATTCTCCCTTTCTCTAAATAAGAGAGTCCACGCCAAAGGGTTTACTTAAAAAACAGTGACAATTTTAAACACAGTTCTGGCAGAGACAAAATATAACTATTTTGCAAACAACTGACATCCTTTTTCCTTACTCTAAACTATATTACATGTAGCTATGTTCCTTTCTTCCTCTCTCAGTAAGTTGGAAATGTCATTACAGACTTGTACCACTTTCTCCCATACTTCCATACTTCTGGTGGTCACACTGATGGAGAACCCTTCCTCCTGCACTATAACTTCTCCAATATGCCTTTGAAATGATGGCCTCCACAGCTGCAGATCCCTGATACTGCTCTGTTTTGCTGTCACCAGGTTTCTGAGATGTTCTCCTGATTCCTTTCCTCTTCTCCTTGGAGTAGCTGGCTTCCAAATGCAGACTCCTAGACTCCTTCTTATTCCAAGTGTGGAACTGCTTTCCACCTGAGCTAGTGGGGTTTTGGCAGAGGAAACCTGGTGTAGGTATGAGCCCAAGACAATTTGCAACTCCTTCCTCTCTTATAGCTCTTAGCCTCATGGCTCCCTCCTGTTGCTATGAGGCTAGGGGATAGCCACAGTTTTCTGGCTCTTACTCCATTCTTCTTGGTGCAGTGGTGATGATCCAAAGACAGGGTTCTGTCTTTGGATGCATTCCCTTCCAGAGGAGTCTCCTCCTAGGTTTAAGTCACTCCCCTGGAAAATTTTGAATTCATTTCCAGCTTACATCGTAGTCATTTCTTAGGACTACAGGAGGTCTCTGCTGCTTAAACTAGCAGAACTTAAGGGGTCTCTACCCTGGATATGGACTACTCTGAAGATGGTTCTTTTTTTCCTTAGAGTGGCAGCCCCCATGGGGGGGGGGGGCACACCCAACCCAACATGGTCTCCCATCAATAGTGTCAGTAGAGGGCAACATCAACCCCAGTCCTGCTGAGAAACACCCCCCCCCACCCACCCACCCACCCAACAGGGCAGTCAGTGCAGTTCTATACACAGCCATACCACAATAGCAGACAGACATAAGACCAGAATATGGTAAGCTGCACCCCACCACCATCTGATATTCCCCTGCAGCAAGCCAACAGCCACTGCAAGCCACTCCAGCAAGACACATACCAGCTACAAACAGTCTGCTAGTTAGTCCATAGTGCATGTTCCCAGTGGAGATGCATGCACCCAGAACTGGGCTGTCAGCATACACAGCAAGCAGATAAATCAATGACTGGACCCCAAATGGAAACCCATATCTATCACATGAAAGAAATACTATATAGCACTATGGTGGTGCCTAGCCATGCTGTGGTCACTGCACAGTCAGGGTGAGAGTGATCTCTCAGCAGGACATACTGAGGTCACCCTGTCTGTGTCGGTGGTGGCTGAGCACTACAATGTCCCAGTCAGTGCCCTATGCCCTGTGCAGATGCACCCTGGCCAGGCCACCCTGTCCGGCCTATACCCATGGTACCTTGCTCCTCATTATGCACATTGCCAGCCCAATACTGGCAACATTGCTGGCAGTGTGGGCTGTAGAAGGTGTTTGCAGCCACCACACACTGGATAGACAGACAGCCACCCCCACACCTATGCCAGCATTGTGCTACTATAGAGGGGTTCAGCAGCCATACCCACCACACCAGTCCTGGACACAGTACATACATGGATATGGTACGCATTACTGTTGGGGGTCACATCCCAGGGTGGTAAACACTGTCAGAGACCAGACCTGCAGCACACACCGCAGACATCTGTTTGAGTGTTATGGTGGAGCTGAATGAGCAAACTGTGCTTTACGTAGGACTGGAGATCTGCCAGTTATAATGGGAAATGCTTGATAGCTGTGTACCGTATACCCAGGTGTAGGGTGGCAGTGCTGAGGTATGCAACTGTTAGTATTGGGAGATACAGGCAGGGCCCAATGTCCTGCCTCTCCAGGATGCATTGGCCAATGGGGCCTGTGGGGGGGTGTCTGGCCCTGTTGGCTGCTGCTTTACGGCAGAGTTCCCCAAATCCAGTCCTGGTGTTCCACACACTGTTCGGGTTTTCATGCTGTTCCTCATAAATATGCATGAGCTACATCTGCATACCATGGGGTGGTGCATAGCTATGCAGCACAGGCATCTTTGTTAGAGGCAGCATGGAACCTGAATGGTGTGGGGCCCTCCAGGACTGCATTTGGGAGACTCTGCTCCAGGTAATGCGCCTGTTTATGGTGTCTGTGAGTGCTGTGGTAAAATATAGGCGTATTAATCATGCATATGTTCCTAGCTATACAGTTTTGTCCTTACTATCACGGTTTAGTTGTAGGAAAAATATGTGGACTGGATTGGCAGTAGCCCCAGCTGGGCTTTGAGCCTGTGACCATCTGTTCCTGCACACACTGTCTGTGTGCACTGCACCACCAGGTTGCCACAGATATGCTGTGTTCCCTGTGGAGTACATGACTGTACATCCGACAGAGCCTGTCTGTTGCGGTGGACGGTGCCAGCCTGCACAGGCCTAGGCCACTGTCTGCTGTGGTTTGCAGCCACTGCCCCCTCCGCCACCTGTACCCTTCCGCAAACATGCAGACATGTTCCTATCTGGGAAAAACATATGACCTGAGTGAGTTGTAGCACTCCAGGACTGACTTTGGGGGACTCGGCTGTAGGCAATGCCCATTGTTATGGTTTGTGTGCGGTGTAGGGTAAAATATAGGTGTTGGGACCATGCTTATGTTCTCTGCAATAAAAGAGTGTCTGTATTCCCACTGTTTAGTGGTGGGTAACATGATGGGGACTGGGTTGGCAGGAGCCCCAGCTGGGCTTTGAACCTGTGGCCCTCTGGTCCTACAGGTACTGGCTGTGTCTGCTGCACCACACTGTGGCCACAGAGACAGTGCAGTCTCTGGAGATGTGATACCTGACCGCACGAGTCAGACACCCTGCTCTTCACAATTTTACTGTGGGCTCGTTGACCTTGTATGGGGACAAAGGTGCAAATAAACCTCACAAATGCCCTCCAAAAAAGGGGAAGAAAACCATAACCAAGCTGCGCAACAGTGATATCAATGGGCAACCTGGAAAACACTCCCAGGAATGCTCCATTACAATGCAGTGCTTTTGAATGAGTCTACGGAGCGTAGACCCTTCCAAAAATCATTTCTTTTTTTTTGAGATTTCCTGGGAGTGTTTTGTATGGTTGCCCATTAATATCACTGTTGCCATGCTGGATTATAATTTTCTTAGAATGTGTTGTGGTCATTTTCATATCATATTTGCTATTTTGTTCTGTGCACATGTATCACACTGCTCACGTTGTTTAGGTTTCCCCGATTTTGCTGTACATTGCTGACGGAAATGGTTTCTCTTCCCTTTAAATGCGGTATTTTTTCCTTGTAAATTCGGGCACGCTCCTGTGCGGGGAGTCTCTCCCCTCCCACATTCCACCCATTGACCCCGTCTCTCCGCCCCTCGGGGGCCTTCTTCCGCCCTCATTTCGCCTTTCCACGCCTCTATCGCACATGAGCGCCCCGCAAACGTGCGCGTTTTCGGCGCACGCGTGCGGGGCCCGTTAATGTGACGCGCACGCGTACGGGGCGCTTAAGAGCACTTAAATGCATCATTTTAGGGCGCTCAAGTGCGCCCCGCACAAGTGCGCCGTTTAGTAAACATACCCCTTAGTGTACAACCTAGCCAGTCTGGTTTTTAGGATACCCACAATTAATATGCACGAGATAGATTTGCATGCACTGCATTCATTGCATACAAATCTGTTTCATGCATATTCATTGTGGATATTCTAAAAAACAGACTGGCTAGAGGGTACACTAGGACTGGCTTGAGAAACAGTCTGGAGTAGCATATGGGAGTTGATAGCCTTGCTTGATTTTAAGCTCCAGATTGTCTCTGGGGAGCTTCCTGCCTGGCTTTTCTATTCCTTATTACTTGATTCCTGGTTATCTTGTATTTGCAGCCCCAGGGTCTGCATCTATTTCCTGTACTGTAGTTCCTAGTAATGCAATTGTCAGAGCACTGTCCAAGGGAATAGGGGTGGGAAGGAGTTACTAAAGCAGGCCAGTTTATATTTTAGTATACGATCAGCTGTGCGTAGTTGTTCCAAGTCTTCTTCAATGGTTTTTAGTTATATGTCGTAGCAGTACTCTAATGTTTTTCTTCACAGGCTGGAAGATGACCAATTACAATTTACTTGAGCTTGAACCAATGGCATAAAACTCCTCTGAGGAACAGCCTTTATAAATGTCTGCTCTGCATATGTTAAGCTGGCAAGTCAAAGTATTCATTTTAATCAAGGCTATTTGAGCCTGGGAACAACATGAATATTTTACGTCTGCAGAATTTTCCGAGTAATTCAGAACACTTACAGGTGCAGGACCAGGCAAAAATATTCCTAGTCCCCCTGAAACTCAGAAACCTTATCCTAGTGTTGGTATTCCTTAAGGTTTGAGTGGTCTGCAAGCCAAGATTCTCCCCCTTGGGAATAGGGTACCGAGAATTTCTTACAGTTTTGTCTGCGATGTTCATTGGGGAAATGGGACCCTGAGATTGACTGCATACTCCAATCTGATATGGGAGTTTGGAAGAGTGTAGTTTTGGTGGGACTCATAATGTCTATGCCCTATCCTCCACCTGTACGTGCCCAGCCTTAAAATGCACACTATTTTGCTATCTGATTCCACAGGCAAAACAAATATGTTTTGAAAACTGGGAAGTTGGGGGAAGAAGATGCTCAGATAAATACTCTGTGTGCTGAAAAAGAATGACCTAAAATAAATACAAATATAGGGCCTGATATTTAAAAGGATTTATACAGGTTGTGGAAGCTGCAAATTGCATAAATCTCAGTGATCCTGATATTTAGCAACACTCACCAGTTAGTGCCAATGAATAACCCCATGAACTGCATTGAAAGCAGGTTATTGTTGGGGCCATCTGTGGGTGGTGCTGGGGTGATCCTGGCAACTATCCAATTAGCAATATTCAGCCACTAACCGGATTGTCAAACTGCGTAAAGTTACGACAGGTCAATGGCTGTCCCAAGTTTATGTGGTTCTTGCTATCCGGATAGCGGCTGAATATAGCTGTTGACCAGATAGCAATACTGATTGCCAGTGGAATTGCATATTTAGTGCCAGATAGGCTCCAACACTCAATACCCGGTATTCGTTTCAACAATGGTGGCTAGGCACTTAAAAAATGCTGACTACTGCTGCTGAATATCTACCCCATAATATAAAAACTTTTGCCAAGTAGAAGAAAGTGACTGCATAGTGAATTGTGCTTTATTTGGGGAAGTAAAGTCATTAAACAGTTGCACAGAGGACACTGGCAGGGCTCATAAATAATGGAAGGTCCTCTTTAAGGGGCCATCATCCCATCCTATCTCTAATCAAAGGGAGTAAGAAGAACAAGGATCTGCAGCACCATTCCCTGTTCTGTCCTGTGCTTACAATGAGTGAAGAAATGATTTCAGAATGCTTTAAACCGCTGTCAATCTCTTAGTACCCTTTTAAAGGATCATGAGCTTCTCTGAGCTATCTCACCCCTTTCCTGTTCGCAGAGGTTGCTGAGCAAGGGGAGGTAGTCTTAAACTAAATAATAGGGGAAAGCCAACAGTTGCTCAAGAGTGCATGATTCGGAAGAATGTATCCTTGAAGGATACTAGCAAAAGATTGAAATTAGAGCATATCGACAGAGAGGTTCCAATAAAGACAAAAGAAACCCAAATACCTTTAAATACAGAGCAGACAGAGCTTAAATATTCCAAATTACCCCTGCCTACTGATAACCAGATTCACAGAGCTCTTCACAGAGCATTTCAAGACTTTACATCTTAACTAATGGCAAGACTATAACAAATGTATAAAACTCCATCTCCTCAGGATCATCTATGAGTCCATTATGTAAATAGTTCTAATACTATTATAAAAAGTTAACTGTTATTGTAAATAGTTCCAAAAGTTCTATGTATACAAAGTTACGGTATGTTCCATGTAAACCGCTTTGAGAATTTGAAAGGCGGTAAATAAAAATGTTAAATAAAATAAATAAATATGAATAAAATACAGCCTCTAAAATGCTTGTGTGGAAATGCTAGAAGTCTAAAAATTAAGATGGGAGAGTTAGAATATAGAGCACTAAATGAGAAGTTAGATATGATTGGTATCTCAGAGAATGGTGGAAGGAAGACAACCAGTGGGACATTGTGATACCTGGGTACAAATTATATCACAATGATAGAGTAGATCAAATTGGTGGAGGGGTTGCACTCTAGGTTAGAGAGGGCATTGAGTCACACAGTATTGAAGTTTTGCAGGAAACAAAATACACTGTAGAATCTCTATGGATTGAAATTCCATGTAAAAGGGGGGAGGCGATGGCAGTGGGGGGTGTACAATCGACCACCTGGCCAGAATGAACAAAAGGATGATGAAATGTTCAACAAAATCAGGGAAGCTAACAATATTTACAACACAATAATAATAATGGGTGATTTCAATTACCCCGGTATCAACTGGGTCAATGTCACAGCAGGGCATGCTAGGGAGATAACGTTTCTAAATGAAATAAATGACTGCTTCTTGGAGCATCTGGTTCATGATCACATTTGATTTAATAAATGGATGAAGGATGGCAAGGAAATCCACAGTATTACCTTTTAACTTTCAAAAGGGAGACTATGATAAAATGAGGAAAACAGTTAAGAAAAAACTAAAAGGAGCAGCTGCAAAGGTTAAAGATTTGCATCAAGCATGGATATAGTTTAAAGATACTATCTTGGAAGCCCAGACCAGCTGTATTCCATGCTTTAAGAAAAGTAGAAGGAAATACAAAAATCTGCCAGCATGGTGTAAGGTAAGGTGAGAGAAGCATCTTTCAGGAAATGGAAAAAGGAGTCAAATGACGAAAACTGGAAACAACATAAGCACTGGCAAGTTAGATGTAAAGCATTGATAAGGCAGGCAAAAAGAGAATTTGAAAAAAAGCTTGTTGTGGAAGCAAAAACACAAAATAAAAACCTTTTCAAGTACATTCGTAGCAAAAAACATGTGAGAGAGTCAGTTGGACCATTGGATGATAGAGGAGTTAAAGGGGCACTAAGAGGCGACAAGGCGCTAGCGGAGAGACTGAATGAATTCTTTGCTTTGGTCTTTACTGAAGAAGATGTAGGGAAGTTACCCTATGCCTGAAATGGTATTTAAAGTTGATGCAGAAGAAGAATTGAAATGAATATTGATAAACTGGGAAGATGTATTACAACTATACGATAAACTGCAGAGTAGCAAATCACCTGGACCAGATGGTATACATCCAAGGATGTTGAAAGAACTACATCCAAGGATGTTGAAAGAACTGAAATATGAGAATGCAGACCTACTATTACTAATCTGTGAACTATCATTATAATCATCAGTAATACCTGAAGATTGGAAGATGGCCAATGCAACGACAAATTTTTAAAAAGGGTTCCAGTGGTAATCGGGGAAACTACAGACCTCTGAGCCTGACATTAGTACCAGGAAAAATTGTATAAACCATAATTAAGAACAAAATTTCGGAACATGTAGATAGTCATGGTTTAATGGGAGACTGCCAACATGGCTTTAGCCAGGGAAGGTCTTGTTGTACTAATAATCTGTTATATTTTTTTGAAGGTGTAAGTACACAGGTAGACAAAAGTGGGTCTATTGATTTTGTGTATCTGGATTTTCAGAAAGCCTTTGACAAGGTCCCTGATGAGAGACTCTTGGCGAAATTAAAAAGTCATGGGATAGGAGGCAGTGTACTATTGTGGATCAGAAACTGGTTAAAAGATAGAAAGCAAAGGATAGGTCTAAATCGGTAGTTCCCAATCCAGTCCTCGGGTACCCCCTTGCCAGTCAGGTTTTCAGGGTATCCACAATGGATATTCGTGAGATAGAACTGCATACTATTGAAGAAGTGCATGCAGATCTATCTCATACATATTCATTGTGGATATCCTGAAAACCTGACTGGCCTGGGGGTACCTGGGGACTGGTTTGGGAACCACTGGTCTAAATGGTCAATTTTCCCAATGGAGAAAGAGGAATAGTGGAGTACCCCAGGGATCTGTGCTAGGTCCACTGCTTTTTAATATATTTGTAAATGACCTGGAAATGGGAATAACGCATGAGGTAATCAAATTTGCAGATGACATAAAATTATTCAAAGTTGTTAACACCCAAGAGGATTGTGAAAAATTGCAAGAGGACCTTAATAAATTGGAAGACTTGATGTTCAAATGGCAGATTAAATTTAATGTGGACAAGTGCAAAGCTATGCACCTAGGAAAGAACAACCTAAACTATGGTTACATAATGCAACGTTCCATATTAGAAACTACCACCCAGGAAAAAGATTTAAGCGTCAATGTGGATAACACTTTGAAACCCTCTGCCCAGTATGCAGTGGCAGTCAAGAAAGCAAATAGAATGCTAGGAATCATAAGGAAAGGAATGGCAAATAAAACTCAGGATATTATAATGCCTCTGTATCATTCCATGGTGCGACCGCACCTCGAATCTTGTGTGCAATTCTGGTCACCGTATCTTAAAAAGGATATAGCAGAATTAGAAAAGGTACAGAGAAGAGCCACCAAAATAGTAAAGGGGATGGAAGGATATGCCCCTATGAGGAGAGGCTAAAAATGCTACAAATGGAAGTGGATCTACACTTATGAATATAATCTTCTGGAATAATCTTAAAATCTTGGGGTAAGAGGGACTTCTTAGGGTTAAAGCTGATAAATCTGTGTATGGGTGTTTTTGCTGAGTAAGTCAGCTCTTAATACCACCAATGAGCTTTGTATTTAAGTCAAAGCAGAGTATAGCTTAGCATACAACATAAAATAAGAGTAAATAGAATTTGAAATAAATTTGATTCTAGAGAGCTTTTCATCTAAATCAAATCAGAATTTAGGTAACCTAGAAAGTAAAAAAGAGTAAATAGTTACTGAAACAAATTTGTTTCTAGAGAGTGTTTTTACTTCGATCAAATCAGAATATAGCTTAGCATTCAAGTAGAATAGTCTTTGAGTAGAAAGAAAAATAAACTTGTTTCTGGTGACCTTTACAAAGAGCCCTTCCAATAAGGAGGCAAAAGATCTGTAAAATTGCCTTAAATAGGTGTTAAAGGCAAATGACAGATCAAAGGGGCAATTTAAAAGGCCCCTTCTATCAAACCACGGGCTATGTGAGTCACCCAGGAAATTGTTAAGACTTTAACTTAGAAGCACAGGACAGGGCACTGTGTAGCAGCTTTATAGGTGCTTAAACCTCTTAAAGGGAAGGAGGTGCCATATTCACTCTCATGTGCAGCTATTTATCCTCATCAGGCATACATTAAGGACCTGAAATTAATTAATCTTGCAGTGAACAAAGTCCATTAAGTGTTTTCGGACTAGTTTTATTAGTACCTCCAGCAAACCTAAGTAAGTAAACAACTTAAATACCTAAACACAATCTTAAAACTAAGATACAGACAGCAGTCCAGTAGCGAGATGGGGGCTTTCCAGTCTTTTGCATTGTCACATGTATGATTTTCTCCCAATTGGTGAGGTGTCTTACATGTGCATAAGGTGCATGATGCTCTTTGCTCTCAGGGAATGAGTCTGAACTCTGGAGGCTAGAGTACCAGATGGAGGACATAAGGAAGACAGAGAGGTACATAGATGAGACCTATACGGATATAGTCCTGAAGTTCCACCTCCACTCTAGCAGCATTCCCGTTGCCATAGAGAAGAGAGGTCATTTGACAGGAGAGCATCATCCTGGTGTGGCAGGAAATGATCCTGTAGCTAGAACCTGTCCTCCAGGTGTTGTAAAAACCTCTCACACCAAGGAGGTTTCTCCAAGGCCATGTGCCCACAAGGGAAGGGTTAGGACAGTCATTATAGTTGGTGATTTGATCATTAGGCCTGTAGATAGCTGGGTGGCTGATGGACATGAGGATCGCCTGATAACATGTCTGCTTGGTTCAAAGGTAACAGACCTCATTTGCCACTTAGACAAGGTCTTAGATAATGCTGGGGAGCAGTCTGCTGTCTTGGTACATGTTGGTACCAATGACATAGGAAAATGTAGTAGGGAGGTTCTAGAGGCCAAATTTAGGTTTTTAGGTAAGAAGTTGAAATCCAGAACTTCCAGGGTAGCATTCTCTGAAATGCTTCCTGTTCAACGCACAGGACCCAAAAGGCAGGTAGAGCTCCAGAGTCTCAATGCGTTGTTAGTGTAGCTGGATTTAAAAAAGATTTGGACAAGTTCTTGGAGTATACAAGCATTGTGGAACCTGTGTCTTTTGGGGAAACTGCTAGATACTTAAGACCTAGATTGGCCACTGTTGGAAACAGTATAGTGGGTTTCATGGACCTTGGTCTGACCCACTATGGCATATCTTATGATCTTATGTTCTTATGTTCTAATTTACTAAATCAAACGAGATCATGCTATGATCACTATTGCCAAGTGGCCCCAACACCCTTATCTCTTGCACCAGATCTTGTGTTCCACTAAGGACTAGGTCCAAAATGGCTTCCCCTCTTGTCAGTTCATGAACCAGCTGTTGCAAGAAGCAGTCATTTATTTAGTGGAGGAGTGGCCTGGTACTTCAGGCCGGAGGTTTGGGGGTTCAAATCCCACTAGAGGATAGCAATCTTGGGCCGGAAGGACTGGGGTTTCTAGTCCCACAGGTGCTCCTTGTCGTCTTGGGCAAGCCAATTAACCCTCCATAACCCATGTTCCCTGTAAAATAGTTATCTCCAAGTTATAATGCCCTGTTCAATGTAATTTCAGTTTGTTCAATGTAAACCACACTGATGCAGAATAGCACGGTATATAAGAGAATATAAATAAATAAATCTAGAAACTTTATCTCCCTAGCATGTCCTGCCATGACACTGACCCAGTCAATACCGGGTAATTGAAATTATTCATTATTATTACTGTGCTGTAACTTTTGTTAGCTTCCCTGATTTCTTTGAACATTTCATCATCCGTTTGTTCATTCTGACCAGGCTGTCGTTAGTACACTCCCAATGCCATCGCCTTCTGCTTTATACTTAAGGGCATTTGGGTTACTTTTGTCTTTATTGGAACCTCTCTGTTGCTATGTCCTAACTTCAATCTTTTGCTAGTATCCTTAAAGTATAAATTGTTACAAACCATGTGCTCTTGGACGACTGTCGGCTCTCCCCTGTTATCTAGTTTAAAAGCTGCTCTATCTCCTTTTTAAAGGTTAATGCCAGTAGCCTGGTTCCATCCCGGTTAAGATGAAGCACATCCCTTCGGAAGAGCCCCTCCTTTCCCCAGAATGTTCCCCAGTTCCTAACAAATCCAAACCCCTCATCCTTTCACCATTGTCTCATCCATGCATTGAGACTCCAGACCTCTGCCTGCCTTTTGGGTCCTGCACGTGGAACGGGAAACATTTCGGAGAACGCTACCCTGGGAGTTCTGAATTTCAACTTCTACCTAAAAGCCTAACTTTAGCCTCCAGAACCTCCCTACTACATTTTCCTATGTCATTGTTACCAACATGTACCAAGACAGCAGACTCCTACCCAGCACTATCTAAGACCTTGTCTAGGTGGCGCGTGAGGTCCGCATCACCAGGCAGGCATGTTACCAGCTGATCCTCATGTCCACCAGCCACCCAGCTATCTACATGCCTAATGATCGAATCACCAGCTTTAACGGCTGCCCTAACCCTTTCCTCATGGCTCTGGAGAAACGTCCTCAGTGCGAGAGGGTTTTACATCACCTGGTGGACAGGTCCTAGCTACAGGATCACTTCTTGCCACACCAGAGTGATGTTCTCCTGTCACGTGACCTCTCTCCTCCATGGCAACAGGGATGCTGCCAGACTGGAGGTGGGACTTCAGGATTACATAAATCTAGGTCTTATCTATGTACCTCTCTTGTCTTCCTTATGTCCTCCAAGTCTGCTACTCTAGCCACCAGAGATTGGACTCGTTCCCTGAGAGCAAAGAGCTCCATGCACCTAGTGCACATTTAAGACCCCTCACCAACTGGGAGAAAATCATACATGTGACACTCAATGCAAAAGACTGGAAAGCCCCCATCTCGCTGCTGGACTGCTGTCTGCATTTTAGTTTTAAGGTTGTGTTGAGATATTTAAGTTCTTTACTTACTAAGGGTTGCGGGGAATACTTATACTAATAAAACTATACCTAATGTGTTTAATATACTTTATTCAACTGAAGCTTAATTAATCTCAGGTCCTTAATGTATGCCTGATGAGGATAAACAGCTGCACCTGAGATTGAATATGACACCTCCTTTCCTTTAAGAGGTTTAAGCACCTATAAAGCTACAATTATCCCAGGGTGGTTGGGTGTTGGGGAGTGAGGGAGGGAAAGAAGACCTATGAAAAGCTGGCTGCTACAGAATACCCTGTCCTGTGCTTCTAAGGTAATCTGTGACCAATTTCCAGGGGGAGTCCCACATACCTTGCTTGGATAGAGGGAGTCATGGGGTCTAAATTTAACCAGAAAGCTCTTTTCTGTGTTTTAAATTTAAACTGAAAGCTCTTTGCTGTTACTAGGCCCTGACTAATTTAACAAATACACTGGGTTCACAGATTAATCAGCTTTAATCTAAAGAATTCCTTTTTCCACAAGATTTAGAAAAATTTCCAGAAGTAAATACTTACAATTGCAGATCTCTCTCCAGAAGTACAGTCCCCTTTTGTAGTCCTTCAAGATCTAATGGAGGAAGAATGGCAAGAAAATCCACAGAACTACCTTTTAACTTTCAAAAGGGAGACCATGATAAAATGAGGAAAGTAGCTAAGAAAAAACTAAAAGGAGCAGTTACAAAGGTTGAAAGTTTACATCAAGCATGGGTGTTGTTTAAAAATACTTTCTTGGAAGCCCGGACCAGCTGTATTCCACACTTTAAGAAAAGTGGAAGGAAATACAAATGACTGCCAGCATAGTTTAAAGGTGAGTTCAGAGAGGCTATTGCCAAAAAAGCATCATTCAGGAAATGGAAAAAGGAGCCAAATGATGAAAAATGGAAACAATATAAGCAAGTTAGATGCAAGGCATTGATAAGGCAGGCAAAGAGAGAATTTGAAAAGAAGCTTGCTTTGAAATCAAAAACGCATAATAAAGACTTTTTCAAGTACATTCATAGCAAAAAATCTGTGAAAGAGTCAGTTGGCCCATTAGATGATAGAGGGGTAAAAGGGACACTAAGGGCCCAATTTTGGGCAATGAATAGTGGGGAGGCCAGATCGGGGGTCGGGCTACGGGGAATAAGCTTTTTTTCACTGGCAACTGGCATTGCGGCTCTTCAATGGAGCTGCGGTGCCATGGCAACATGACACCATGGCTCTGCGGCTTCATTGAAGAGCACAGGAACAGTCCTGTACATGCAGGCCGGACTGAATCGCAGTCCTAGCCTGCACATACAGGACTGTTCGCGATTCTGATCCCATGGGGCTAGACATGACCTGCGGGATCAGAATCGCGATTACCTCTGTATGTCTGGTTCAGACCGGACGTACAGAGGAGATCTATATCAGGAACAAAATGAGCCCTGAAGTGGGGACAAGGCCATAGCGGAGAGACTAAATGAATTCTTTGCCTTGGTCTTTGCTAAGGAAGATGTAGGGATGTTACTCATGGCTGAAATGGTATTTAAAGGTGATGCTGCAGAAGAATTGAAAGAAATATTGATACACCGGGAAGATGTATTACAACTATTTGATAAACTGAAGAGTAGCAAATCACCTGGACAGGATGGTAGACATCCAAGGGTGTTGAAATAAATGAAATATGAGATTGCAGACCTACTATTAGTAACTATGAACTATCTGTTCTGTATCTGTGAACTATCTGTTCTGTATCTGTGAACAATCATTAAAATAATCTGTAATACCTGTAGATTGGAGGATGGCCAATATAACTACAATTTTTAAAAAGGGTTCCAGGGGTGATCCAGGAAACTAGACTGGTGAAGCTGATGTCAGTACTGGGAAATATGGTGGAAGCTATTATAAAGAACAAAATTACTGAACATGTAGATAGTCATAGCTTAATGGGAGACAGCCAACATGGCTTTAGCCAAGGAAGGTCTTGTCTTCTTAATCTGTTATGTTTTCTTGAAGGTGTGAATAAACAGGTAGACAAAGATGAGTCAGTTGATATAGTGTATCTGGATTTTCAGAAAGCCTTTGACAAGGTCCCTCATGAGAGACTCTTGGCGAAATTAAAAAGTCATGGGATAAGAGGCAGTGTACTATTGTGGATCAGGAACTGGTTAAAAGATAAAAAGGAAAGGATAGGGCTAAATGGCCAATTTTCCCAAAGGAGAAAAGTGTATAGTGGAGTACCCCAGGTAATCAAATTTGCAGATGACACAAAATTATTCAAAGTTATTAAAACCCAAGAGGATTGTGAAAGATTGCAAGAGGACCTTGATAAATTGGAAGACTGGATGTTCAAATGGCAGATTAAATTTAATGTGGACAAGTTATGCACCTGGGAAAGAATAACCCAAACTATTGTTACACGATGCAGGGTTCCATATTAGGAATCACTACCCAAAAGACTTAGGCGTCATTGTGGATAGTACATTGAAACCCTCTGCCCAGTGTGCCATGGCAGTCAAGAAAGCAAATAGAATGCTAGGAATTATAACGGAAGGAATGGAGAATAAAACAAAGGATATTATAATGCCTCTGTATTGTTACATGGTGCGACCGCTCCTCGAATATCGTGTGAAATTCTGGTCGCCGTATCTTAAAAAGATATAGCAGAATTAGAAAAGATATAGAGAAGAGCCACCAAAATGGTAAAGGGGATGGAAGGATCCCCCTATGAGGAGAGGCTAAAAAGGTTAGGACTCTTCAACCTGGAAAAGAGATGGCTGAAGGGAGATATGATAGAGGTCTATAAATTAATGAATGCAGTGGAATGGGTAAACGTAGATAGATTGTTTATGCCATCAAAATATAGAAAGACTAGGGGACATGCAGTGAAGCTTGTCATGATGTGGGTATCAATAAAGATCAGAACTTGAAAAGAAATCCTGTTTCTTTAAAGGAATCTAGATGTGCAGTTACCTCCAGGCACAGCTAGAGGGAGCAGGAATGACCATACAGAAGCTAATGAGCCTAAGAGGGCTAATGATTTGCACCTGGGAATAACCCCAGAAGTCTTGAAGGAAAGATTCCTTTATAAGCCAGAGCTGAATGCCAGCAAGGCAGAGGAGCAAGGAGAGAAAGGAGAAGAGAAGGACCGAGGAAGGAACAGAGACAGAGGAACGTCTTCACAAGGAGGAACAGCTCTATTAAGAGGATCAGCTCCAAGAGAAGGAGTAAGTGAAAGAATCCTATGTGAGCAAGCCCAAAGGAACAGAGTTCACAAGAGTGAAGTTCAGAAGGGCCAGGCTAAGCGTGCTGCTGTTCAAGGGAAGTTTGTTAGAGCCAGCTCTGAAGTTAGAGTGTGTGCCACGCCCTGTTCTCACAGCATTCCTGACTCAAGAGCAGAGAGACAGAAGCAAAGAACCAGAGAGAATGGTTTAGAGAAAAGCTTGCAATCTCTGAGAAATGCTAACCAAGTGTTAACAGGCAAGAAAGGAAAAGCACTTTGTGAAAAGGCTGAGTTCTTACCAAAGGAGAAAAGGGAATCCACGTCAGGTTTTACCAGGTTGCCAGAAAGCAGAGCGTTGCCTAAAGCTTACAGGCAGAGAACCTGTTACAGGAGGAAAGTTTCTGAAAGGGAAAACTCCGCGGATTCAAATGAGCCAGACTCCAGGTATGAAAGATTTATTAATGATATAAAATGCTTGAGTCCTAAAGGCCCTGTTGAACACGTGCTCACTCTGTAAAGAAGGAGAAGCCAGATTGGTTTCATAAAATCCCTAAAGCACTTAGAACACAGTGGTACTGGAGACAAGACCCTAGAGACATTGCACACAGACCTGTGTCAGACAGGGACAGTGATTATTCCCCTGATAAAGAATCCATGGAGATAGAATGCATAAATATTGTTCCCATGTCTCAACCTGAACAGATGGAATGTGAGTTGTGCATAGCCTCGTGCCAGGAGTCTGTAGCCACCGTGTAACCTAGAAGAGGTTTGTAGAATTCCTATGCTATTGGAATGAGCTGAATTCATTTAATCAAGCCTTGCATTAATTGTGAAGTTTAACAATTAAGCATATGATTTGAATGCTGGTACCTTTTGAAACAAAGGACTTTCTGTTGATTCTGAATGTCTTATTTTGAACCCTTGCACTGACGGGGAATAAAAGCCTTAATTTCTCTACACTTGGTTTCGTTAATGAGTGCTCTTAGGAAGCTGGAATAAGTAAGAACATCTTTACTATGTCAGATGAACCTTACATTCCCTTTGGCTACCTAAAATAATCTTTGCTGTGGAGCAGACCCATATTTCTAATGGCGTAGACGGGGCTCTCCACGACAAGCTATAATTTAACCTATTTAGGACTAATAAGAGAAAATATTTTCTCTCAACGCGTAATCAAACTCTGGAATTCGTTACCGGAGGATGTAGTAGAAGCTGCTAGTGTAGCTGGCTTTAAAAATGTTTTGGACAAGTTCCTGGAGGAAAGGTCCATAAACCATTATTAGAGGGGACCTGGGAAATCCCGAGAAATGCTTGCCCCAATACAAGTATTGTGAAACCTGTGTCTTTTGGAGAAACTGCTAGGTACTTGTGACCTAGATTGGCCACTGTTGGAAACAGGATACTGGACTTGATGCACCTTGGTCTGACCCAGTATGGCATATCTTATGTTCTTAAGTACTGGTGCTTTACTGATGGGATAGGGTGCTAGGCTTTAGGCGCTGTAGTCTTCTCCTAGTTCTCAATTTACCAGAGGAAGATTGCGGCCTTTGAGGGACTGGTCACCTTTCTCATAATTAGGCATTCTGGCATTGTGTTTAGGACGTTTCCCGAGAACTCTGTGATATGCATGGGGGACAGCAGGGAGGTTTGATGATTTTTTTGACATTAACTAAGGGTTTTTGGGGTAGCAGTCAAGTCCCTTTCCCACTGCCTCTTTTTGGTGTTACATCATTGTATTTGTTGGCAGCCAGGTAGAAACATCTACCTTGTATACAACTCTGAGTTTGCCTTTTCTAGTACCTTGATTGTAATCTACCTAGGATATTGTAGTGTGGAATATAAATATTTTTAAATAAATACAATTTTTGCAAGTTTGAGTTTTTTCAGAGCATCAAACTGCTTTTTCTCACATGAGGTTGGTTCAGCAATATTGTGTAAAATAGTATTTATTTATAACACAAAAAGTGTCCACCTACTGACTCAAGCACCATTGTGTAACTCTGGTATCTCTCTTCTAGTTCACATGTATGTCAAGCCATTCTGTGTTCCATACTCCTGGCACCATTTCTGAAAGAGGTGGGAAACAGTATCCAAGAGCTCTGCAGACCTGACCAGTAAACTATCAAAATCCAGGCACATGCCAATTTGGTTGTGCAAAAAGAACTTTGATTTTAGTAGTTGAATTCTTCAGTTATAGAACAAACAGCAGATAAAAATGACAGTCAGGATTTTACTGGTCAGCTCTAACATTTGGGCAACACAAGAAAGAAAATATTAAAATCGTATTAATGACAGTGAGGTAGATACTATAGGTATAGGGGAAGTACTTCACCTGCTTCAATCCTGGTCCTGCCAGTCACTCCCTAGCTGACTCAGTTCTCAAGCATAGTCTCTCCTCTTTTTCTTCTCCTCAGTAGAACTATTATCAAATAATTCTAACTCCTTAAAGTCAATCTCTTAAACCCTAGATCTCTTCTCCCAAGTCCTAGACCTTCCTGGACCCTAAGGATCCACGCCCCTAAATGCTGGAGGCTTCTCTCTGAGCGCCAAGTGGAGAAGAAAGCCTCAGAACCAAACCCAACAACTGAGTTTATATACTGTAAACATCCCCCCCCTTTCCACCAGGTCACCTCCCCTTGGAGAGTGCCATGAATCTCTTTTCCTACCACATTGACAGAGATTCATGGCACTCTCCAAGGGGAGGTGACCTGGTGGGGGGGGGGGGGGGAGATGTTTACAGTATCTAACCTCAGTTGTTGGGTTTGGTTCTGAGGCTTTCTTCTCCACTTGGTGCTCAGAGAGAAGTCTGAGGCCGGCTGCATGAGCTGTGGATCTTTCACAAAGCTAAGACTCTAATTTTCTTTCTCATCTCTGCTGGGTTCTAGCTACCAATATAGAGTTTAACTGTCTGTTTTGTGGGAATTGCTAATATTAAGTTTAACTGTGCTTATAAATTAAGTTTGGGGATAATCTGAATGACTGCTTTTCTTGGTAGCCTTGGAGCAGATATCTGTGGGTGCCCCTAGCTCAGGAAAAGCCTATTGGCCAGAGACACTTAGGTTCCCGCCCACCCTACCCCTCGCCCCACCCACCCCAGGGGCTGCATTGCCTATATAGCACTTGCATACATTGCCATCTATCCCTTTAACTTGGGTTAGAGCCCACATCTTCTTCCTCCTTTCCTCTTCTTCTAGGACTGCTTATTCAGCATGTCGTGTATTCAGTGCAATAACTGCAGTACTTTCATTCCAAGATGAATCATTTGTAACCTCAGAGCTTGTCCTATGTGCCTCAGGTCAGCTGCCATGCATAAAGAACTGACTCTACTAAGGGAAGACCTAGCTGCCATGCATAAAGAGGTGTCCCTACTGAGGGAGGAACTGGCTACAATGAAGCACACCTCTTCTAGGATACAAACTGAACAATGTCCACCACCGCTCCCACAAAGCGTCAAACAACCCAGGGACAAGTGAATCACAGTGGGTTCTGGTAGATTGTGACCTGTAACGCACAGACATCCTATGCATCAAAAGATATCCCTGCATAATGCCTTCTCTGCCTTTGCGAATGAGGATGCCCAATCCAAAGAAACTGAAGGGCCTTTAAATGAGACAGACAATGCCCAATCTCCTGCTAAAGGGCCAAATATGAAGAAAACCTCACCAAACAGCAAACTACTACAACTTAGTGATTCCATCATCAGTGGCACCAACTTGGGAACACAGTTCAAAGGAAAGAAGATAGTCAAGTGCCTCCAAAGCTCTTCAGCCAGCAGAAATACAAACACATTGTTGAATTACTTAGCGCAGAAAGTGAACACTCGAAACTTGATGTTGTTATCCACTGGGGCACAAATGACCTGGCTAGAAACAGTGCCTCTACATTCCAAAAGGACTTCCAATCTCTGGGAGAGAAACTCAAGCCCATTGTTAACACTGTTGCATTCTCAGAGGTTCTACCTGTGCTTGGTAAGGGGGCAAAAAGGCTGCATCGCATTAACAGCTTTAATACATGGCTCCAGACCTGGTGCAAACAAGAAGGATTCAGATTTATTGGTGACTGGGGTAACAGATGGAACAACAAGAAACTATACTGTGTTGATGGACTACATCTCTCTGTCACAGGGAAAAGAATCCTAAGTGAAAAATTCAAGCAATATGTGGATATGCATTTAAACTAGAAAAAGGGGGTGACGGATGTAGAAGGTCAAGCTCTGGACGTCGCCCCCTGCAAAAGCAGATTAAAACCAGAAACAGCCACACTTTTAAACCACACATCAAAAACAAGTGGGAAGATGTAGGCAGAACAAAATCAATGCTAAATACACACAAGCCAGTTAAATGCTGGAAAGCAATGAGCACAAATGCTCGAAGCTTAGCCAACAAAGTTCTGGACCTAGAAGCCCTAATTGTGGAAATGGATTTGGACATTGTGGCCATTACAGAAACATGGCTAAATGAATCGCATGATTGGGATATAGCCATACCTGGCTATAATCTATTCAGAAGAGACAGACAAAATGGAAGAGGAGGAGGAGTAGCCTTGTATGTCAAAAGCAATATTAAAGCTACTGAAATGCAGGGAGTATGGGGAAAAGAAGAAGCGCTCTGGATTGTGTTGGAAAGAGGAGATGGCACTGTCATCCATATTGCTGTAGTCTACAGACTTCCGACACAGAGATAGATAACAAATTGATTATAAATATTGCCAATATAGCCACAAAGGGGGAAGCGATCATATTGGGCGACTTTAATCTACCTGATGTGTATTGGATTACTCTTTCTGCAAATTTGGAAAGAAGCAAAAAAATCGTGGATGCTCTCCAAGATGCGTTACTTAGACAAATGGTGATGGAACCAACCAGGGAAAGCTCAACACTGGATTTAGTGCTCACCAACGATGATAGCATGTTGAATGTCTGCGTGAGTGCCCCTGTGAGAAGCAGCGATCATCACACGGTGTTGTTTGAGATAAAAGCCATGGTACAGGCCAATCATAGCAAGCTCAAAGTCCTAAACTTCAAAAACACCGACTTCAATAAAATGGCCGAGTACCTAAAGGAGGAGCTGACAGGGTGGAAGGAGATAAGGGAAGTGGAATTGCTATGGGCTAAACTAAAGGTGGCAATAAAAGGGGCAACAAATAAATATGTAACAAAAGTAAACAAAAACAAGAGGAGAAGAAAACCTATTTGGTTTTCCAAAGAAGTGGCTGCTCACATAAAGGCAAAAAACACAGCTTTCGCAAAATTCCAAAGCTCACAGAGAAATGAATACAGGATCAAACTCAAAGAGACAAAGAGAGAAATAAGGATAGCAAAATCAAAGGCAGAGGAAAAAATGGCTAAAGATGTTAAGTGTTGGGACAAAACCTTCTTCAGGTACATTCAGGAAAGGAAGAAGATCAGAGGTGGAATTGCAGGACTCAGAAGTGCTGCGAACGGACCTGTGGAAAGTGACATTGAAAAAGCGAACTTGCTAAACGAATACTTCTGCTCTGTTTTTACTAAAAAGGTCCTGGAGAAGGACCACCTGTGACTCCCAAATATAAAAATGGGAATGATGATGGGGGGCGGAGCCTGATGTCCAGCGGGTAGTACGCTTTGCGTTGAAGCTCCCGAGAGGCCTACTCAGAATCCTGACTTAATACCTATATAAATTTACTATTTCGCTCCGAGCTGACCGGGGCACCTCGGGGGGGATGGCGGCCCACAAACCAGCGCGCTTGGACTTCGGGTCTCCTTCTTCCTCTCACGGAAAACGCTCCAAAACAGAGGTATCCTCCCCGCAGAAGATGGTTCCATTTCGTGAAAACCCCGCAATGCACCTGGAGATTTTGGAGGTAATACGCGGCGTGAAGGAATTGGTGCAGTCTAATGGAGAAGCGCTTCGAGCCATGCGAGAAGACTTTGGAGTGCTCCAAGACCGACTTGAAGGTCTTTCATTACGGCAGGACAATATGGCGGGGGTCCTCGACTCGCACGAGGTGCGCTTGGGCAAACTGGACGAGGCTGAGCGCCAGATACAGAATCTTCAAAAGGAGTTGGAAGATAGCAATAATCGCGCCCGTCGCAACAATGTGAGGCTCCTCGGAATGCCGGAGGGGGTGGAAGCCGGAGATATAAGAGAATTCTTGCTCAAAACTCTTCCCTCCTTGCTGAAGATCACTTTTCACAGAGAACTGGAAATCGATCGAGCACACCGTGTTCCTGCCCGCATGGCGCTCAACCGCACGACCCCCCGGCCTATTATCTTTAGCTTGCTACGATATCAACAAGTGGAACAAATTTTACATGCTGCCCGAGCGAATCATCATTTGGAATATGAAGGTCGTAAGGTCTCCTTCTTTCCTGATTTGGCAAAGCCTACCGTTGACCGTCGGAAGAAACTCCTTGCTCTTCGCCCTCGACTTCAACAGCTACAGGCTCGCTTTGGCCTGTTGTATCCAGCGAAGCTCCGAGTGACTCTCCACAACCAGACCAGGACGTTCGAGGATCCTGATCTATTATCAACATTTTTGGACTCCAAAGAGGCAGAGCAGATGCGCTGATCCCAAATCTTGGACTCTTATCTGCCGGCTCTGTCCGCCATTTTGAAGGGCCCGATGCGGCGGTCATAGCCCAGCACAGAAATAGCCTGGACTTTCTTTCTTTCTCTGTATGACTTTTGTCTTTGGTCTCCTATCCCTTCATGATGTGTGCCTCGGTCGGATTCGGAGCACGCACAGTCCTACAGGTTATATGTTTTTTCAATTTCGGCCTTCTCTGGGGTTTCTCCCCGCAGACACATGGTCGCCAGTAATTTTGGGGTTTTGCTTCTCCTCTACCGTACTGCGGTTTTTTTTTGTTAATGTGGGGCGCTTCATTGTATTATATTAGCTTATTTTTCCTATGTCATGTGTACAGCCAGATACAGTCAGTTTGAGGGACACAGTGAAATTATGTGTGCTATCATGCTCAGAATTTTAACTTTTATGAATGGCCTCATGTAAAATCTTATTATTCATCGTCAAAGGCATTGCTGGTCCACTCAGCAGAAAGAAAATCCTTAGCTATCTTAGCCACGAGCACGTTGATTAGGTGTTTCTTCAGGAAACGCATTACACTCTGCTGAAACACTGCAACTCAATGCTAGGCCTCACATGGTAGCTGCCTATTCTCCCACCGTTTCCAAATGGTACGGGATAGCCATTCTGGTTAAGAAGTCTTTGCACGCTACTGTACCTGATATTAGCGCTGACATGGAGGGTAGATGGGCCCGTGTACACCTTGAGGTTGGAGATAGTGAATTCACGTGTATTTGCACTATGTCCCGAATGTGGACAACCCTGCTTACTATGCAAGTTTTGCGCAGTTGGCCTCGGCCTCCGCCAATGCTCCATTAATACTTGGTGGCGATTTTACTCAAGTGTTCCCTCAATCTTTTCTTCTCAAACAAGGTGCTTGTTGGTTGGAAGCTCCAGTACCGAGCAGACCTGTGTGGCTAGATATAGTAGCGGGCCTTTGCTCACCGATTCCTCTTACCTTACTCCCTGGTATGACTCTCCCATTAGACTCCCACTATCCACCAATGTTTTTCGACACTTTAGGTGCCTTTAATACTCCTATGCAACCTTTCGACTCCCGACTCTGGTCAGTGCAACTTCAGCATTGCATTCGGAGCACTAGAGTACTCCCGCCATCGGCACTCTCTGCATAGGGTTGATTGGAAACTTCCGATCTCTCGGTAGTTCACCGGGTGTAGCATCCAATTTTACTAAACCTTATGTAATGCTATCACTAGAGATACCTCTATAGCGCAGAAAGTATGGGAGAGAGAATTGCATGTGACTTTAACCTCGGAGCAATGGAGCCTTATCTGGAGCAGAGGGACACGGGTTCCCGACCCGCCTCACTCACTCAGACCCTCTTCTTTCTAGCCCACCGGTGTTTTTACACTCCTCACAGTTTAGACAAATGGAACACTACTCAGGGTAAGGGTTGCTGGACACGTCCTGTGACCATTGGTTTATTACTTCATTTCATGTTATGCATGAATATCCCGCACTACAGTATAACTGGCGTCGGGTCTGGGGTCGTATTTAGTCTATATTGCACTCTCAGGAGTCCCTTTCTTGGAGGATAGTGGGACTTCGCCCAGTTGCGGGGATCCCCTCTCTCCCAAGAAATGGCTTATCTCCTTTTGAACTTAATGCTTGGCATTGCTGTTTCCCTCATTGAGTAATACTGGGAAATTAGCTCCCATCTGAGCCTCAATGAATGGTGGAATCATGCCTGTCTCTACAGTAAATATGAACAGATACCTCGTCTGTGCGCTTCCTCCGTTCAGACTCCTTCTCATTGGTCTTAATGGAAGATGTTTAATGAATATGTACATTTTGCTAAATGCTCTCATCTGACTGTCTAACTTTGTATATATCTCTGTCTCATGATCATGCTGTATTGTGGATACTTTTTTGATCGTTTGATGTATAATCACTGTTAATTGGAAGCGCTCACATGCTGATACAAACGGGTAGAGAAGAAGCACCGGGGTGGGGGGTAATGGGTTTACTTTTCCTTATTGTATACTTGTTTTGTTTCTTTTGGTGTGTTGTTTCTTTTGTTTGTTGCAAAATGAAAATAAAAGTTTCAAAAAAAATAAAAATGGGAATGAAGTAGATACCACGCCATTCACAGAAGATGATGTGTTAGAACAACTTGCGAAACTGAAAGTGGACAAGGCCATGGGACCGGATAGGATACATCCCAGGATACTGAAAGACCTCAGAGAGGTTCTTGCAGGGCTGTTAAAGGATGTTTTCAACAGATCCTTGGAAACAGGAGAGGTTCCTCAGGACTGGAAAACGGCTGATGTCATACCTCTACACAAAAGTGGTGACAGGGAAGAAGTGTCAAGCTACAGGCCCGTGAGCCTTACATCGGTGGCGGGAAAAGTAATGGAGGCACTCCTGAAAGAGCGAATAGTGAACTTTCTCAAAACCAACAGGTTGCAAGACCCGAGGCAACATGGTTTTACCGAAGGACGATCTTGCCAAACAAATATGATTGAGTTCTTTGACCGGGTGACCAGGGAGCTAGATCAGGGGCATGCGATGGATGTCATCTACCTGGATTTCAGCAAAGCCTTTGATACTGTTCCTCATAGGAGGCTTATCAATAAACTCAGTAGCTTGGGGATGGATCCTAAGATGGTAAATTGGATCATAAATTGGTTGACTGACAGACAACAGAGGGTGATGGTAAATGGCGCTCACTCGGATGAAGGGAAGGTGATTAGCGGGGTGCCCCAGGGGTCAGTCCTGGGTCCGGCACTGTTCAATGTATTTGTGAGTGATATTGCTGAAGGACTGAATGGAAAAGTCTGTCTTTTTGCAGATGACACGAAAAAATTGGCAACAGAGTGGACTTCCCCGAGGGAGTAGTTAACATGAGGAAAGATCTACAAAAGCTGGAAGAATGGTCTAATGCTTGGCAATTAAGATTTAATGCAAAGAAGTGCAGAGTCTTGCACTTGGGTAGCAGAAATCCAAGGGAAATGTACGCAATAGGGGGTGAGAGTTTGGAGTGCACTGATCAGGAGAAAGACCTTGGTGTGATTATTTCTGAAGATCTCAAGGTGGCAAAACAGTGCGACAAGGCAGTGGCAAAAGCCAGGAGGATGTTGGGCTGCATACAAAGAGGAATCACCAGCAGAAAGGAAGAGGTACTTATGCCACTGTAAAAGTCACTGGTGAGGCCTCACTTGGAGTACTCTGTTCAGTTTTGGAGACCATATCTTCCAAAGGATGTAAAAAGACTGGAAACTGTTCAGAGGAAGGCGACCAAAAAGGGTGGTGGATGCTTGGAATGCCCTCCTGATGGAAGTGGTGGGGGCAAACACAGTGACGGAATTCAAAATGGCATGGGACAGACACAGTGGATCCCTTTACAGCAACAGGATAAAATCAAAGTAAACTGTACCATCTAATTTCTCAACAAATAGGGGTGTCCTGCATGGCGTGGTGGGTTCCCCCCCAAACAGGGACGTGGGGAGGGGTGGCCTGCACGGAGCGGCAGGTGCACCTACGCTTGCCATCGTGCTGGGCAGACTAGATGGACCATGCTGGTCTTTATCTGCCGTCATTTACTATGTTACTCTGTTACTGCTTTCAGAGTCCTTAGGAACTCTCAAATTAGTAAGGTGGGGGGGGGGGGGTGTGGATGTTGACACTGAAATTACACCGTGGGGGTAAATTAATAAATCATTATCCACATATAAAGCATGTTTTACACATGGAAAATGGCTGTTATAAAATTGTGTTTTAAAAGTATGTGCACATAAACATAGTCCCTACTTTTATGTGATATGCGCATAGACGTTCTGAAGGGTGTAATTTGGATGAAACAGGGGCAGAGTTGTGATATATGAACTTACTTGATAAAATGCATGCAAACACACCGAGGGCACATGCACATAGCTGCATCTGCCTCAGAGCAGGTGAAAACATGTGCAAGACCATTTGTGTGCTACTGGGATAACACTAGGAACTTAGGGCCCAATATTCAAAGGCATTTAAATGGTTTACAGACTGTAAACTGTGCAAATGACTCTAAGAAGTACCACTTATCATTGGGGAATTCTGGGGGAGGTACCCGTCGCTAGCAGTGATATTCAGTTGCTGCCCGGCTAGCAAACTGTGGGTAAAGATGGGCATGGGAAAGCTGATCTATCCTTACCTATGGGAGCTAACTGGGCAGAGGCTCAGTATCACTGCTGCCCGATTAGCTTCTGGGCTGTGCAGCTGACCCAGATATTCAATGCAGGTGGACGGATATGGCATTGACATTGAATATCCAGGTTTTGTGTTCAGCAGGGCTGGCTTGGGGCTGTAATCACGCTACCAGCCTCTGCTGAATATCGAAAAATGACACGATATAAGATCCCCTACTCAAAAGCTCTTCAATATACTAAATATATATATATATGTGTGTGTGTGTGTTGGAATTTTTATCAAAAGCAGTAGTACCGGGTACGGCGGACCCGTCGCCTCCCGCCCCTCCCCCCCCTTTTGACTCTCCTCACCTTTTCTCCCCCCCCCCCATACTTTTCAATGATACACACAACACCTTTTGGGATTTGAACCGGTCGCAGCTTTATTAACCTTTTAACAACAACCAAACTAAATTCCAAACCACATTAACATTGCCCCCCCCCCCCTGCAGATCAAGCCCTCACCAGCCATGTGAGTAGCAAGGTGACGCCGTTTCCGCTTCCGCCGGGTCCAGGCCCCGACTATTTTGTATAGCCCTCCCACTTCCAGCTTCGCCATATTATTAGCAAATCCTGAGGGATTGTCCGGGCCGGGGGTACCCCACCCCTGCCCTAATGATTGCCTCCGGCTCCGGACCCCAGAAACCTCCGGGATCCCGCCAACCCCCTCCAGCTGCAACACCCCAACACCCCCCCCAAAAGCCTTTGACAATCCCCAAGCTAGGGAGGGCGGGCAGGACGTCCAGCACCTCCAGCTCCGACCCCAAGAAGGCCGGAGCCACGCTGTGTCCCCGCTCATCCCCCCCCCCGCCAGGACTCCCTCTTCTCCTCATTGGCTCCCGTGCCTTCCATCCGTCCGCGGGAGCCAATGAGTCTGCGGGACGCATTGCATCCCGCCCCAATGGCCCCACACCGCCGTCAAGAGGGGCGGATGCGACCAGCCCCCCCCCCGGTTACTGCTGGCCGTGCACACGTGGGCCCCACGGCCTCGCCATAACCGGGTACGGCGGACCCGTCACCTCCCACCCCTCCCCCCCCCTTTTGACTCCCCTCACCTTTTCTCCCCCCCCCCCCCCATACTTTTCAGTGATACACACAACACCTTTTGGGATTTGAACCGGTCGCAGCTTTATTAACTTTTTAACAACAACCAAACTAAATTCCAAACCACATTAACATTTCCCCCCCCCTGCAGATCGAGCCCTCACCAGCCATGTGAGTAGCAAGGTGACGCCATTTCCGCTTCCGCCGGGTCCAGGTCCCGACTATTTTGCATAGCCCTCCCTCTTCCGGCTTCGCCATATTATTAGCAAAAACCTGAGGGATTGTCCAGGTCGGGGTTACCCCACCCCCGCCCTAATGATTGCCTCCGGCTCCGGACCCTGGAAACCTCCGGGATCCCGCCACCAGCTCAGGACACCTGTCCTGAGCCGCCCCCAAAGGCTAAGCTGCGGCCAGCCCTCCTCCCTTGCATAATACCTTCCAAGGCTTCCTGCCAAACATTCAGGAGCAAATCCATCCCCACCGGGGATAGATGCACTCCATCATGCCTATATAAGCCCGCACAATCAATTTCGGCCCTTGGGTGCAAGATCTGGCACCCGCCGTGCTCCCCCACCCATCTGCCAATCTGGTGGTTAATTTTGGTTAAGCCCCTCGACCATCGCCGCTGATCCCAGCAAGCAGGCCTTGGAATGATATCCAACCAAACAAGAACTATGCCTTTGAACGTTGATAACACCTCCCCCAAGTCCTTGTGAACTGCACGAATTAACTGCTTGCAAGTCCATGACACCAAGTTGTTGCCTCCCAGGTGTACCAACAAGATGTCTGGCGCCCCTCTTATGCTCTGGTGGTGCCGCAGCAAAGGCAAAAGCTGGATCCACTGTAGTCCGCGCTAGCCCAGCCATGAGACGGTCACCCCCGAAGCCTCCAGTCCGATATTCGGCCCTACCGGCCGTGTTGCTGCTCACCGACCAGCCCAGTAAACGAACGAGTGGCCAATCACCCAACAGTGACACGAGCCTTGTCCCACTTCTGCAAAAGAAAGAAATTGTACAGTTAGTAACCCCCACATCCCCTATAAACACACATAGCTCTGGAACGCCTGTGATTTCCATCTACCAATCTGCTGTATTTCCCACTCGGGCAGCCCTTCAGCCGCTGCACTGGTAGCTGCCCCGATGTGGAAAGAGTGCATAGCGAACCGACCCGGATCCTCCCCAATCTGCCGTAACACCAGACGCAACACCGCTGTAAACTGGAATCACGTAAGCACCCGCGCGTCCTCATGGATAAAAAGACTGCCTACGCCACCCGGCCGCACTCGCAAGTACGACTTCAGCAGCGTAACCAGGCACGTAGGTGCCCCATCCACTGCTCTCAAAACTACCCAAGTTCCTTTCCCAGTCGGATCCATCTTGGAACGTGCTAAGCAGATACGAACTCCGCCCTCCGCCAGCTTGACCTGCTGCAATTGCAAGCCCCCACCCCCTTTCCCCGACCAGACTCCACCACCAACTCCCCCACCCGAAAAGCGCCGAAAAAGGCTACCGAAAAACCGCCCGAAAGAGCGTGCCTTCATATGGGGACGATACAAGACACAAACGCCTCAGCAGGTCATGCGTAATAGGCCGCCTCCCATCACCCGGCGAAGGAAAAGACCGCTCCCATCCCTGCAGCAGCCTTCGCGTTAAAAATCCCCCACCAACAGCCCCCCACCCAACCGCCTTCGAGAAAAATGAGAACTCCGCCAACTGCATCCGCACCGTTGTCCGCGATAATCCCGCAGCCTTTGCTGCCAAAACATACTGACCCAACAGCTGATCAGACACCGGGCCCCGCCCATCCCTGATCTGCCAGGAACGTCACCACACTGCTGCAGCCCCGTTGATACGCGGCCCACTTCGCTGCCGACACTGAACTCTTCAGCAGGTCCGTCATTTCCTGAGGCCAAGCTGCCATAAGTGCTCTGGGACCGATGCCCCCACCTCTTCCGCCTCCGGTGCCAATGTCCGAAACAGCTCCCACTTAAAACGGGAAAGAGCATCGGCAATTTTGTTAGTACACCCAGGAATATGACGAGCCCTCACCACCACATTCATTTGCAAGCAAGCCAACACCACCTGCTGCATTAAATCGGCCTCCGGCTGACATCGCGGGGCATAATTATTTATCACACTGACTACCGCCGCATTGTCACACCACCAAACCACCTTATGATTCCGAAGTCTGTCCAGCCACAATTCTAAAACCACTAGAATCGGAAACAACTCCAGGAAGGTTATATTTATTTATTTATTTATTTATTTATTTAACAGTTATTTATATACCGCTCTTTCCCTAGTATCAAGTGCGGTTTACATGGAACAGTAGGTTAATTGGTATGTAATATACCAAGTCAGTTTACATAGAACAGATAATTATAATTTACAAGGAATGTTGTAACATTAAAGGTATAACATATTAGAACATATATACATTGTTAGTTTAAATCTATAATCATCATGTGAATGAGAGTGTGGTATGGTTAATAGTGTATTAGTGATATTTATTTTGAAAATAGAGTATGTAATAATAATGTATAAATGTTAGCCTGTATCTATTTGAGTATTCTGTTCTGAGGGTGTATTGTAGTGTAATATGAATAAGTGAGTTTTTAATTTTTTTCTAAATTCCTTTATATCAGATAGCAGGCGAATGTTGTCAGGTAGATTGTTCCAAAGAATTGGAGCAGAGTGTGAGAAAGCTCTCTTATTTGTTTGTTTTCTGGCTTTTGTGAAATCTTTTGGTATTGTTAAGGTATTTAAGTTTCTGCTTCTTTGGGATCGTTTATCGATGTCTATATTAATCAGTGTATTGAGTGCCGATGGTGCAAGATTATTTATAAGTTTAAATGTAGTGACAAGAATTTTATATTTGATTCGGGAGTAAATAGGTAGCCAATGAAGTTCAGCCAAAATTGGTGTAACATGTTCAAGTGGGCTTATATTCATAATCATCCTGGCAGCTATGTTCTGAATTATTTGTATCTTTTTAATATTTTGTTTTGAAATGCCATTAAGTATTGTGTTTGCATAATCAAAATGTGGGGTGATGATAGCATGAATTATATTAATAAAGTCTTGTAGATGAATCAATGGTCTTAATTGTTTTAGTGTTTTGAGTTTGTAATGTATTTTTTTAGTTAGATATTTTATATGTGAATCCATATTTAGATTATTGTCAAGTATTACACCTAAATATTTTATTTCTTTTTTGTATTTATTTCATGAGTATCTAGTGTGATCATGTTTGGGGGTATGTATGTTTGATTTTTAGTGATGAATAATATATCAGTTTTAGTAAAGTTGATAAGTAGATTTTGTTCTTTGAGCCATTCAGTTAGTTCATTGAAACATTCTGTTATTTTTTGAAGAGGTGGGTGTGGGATTTCAAATGGGAGGTAGAACATTATATCATCAGCGTAGATATGATAATAAACATTGTGACGTTTAAAGATGTTACAAACTGGTTGTAAGTAAATATTAAATAATAGCGCAGATAATGCAGAACCCTGCGGGAGACCCTGAGTTTGTTTGAAGGTGTTAGAAAATATTAAATAAAAAATATTACTGGTAATGCCTGCGTCCTGCCATGCCTGTGGCCACCTCGCCGCACACCAAGAGCCCCCAAAGTAAACACCCAGGCCCAACCCCCCTGCCGCATCGGTAAACAATTGCAACTCCCAACTGGACATCTCCGTCTCCCTCACTACCGTAGTACCATTGAAATCCCTCAGAAACTCATCCCACATCCCTAAGTCGGCCCGCATGCTCCGCGAAACCCTGATCCGATAATGAGGTTTTGTAATCCTAACTGTAGCTGCCGCAAGCTGCCATAAAAACACTCTCTCCATCGGAATTACTCGACATGCAAAATTGAGGGAACCTATCAGTGCCTGCATCTCCCGTAGCGTCAGCTTATGGGAGACTATCACATTCCCCACCAAAACCCTCAGCTTCATTACCTTGTCTGCCGGCAGCCTTGATACCATGGCTACCGTATCCAGCTCCACCCCCAAAAAAGTAATATTTGTCGCCGGGCCCTCTGCCTTCCTCGCCGCCAACGGGACACCCCACGCCTGGGCCAACTGTACAAATCCGTCCAGTAACTCCTTGCACTGTTCCGACTGCGCTGCCCCCACAAACAGGAAGTCATCCAAGTAGTGTACCACATTTGCACAACCCAAACACTCGACAAAAGCCCAATGCAAAAAAGTGCTAAACCGTTCGAAATAGGCACAGGAGATCGAGCTGCCCATTGGCTTGCACATATCAAAATAACTGTTACCCTCAAAGCAAAACCCCAACAAATGAAACGCCGACGGGTGCACCGGCAACAAACGGAATGCTGATTCAATGTCCACCTTCGCCATCAAGCACCAGGACCACAGGGTCTCACCAGCTCGACTGCCACATCGAATGATGCATAGTGCACCGCACACCATTCCTTTGGGATATGGTCATTCACAGAGGAACCCACGGGGAAGGACAAGTTATGAATTAACCGGTACTTCCCAGGCTCCTTTTTTGGTATTATCCCCAACGGGGACACGACAAAGTCCTCAAAGGGCTGCTCCACAAAGGGGCCTGCCACCCTACCCAACCCAATCTCAACAGCCAACTTATCCCGCACAATATGGGCAAATCGCCTAACCGAGGGCGAATTCCTGGCCTTGCTCGAGGCCACCTTACCCACAACTGGAATCTGAAACCCCCCCTGAAATCCCTCTTCCAAAACTACTCTGTCCCTCCACCTGGGATACTTCTTCAACCACGGCCGCATAGCTTCGATCTTAATCGGAGTCGGAGCTAAGCTCTGCCAGCTCCTACTGCTTGGGGAGTGGGGCCATGGCACCGACCGTTCCTTTCTTAACACATTTAAGGGCGGAATGCCCCCCATTGCAAACGGAACAGGCATGCCTGAACTTGCAATCCGGAAAGGGGCATGACGACTTGTTGAATCGCCAACAAACATCTCCAGTGCCCCCCCTCCCGCCGTTCGCTGCACCGCCGGGGGCCCGCCCCCCCGAAAGGGCCGCCCCCCGAAAGGGCCGCCCCGCACCCCCGAAAGGGCCGCCCCGCACCCACTGTAGTGGCTAACCCACCCCTCAGTCCGCTCGCCACCCCCCCCGCTCGGTCGGACCGCCATCTGTGTTAACCATAAATTGATATCCTGTGTTCCCCAAGACAAAAGCTGATTTTCTTCCATCTTATTGCAGAACTTCTCATCATAGTTGAGCCATGCCCAACCGTCATGCATCTGCGACGCCTCTAAAATGTAGTCCGCATAAGCCAATAGCATCCCGTATTGATCCGGATGCAGGTGCCCCCATACACTAGCAAGACGCAAAAAGGCCCGTGTCCAGTTTAGCACATTCCGCGCTACTCTCCGAACCCTACCCGCTTTCTCATCCTCCTTCCTCTTCCTTCTACTGTCCCCCGACCGTTTCCTACCTTCCAACAACCGGAAAATGTCAATATACCGCCTCTTCCGAATTTTCCACCGCAAATTCCGTGGCACCCTTTCCCATAACTCTGAGAACGCCTCCACCGTAGGCGTCACCCTGCCCCCACCCCCTTCCCTACCCCCGCTCTCTGCCATCGTAGACGAACGCGACGACGACTCAGTGGACAAAGTGGAAGAGGATCTCGACCTCCGATGCCGTCGACAGGAATGCCTCCGCTTCCTTCTCGCCTTCTTCCCACCCCCTCCAGTCGCCACTGTCCCACCTCCCACATCTGCACCTGGTTGAGCTACAAACTCACCTGCCACGCCCGACGCCTCTTCCGTAGTCGCACAGGTCTCCTGCTGCTCTGCCACCATTTGAGGCACTGCTGCCAGCACTCCTACAATACCTCCTGCCACGTGACCACCATCCATGCGCACAGTCGCGCCATCCCGTTGTCCCATACCGCTCATCCAGGGACTTCCCATGTGCTGCCAGCCGGGGGGTACCTGCGGAGATAAGACAGCAAAAGGTGAAGAGACACCTGCCAGTGCCCAAAGTGGCTGCCACACCCCTAGCCACTCCGCCCGCGAGGAGCCTTGACCCCCTCTCCGCCAATGCTCCCAAGCTGTCGGAGAACCGCCTCCCGCTATCCCCTGCCAGCTAGCCGTATCCGCTAACCCCAGCCAAACTCCTCCCGCCATAACTCCCATCGCGCACCCTTCCCCTTCTGGAGGAACAGACCCCAAGCTTGGGCGTCCATCAGAACCCCGCATTGCCCCCCGCCCCGTAGCTCTCCTTACTGGTCCTCTTCTCCCCCTACCTCGCCCTCCCCAGCCTTCCACTACCGGCTCGCCCCCCCACACCTCCCCCGCTACCCCACTCCACTCCTGCGCTGCTGCCACCCCTGGCCTACTGTCCCCCCGTCTGCCCTTACCCCTGCTAGGAGCTCTGCCCCTACCCCCCCGCGCCCCTTCCTCCCTTTTGCAGTCACCCCCTGAGGCCTGGCCCCCCGCCCCGCGCTCCCTCTGCCCGCCTGCTCCACACTAGGAGCCGACACCAACTGGTCCTCCCCCCTCACCCCCTTCCAGCCCTTCTCTCCCTGGTCACCCCTTTCCCCATTCCCGGGCCCCTCCCCTCCCCCCTGTGGGGATGCATTCTCGATTTGGTGTTTTTTTGTGTTTTTTTTTTATATATAAGCTCGCACTTGCCCTCTTCTTCTTCCTTTTCTTTTTTTTTTTTTTTTAGTTATGCCCTCCGACCACCTGAAAGGGCCGTCTGCCCCACTTGCCTGCTGCTCCCCGACCTCGCCACGTGCGCCGTGCTCGTCTGCCACACCAGCCCGCAGCTCGAAACACGTCCAGCGCCTCCAGCTCCGACCCCAAGAAGGCTGGAGCCACGCCGTGTCCCCGCTCATCCCCCCCCTGCCAGGACTCTCTCTTCTCCTCATTGGCTCCCGCACCTTCCATCCATCCGCAGGAGCCAATGAGTCCGCGGGACGCATTGCGTCCCACCCCAACGGCCCCACACCGCCGTCAAGAGGGGCGGATGGGACCAGCCGCCCCCTCCCCCGGTTACCGCCAGCCACGCACACGTGGGCCCCGCAGCCTCGCCATTATCAAAACAACTTTTCTAATTTTTTATTAAGTCCATTTTATTCTATAAATAGTGATTATGCTATGCAAGGATCGCTGGCCTCATTATCTATGTTCATCGATTGGTTGAATGCTCAGAAGTCTAATTTGAAATTTGAGTGCACTTATGATCAGTAAAAAATAGCAGTCCTGGATAGGTATATTTTTTACGGAAGGGCTCTACTTTAAGTACCACATTAGCTGAAAAATCTGTTGCATATCATAATTTGCTTCTCTTTACGGGTCACCATCCTCATAGGTTAAAAGCGGGTTTTCCCACTAGCCGATTTTTAAGACTTCGAAGACCTCTGTTCAGAAAGAGATGATTATATACAGGGTGGCCCAAAAAAAGTGAGAACATCTCGTAAATTAAAAGCTTAAAAAGTTTACTTATTTACCTTTTTTAGCTACATAACGTCTTTATTTTGACAATTTCCGGTCGCCATCTTTTTTTTTAAAACTGTCAATCGTTTACATCTGTCTTTTTGAATTTTTAAATAACTTATATGCTATGAGATATTCTCACTTTTTTGGGCCACCCTGTATATCATTCGAAGACTTATTTGGATCCAGGGTATCCATTTGCTACTGGAAGAAAAGCATATTTAAGTGGGCTGTATGCCCAGTGTGAATTACCGCTCCACCCTACTAGTGCTAATGAGAATGAAGTAGGAGATGTTGAAAAATGCTTTCCCTTAGTATTTGTGCTCCCTTTTTCTACAAATGCTGCAATTATAGCATCTATTATTTATAAACATTGGCGCATTTTACAATCACATGGTTGTTTTGCTGAGTTCCCCATTGTAGTATATCGCCGGGGAAAAAATATAGCAAATTTTGTAAGTCGATCTATTACAGGGACAGATCATGATTTCCTTAAGCCTGATTATGTTTGGCATTTTGTGTGCACTGAATGTGAATTTTGCACTTCAACAATTCAGGGTGAAACATGGACTCCAACTTTTACATCTAAACCATGTCAGTCGAGATGGCTTATGTCTTGTCAGACCACTTATATAGGTATGTTCTTTTTTGCCCCTGTAAAAAATTGTATGTGGGGCATACAAGACATGCTATGATTAAAAGATTGTGTGAGCATCGTTCTTGCTTAATTACTAGAACTGTAAGTGCTCCTATTGTGAAGCATTGTTTGCAATATTTTCACTCCTTCAATTAAGTATCCTGGCGGGTAATTAATCATGTTATGCCTTATTGGCGAGGGGGTGATGGTGATGCTCAATTGAATTACAAGGAGCAGTTTTGGATTGTTTCCCTGAATACTGTAGCTCCTATTGGCTTCAATTGTCAAATTAATTGGTATACTCTGATTTGATGCTCGTTATGGAAGTCGTAATTGATTGTCAGCAGACTTTGATTTGAAGCTTTTTCTGCTTGATCCATTCAGATGAGTATTATTTTTGAATACCCATACCCTGATGCAGAATAAGTTAATGCTGTCTGAAACATGACAGTCGCGGTCGGTTTGTTTTTGGATGCTGTCTTAATTTTTAGAGCATGATCACTATTTATAGAATAAAATGGACTTAATAAAAAATCGGGTTTTTTGGAGTCTTCCACGGATGATATTTCTTCACATGCTACGTTATTAGTTACTTTGCTTTCAGAGTTAGATAAAGATAGGATATTGCGTGTTTACTTAAAAAAAAAAAGGCTGAGAAATTTTGTGGCCAAGCTATACAGATCTTTCCGGATGTCTCTAGAGCCACGCAAAGGCGTCGGAAGGCCTTTTTGGAGTTCCGTTCACGTGTTCCGGCTCTGGGGGCTTTATTTTATTTAAAATTTCCGTGTAAGTGCCTTAGAGTGTTTCAGGAGAAATGGTATGTTTTTTTTTTTGAAGTGGAACAATTGTTCGAATTTCTTAAGGATAAGAATTAACAGCAAAACTTAGGGGTATGTTTACTAAACGGGGCACTTGGGCGGGGCGCACCTGAGCGCCCTAAAAAGATGCATTTAAGTGCTCTTAAGTGCCCCGTACGCGTGCGCGGCACATTAACGGGTCCCACACGCGTGCGCCGAAAACGCGCACGTTTGCGGGGCGCTCATGTGCGATAGAGGCGTGGAAAGGCGAAATGAGGGCGGAGGAAGGCCCCGAGGGGCGGAGAGACGGGGTCAATGGGTGGAATGTGGGAGGGGAGAGACTCCCCGCACAGGAGCGTGCCCGAATTTACAAGGAAAAACTACCGCCAGTGAAACACTCGCGGTAGAAAGCATTTAAAGGGAAGAGAAACCATTTCCGTCAGCAATGTACAGGAAAACCGGGGAAACCAGCAAAACGTGAGCAGTGTGATACATGTGCACAGCACAAAAGTGCAAATAAAAATAGAAAATGACCACAACAGAACTATTAAAAATAGTAATTCAGCTGGGGAACAGTTATAGTGATGGGCAAATACAGAAAACACACCCAGCAAAGCTCCAGAAAAAAAAAATGAATTTTGGAAGGGTTTACGGAGCGGAGACTCTTCCAAACAACATTTCCTTTTGTGGAGCTTTCCTGGGAGTGTTTGCTATGGTTGCCCATTAATATCACTGTTGCCCAGCGTGGTGATATGTTGTCCCCCATTTCCCGTGGTCATTTCCGGGGTTTATGTGCACGTTTGTCACCAGACAGGGTGCATATGCCCACAGTAAATTTGCGTAGAGCAGGGTTTGTGACTCCATCCTGCCAGGCTTACTACCTCCAGGGGCTGCACTGTCTATGTGGCCATAGAGTGTGGTGCAGCGGACAGAGTCAGTACCTCTAGAACCAGAGGTTCAAAGCCCAGCTGGGGCTACCGGCAATCCTGCCCACATATTTTCCCCACAAATAAACAGTGACAGTAAGGACACACCTTTCGTGAGGAGGACATATGCAATGGTAATACGTCTATCTTTTACCCCACTGAGCACAGACACCATGAACAGGGCAGAACCTACAGCAGAATCCCCCAAATGCAGTCCTGGTGGGCCACACACCAGTCAGGTTCCATGCTGCCACTCATACAAATGCCTGTGCTGTATATCTATGCACCACCCCCACGGCATGTAGATGTAGCTCATGCATATTCATGAGGGACAGCAGGAAGACCCGAACAGTGTGATGCCAAAACTGGACTGGAGTGGGGAAGCGCTGCCGTAAAGCAGCAGCCAACAGGGGCAGACACACCCACACCCACAGGCCCCATTGGCCAATGTCTCCTGTAGAGGCAGAACATTGGACCCTGCGTGCATCTCCCAATACCAGCACCTGCATACCTTAGCAATGTTACCCTACACCTGAGGTACACAGCTCTGAAACGTTTGCTAAGAGTACAGGCTGATAGATATCCCTATGTTACGCACATACTGCTAGTTGACCCCATCCGAACAATCTGTTTGGTGTCTGCGGTGCGTGCTCCAGGCCTGGCCTCTGACGGTGTTCACCACCCTGGGGAGTGACCCCCAGCAGTACTGCGTACCATATCCATGCCTGTGCCGTGCCCAGGACCGGTGTGGTGGCCAAGGCTAATCACCCCCTCAATAGTAGCACAATGCTGGCATAGGTGTGGGAGTGTGTGTCTGTCTATACAGTGTGTGTTGGCTGCAAACACCTTCCCCAACCCACACTGCCAGCACTACTGCCAGTATTGGCCTGCCAATGTGCATAATGAGCAGCAAGGTACCATGGGTATAGGTCAGACATGGTGGGCTGGCCAGGATGCATCTGCACAGGGCATAGGGCACTGGCTGTGACATTGTAGTGCCAGGCCACCACCTACACAGACAGGGTGACCTCTGTATGTGCTGCTGGGGGAGCACTCTCACCTGAGTGTGCAGTGATGACAGCATGGCTAGGCACCCCCATAGTGGTGTATTGTGTTTCTCTCTTGTGATATATATGGGTTTCCTGTTGGGGCCTCCTCACAGAACTCTCTGCTTGTGTGTGCTGCCACCCCAGTTATGGGTGCATGCATTTCCATCAGTGCTAACCAGCAGACTGTTCACAGCTGGTATGTGTCTTGATGGAGTGCCTTGAAGGGTGCAGTGGCTGATGGCTTGCTGCAAGTGAATATCAGATAGTGCTGGGGTGCATCTTTGGATAGCCAGGCCTAAAGTCTGGCTGATATTGTGTTATGGATGTGTGTGGAGCTGCTTGGACTGCCCTGTAGGGTGTCTGTTCCCCAGCAGGACTGGAGTTTGATGGTCCACTCTGCTGCCAGGGGGGGGTTTAGGTATGCTTTGACCACCTAGGGGGCCATGGGGGCTTCCACTAACTGAGACAGACAGAGATATCCAACATGTTTCTGCAACACCTTCCTATCTCACAGGTTAGTACTGTTGTGGAACTCTGTCATGGTCTCATCCAGCCATGACTGGTGTTGTGGACCTGGTCCTGGGCGCCACATCACACCCTCAGGGTGAGCACAGTACCCGCACAATGTGACGGTGTGTAGCTACTCTTTGCTGGTAGTCCACCCGCTCAGGACCCCCTACCAGGCCGAGGTGCTGTGTGGGTGCACATGGACAATTCCCCCTACCAGGCCGGGTAGCTGTTGGGGTGCATTCCCCATCTTGTGTGCATCTGTGGACAGCTGATTTGCATGTGCAGTGCATCATGGGTACGGGTGGCCTAACCCTATCCTGTCTACAACAGCAGACTGTCTGTGGGGTGACGTGCAGGCTCTCTGCAGCCAGCCAGGGGCTTGCTGTTAGCTATAGAGCTGTAGCCCAATGGTTACATCACTCCCTGTATAGCCAGAGGTCATGGGTTCAAACCCACAGTGGGGCCCTTTGATAGGGCTGTCCATAGCTTTATTTTTATTTACTGTACATATGTCTATGCCGGCAAAACCACACACAGCTTACTATACCCATTAGGTGCCTCTGAGGGTGCTTTATAGGGCGCCCTATAGGCCACCTTATGGTTGCCATCCATATAGGGTGCACTATACATTATCCTGTGTTGCAACATACATGGTGCCCTATAGGGGACATTCTAGGGTGCCTTGGCAGACAGTGCACTGTAACATGTGCCTTACGGGCATCCGTATGTTAACACACTGTGAGAGCGGGGTTTACTAGTGGTGGGAAATAAAATATAAATGGAAGGCCTCCTACAGCACTCCTCACCATGATACATACTGCCCCAGCCAGCCTTGTTCACTGGGCACTGTGAGGGGTTGAACCCCTGGCCCCTGCACCATTGGTCAGTGTCTTAACCATTGTGCTATGGCTCCCTTCCTGTTATTTGCACATCAGCACGCCACTTATCCCTCCCACTATTGGACTGCCCCCTCACACATCAGCGCGCCGCTTTCTGCCCACCGGCTCGCCGCCTTCTGTTGCCCCCATTTATCAGCGCACCGCCTTCTGCCGCCCAAACTTAACAATGCGCCGCCATCTGCCGCCCACACTAAGTGCGCCGCCTCATGCCGTAATAAAAATAACAGTGCGCCGCCTTCTGCCGCCCAAAATTAATATGCCTCCTAAACCACTTTTGCCCATAAATGTTGATCCCTCAGCTGGTCTTTTTTGTTGAGTGCAATGGGGGTTTGAACCCCTGGCCCTTGCACCATTGGTTGGTATCTTCACCGTTGTACTACAGCTCTGTTGTTTGGTTTTGCAGCAGCGCCCCACTTAGCCTTTCCACGCGCTAATGTGGGCCCCGCACATTAGCGCGACGCACACACGTACGGTCCGGTTTTCTGCTTTTTTCTGCCTGGCCCGCCCACTCCTTATATGGCACCAGCACACTAACGGGAACCCGCACAGCAACGGTGTTTAGTAAACATGCCCCTTAGGAATGTTGTGGTTATTATATTTTCTTGTCTCTTGACTTGCTAAAGGAGTTAGAAACTTATTTACCAGAAACCAATTTGTGGATCTTTGGAATTATATATGTTCACCTTCTTGATGTGGGCTTGTAGTTTATTATGATAAGGTATGTTATGTATTGATAATAATGTATCGTAAATGTTATTTTCCTGTATCTAAATGAAAATTCCATAAATAAGTAATTAAAAAAAATAAAAAATAAAAAGAGCTGTTTTAATAACTGCTTTTAATAAAAAGTCCAACACATATACATATATATTTAGTATATTGAAGAGCTTTGAGTAGAGGATCTTATATTGTGTGTCATTTTTGGAATTTTATTTGGTCCTTTTTGGTTGGTGTCTGCTGAATATCGGACATCTATTTTATAAAGGCACGTGGAGCCCGATTCAGATAGGGGGACATCCGGGCTGTCCAGCTGGTCCTAAAGAAGACATTTCCATTTGGACCCGATTCTGGACCACGGGGACAAAACATTCTTGCAGTAACCACAATTGGGTCTGAGGATGGCCTGGCATGCCCCCCGTGTTTGTGGGGACGTCTTCCCTGCAGGCACCGCTGACTCCCATGGCTTCAGACTCCCTTTTCCCCAATGCCTGACTCACAGCTGGCCTGCCAGGGCCTGGATTGGGAGGCGGGAATGCCCCCTGTACCCGGCCCTGGCCCTGGGCCCGATCATCAGCTTTGTGCTGCTTATTTCACCTTTGAGGTGGCATAAGCAGCATGTCCCCATAGGCCTGGCAGGACCTACAGAGCTATGACCTTAATCAGCCCTGAATGTGCTGCCGGGCTGGCCTGCCACCACTCTGCCCCGACCCGCCCCTCCCGCCCCTTGCCAGCTCTCCCCGTCCTGATGCTGAGGACGTACAATGGGAGCTGGAGAGGGAGTCGGGCCTGGATGGCTTGCAGGGCTGCATGTCCTGCCGGGACGTGCAGTCTCACAACCTGCGTCCCAGAATTGGGCCCATAGGCACTTATATTGCCTTTCTAAAGTAATGCAACTGTAAAAAAACCCCATCCTAATAAATTCTATTTATTAGGCTTTCAAAAATGCGGTGCTGAGTCAGGCTTTAAGACTGGTAGTGCTCTAGCCAGAGACAGGCATGCAAATAAGCAACAGTGTGCACTGTTACAATTTATAATTCACAGTTTTTGAGCTGCCAGTCTTACAGTGATTTATTTAGGATCTTAAATGTTTGTCTATAATTATTAGGGTTGCCAACTTTTCACCGAGAAAAACCCGACACCTGTGGCTCGCCATGCTCCACCCATTCTCCGCCCCTAGTCCCGCCCCCAGCCCCACCCACAAAAATTACCGAGGATACGTGTAGGCTAACTTCCTTGGTCAGATAATAATTAAACTGGGAACCCCAAAATCCAAACATGAAATGTACAACACTGGAGAAATAAACTATAAAGTAATTTCCTCTTGCACTAAACAAAAACGCAAAGATGTTAGCAATACACACTTCCCAGACCAGACATATTCCAGTTAATAAATTCAAAATAAAAAGTATTTTTCTACCTTCTGTTTGGGCATTTTTTCAGTTGCAATTGCTCCAGTCACTTTCTTCTGGTTTCTTCGTGTCTTCTGCGAGCTATCCATTTGTCCTTTCTTCTCTTTTAGATGTTTTCCATTCTCTCTCTATTTCTGCTTTAACATACTGATTGTTTCCCTTTTGCTCTTTCCCCCAATTCTTTCCTTATTCCTTTATCATCCATTTAAATTTCACCCTTCCATTTTCAAGCCCCTCTTACTCTCCCAATACCCAGCCCATCATAGACTTTTCTTCCACACAAAATATTTTTTCCCCTCTCCATTCTCATTCCCCATCCATTCTAGTCCTCCCCCAAAATCAGTTCCCTTATAGTTCTAGACCCACCCAGCATCCACTCCCTTCTAGTCCCATTCTCCCATGCCCCACATCAGCCCATTTCCAGTCCTATTCTAGCTCTTCATCAGCCCATTTCCAGTGCTAGCCCTCACATCACAGGCCATTTCCAGTCCTAGCCCCTCCCCCAATCACAGCCCATTTCCAGTCCAAGTCCCCCATCACAGCCTATTTCCAGTCCTAGGCCCCCCCACCATCACATCCCATTTGCAGTCCGAGTCCCTCTGCACCATCACAGCCCATTTGCAGTCCTAGTTCCCCCCCCACCATCACAGCCCATTTGCAGTCCAAGTTACCCCCCCCCCCATAGCCCTTTTCCAGTCCAGGTCCCCCTCCCCATCACAACCCATTTCCAGTCCATGTCCCCCCCCCATAGCCTTTTTACAGTTCAGGTCCCCCCCCCCCCATCACAGCCCATTTCTTTCCAGTCCAAGTCCCCCCCCATAGCCCTTTTCCGGTCCAGGTCCCCCTCCCCATCACAACCCATTTCCAGTCCATGTCCCCCCCCCATAGCCCTTTTACAGTCCAGGTCCCCCCCCCATCACAGGCCATTTCTTTCTAGTCCAAGTCCCCCCCCCATAGCCCTTTTCCGGTCCAGGTCCCCCCCCCCCATCACAACCCATTTCCAGTCCAAGTCCCCCCCCCTAGCCCTTTTACAGTTCAGGTCCCCCCCCCATCACAGCCCATTTCTTTCCAGTCCAAGGCCCCCCCCCCAAGCCCTTTTCCGGTCCAGGTCCCCCCCCCCAATCACAGCCCATGCAGTCCTTGCCCCCCCCCCCCCGACCAGCACCGCGGCTGTCTGAGAGGCTTCAGAGGGAGCCAGGTAAGCTCGCGCGAGGCCCCGGCTCCCTCTGTACAGCCGCCAGCGTGAAGAGCCTTTTCCTTCATGCTGGCGGCTGTATCTGTGAAGCCGCGAATGCTGGGAAAGGTTAAAGGGTATTGCCTTTACCCTTTCCCAGCAATCGTGGCTTTACAGATACAGCCGCCAGCGTGAAAGAAAAGACTTTTCACGCTGGCGGCTGTACAGAGGGAGCCGGGGCCTCGCGCGAGCTTACCCTGCTCCCTCTGAAGCCCTCCGGTGTGTGGGCCGGCCCTGGGTGGGGTTTTTTTTGGACTTCGGGTCGGGAGAAAAGCCTGTTTTTTGCTCTGGCTGCTCCCGATCTTGCGGCCAGAGCAAAAAAACTGCTTTTCAAGGGCCGGTTTTACATCTGCGCCGGCAGCCGGCCTAGCCATGGAAAAACCGACCAGGCCGGCTGAAAACCATCCAGTTGGCAACCCTAATAATTATGGACTTTTTAAAGTGTAAAAATAAAAATATGATCTGCTGGGACTGATGACTGAGTAAACAAGCACCAGTTATAGCTAAAGGTTGGCTACTTGGTTTGCTGGGTTCTGATGGTCTCTAACTTAAAGCAAAGTTTATCAGGAACAGATATTTTTGCGGTAGTGTTATCTCTTTCTGTTTTAGGGGTTCTTTTTGGTAGCCTTTATAAAACAGGCGTAAACTAGGCACAATTTTGGACATTTTTATAAGTTTCCTGTTATAAAACTACCCCTCATATTGCCTGCTGAGTATTGAACCACTTCATTGCCATCTCATAAAGATCTTTGACTAGACTATTGTTTATTAGTTAGGATGTTGTACTCCACCTAAAGCCTCTTTTGGATTATAAATTCCAATATTAAATTGCATTAAACTATTATTAAATAATAATGATACAGTTGCTGGGAGCTGTGTGATTTAGCATTTTGTCCTCATTATTGAAGTTTCCCTAAGGTGCGGCAAGTCTGAACTGAAGGACTTGAAAGAAATGTTCGTGTTTGAATGTGTGTGTGTTTGTGAATTTTCATGTGAGGTAGAGCGGCAATAATTAATCTCACTGCCATCTTCTTGCTCCGCGATACGTGATTGCATTTAGATTGAAAACGCCTGGAGATCTCAGTGCCTGGGATTGATCATAATTTCCTTTCTGGAGAAAATATGAAATTGGTGAATGTGTTTTTTTTCTTTAAAGGAATCCAAGCTACAACAGAATGTCAACAGCCTGAATTTCAAGGGTACAGATTTCTCTGGAAGTAGTCCGAGGAGGAATGACTGTATGGGTGATAGTGGTGGTGGTGACAGGAGCGGGAGTCTAAAAGGGACAAAAGTGTTTATCTTTGTATGTTGGTGTGTATGGACATGTCTATGCGTAGAGAACATAGGAGGAACAGATTTCATTGTATCTATTTAGGTTTTCAGTTAAAGACCCAGAGCCTGACCAAAGCTATCGGTGCATTTGTATTCTATCATGCACAAGGTAATAATTGTAATATATTTAATATGCACAGCTAGAGTCATTGTCTTCTGCAATATTTTTGTTGTTTTCTAAATTTCGACCAGTGAATTCATTGTTTTGATATTCATTCATAAGATGCTGAATGATGCCCTCGTGAAGGAGTTTCAAGAAAAGTTCTCTCTTTTTCCTGGCCTCTCTCTATCACATAAAGGTATTTTCAATTTTTGGCTCAACTTCTAGCATACCCTTCTTTTTTTAATTACTGGTTACTATAAGAACATAAAAAATGCCATAGTGGGTCAGACCAAGGTCCTTCAGACCCAGTATCCTGTTTCCAAAAGTGGCCAATCCAGGTCACAAGTACCTGTCAGGTTCCCAGAAAGGCACACAGGTTCCACCATGCTTATCTCGGGCTAAGTAGTGGATTTTCCTGGTACTCTTTAATACTGGTTTATGGACTTTTCCTCCAAGAACGTGTCCAAATATTTTTTTAAACCCAGCTGCACTAACAGCTTTTACTACATCCTCCGGTAACGAATTCTAGAATTTGATTATTCCTTGAGTGAAAAAAATATTCTCTCTTATTAGTCCTAAGAATTGCACACAATATTCAAGATATAGTAGTACCATAATATCCTTTGTTTTGTTCTTCATTCCTTTCCTTATGATTCCTAGCATTCTATTAGCTTTCTTGGGCAGATGGTTTTAACATATTATCCATGAGGATGCCTAAATCCTTTTTCTGGGTGGTGGTTCCTAATGCAGAACTTGCATCGTGTAACCATAGTTTGGGTTGTTCTTCCCTAAGTGCATAACTTTCCACTTGTCAACATTAAATTTCATCTGCCATTTGGATGTCCAATCTTCCAATTTATCAAGGTCCTCCTGCAATTTTTCACAATCCTCTTATGTTTTAAAAACCTTTAATAATTTTGGTCATCTGCAAATATGATCACCTCATTTGCTATTCCCATTTCCAAGTCATTTATGAATATGTTAAAAAGTAGTGGGCCCGGCACAGATCTCTGCGGTAATCCACTATTTACATTTCTCCACTGAGAAAATTGGCCGTTTAGCCCTACTCTCTGCTTTCTACCTTTTAACCAGTTTAACCCAAAGAATTCCCTTTTCCCCAAGATTTAAACAGTTTCTCAGAAGTAAATACTTACAAGTGCAGATTTCTTTCAAGCAGTAGCAATCCCTTTTGCTGGTCTTTCAATCTAGATTTCTATCTTTTAACCAGTTCCTGATCCAGAATAGTACACTGCCTCCTATCCCATGACTTTTTAATTTTGCCAAGAGTTTCTCATTAGGGACCTTGTCAAAGGTTTTCTGAAAATCCAGATACACTATATCAACTGGCTCATCTTTGTCTACCTGTATATGATTTGCAATTAGGAGGAGGGTGGCTGTCCTATACTCTAGAAGGTCTTAGTTTTCTTAGCTTTTGCTTTCCCTGTCCCACCCTTCCTTTGGGTGTCACTGTTATACTTCACATCCTATAGAGAAGGGGAGATGCAGGTTGAGGGGAAATTTTGGCCCTCTGGCTCTATTTACCAAGATTAGACCACAGCAACCATTCCACAAAAGTTGGACTGTATAGAGGGTAATTTTACAATCCCCCATGTTGTGTCCACATATTGCCATGTACATATTTGGAGCCATTAATATAAAGGCAGCTTACATGCACACGGTACTTCACATTCACTCTACTGCCCCTCATTACCTTTCCTCTCTCCTCTCTCCCTAAACCCCTCCTCGAGAACTCCGCTCCTCCTCTGACTTTCTTCTCTCTATGCCCTTTTCTTCTACTGCCAACTCCAGACTTCGATCTTTTCACCTTGCTGCTCCTTATGCCTGGAACAAACTTCCTGTATCTTTACGTCGTCTCATCTCTCTTCAACTCCATGCTAAAAGCCTACCTCTTTGAGGCCGCTTTTGGGTCCTAATTTCTTATTTCCCTTGTGTCTTCTCTCCTTATTGAACCCCTTATTTCTCTTCTATAGTGCTGTCTGTCTTAACTAGATCATAAGCTCTACAAGCAAGGACTGTCTTCTATACGTGTTTGTATAGTGCTGAATATGCTTTGTAGCACTACATTAAAGATTAATAGTAGTAGTGGTAGTAGAATAGGGGCATACTGGTGCATCTACACCTAACTGTGGTAGCTACACCTGCTCTAGAGCAGGCATAACTGCCCATACTTAGATTTGAAGAAAATGCATGTAGATTATATTCTATAATTTATGTGCATAAATTTAGGCTCCACCTATGCTCCGCCCTAACCAAAATAACTTGCGATGGGACTTACACATACGCTTACAGAACAGCAACCACCTAAAGCGTGCACGGAAGTACCCATTCATGCATGTAAATCCTTTAGAATAGGAACTTAAGCACATGTCTAGCATGAAACACATGCTTTATAGAATCAGCTCCTTAACACTTGCCATGAAACACATAGCTGAAATGACTTGAAAAGCAAACGCTGAATTATTCAGGTAGTTCTGAGATAACTTGGGGTGTACCACCATTAGTTTTGGCTGATGCCATTGTTTCCTAAAAGATAGCAAAGTCCAGTGAATCCTTACCAAATGTCAGCATCCCCTCCGAGACTGCACCCTTTCATGTTCATAGCAGAACCATTTGCACTGCAGTCGGTATTACAGTAAAGTTCACTCCAGATATGGCTTTGCTGAGAAAGCATTGTTAACTTTAGCTATGTTGATGAATTCTTATTGTCCACTTCAGCTTAATTAAGAGGTCATTTTATGAAAGATTTTTCACTCGTGCCAGTATACCTGCATAAAAGACCTCTTATAAAACTACCACACACATACAAATATGTTAGGTGCAATTAGGCACATACTCATATGCGACTTCAGGTGTGTTTGGGAAAGGCTCAACTGCGATTTACATGCATACTTTGCACTGATATTTATGCTTGCTTCCAAGCAGGTGTAAATGGTCTGCAACTTCAATCTAGCCACTATTTCTGCTCTACAAGGCACCTATTTGCAGATTTTTTGCTTTCTCAGCCTAGACAGTCTGTTATAAAATTACTTCCTAAAGGCACACAAAACTAGAGGCCATCTCTTCAGGTTCAGGGAGATAACATTTCTCCAGTTTCAAGTGAAAGGTTTCTTTGTTCAAAGACCAGATTCAGCCAAGGTGTCTGGTTTCCTTTCAGCAGAGCACAAGTTAAAATTATTCAGCAGTAACCATTTGAAAGTCTAAACCTCACATTTCAGCATTCCTCATTTATTGCAAGTTGCTTTGATTTAGTCTCTTTCTATTATTGTTAGCATTCTTTATTCCCTCCTGTCCCATGCTCATGCTTGATTCTTGCTCAGCTCTTAGAGAAGACAAGCTAAGTGGTTCAACCAGTAAGAAGAAATCTGCTCTGGCTACTGTCTCCTTGAGCTAGCCCTTTTCCATGCACCTACATGTGCTTTGAAACTTACATGCCTAGTTTTAGTCATTTATCATATTTACCCATATTACTTCCATTCTATATTCTTTCAGAGGCTCCAAAGAAAGGCAAATATAGTTTTATGCTGCTTTTTATCCTTTCTGAAGCAACAGTTGTTGGAAAGAATTATAATTCCACCAACTTTGGTTTAAACATTGCACTGAATCCACAAAAGTCTGGAAGGATTTTTCTTTATCAGCTTTAAAACAGATTGAAAATATAATCAGCACACTTAATACAGCTTCACCAACTGACCCATGTCCAGTAGAATGGATTAAAAGTACTAAAAATCATATTAGCTTTCACATTGTAAATTTTGTAAATAATTCCTTAAAACAAGGCTACTTAGAAACATAGAAACATAGAAATATGACGACAGAAAAAGACCACATGGCCTATCTAGTCTGTCCTTCCATAACAACTACAACAGTCCCCTTTTTACCTTTAGAGATCCTCTGTGTTTGTCCCATGCTTTTTTGAATTCAGTTACTGTTCTCATCTCTACCACCTCCACTGGGAGACTATTCCACGGATCCACTACTCTTTCCGTAAAGAAATATTTCCGCATATCACTCCTGAATCTATCTCCCTTCACCCTCATCCCATGTCCCCTCGTAGCAGAACCTGCTTTCAATTGAAAGAGGCTCTCTCCCTGAACATTTATGCCACGGAGGCATTTAAACATCTCAATCATATCACCTCTATCCTGCCTTTCCTCTAAGGTGTACATATTAAGATCCTTCAGTCTGTCCTCATATGCTTTATAATGAAAACCACTAATCATTTTAGTAGCCACCCTCTGCACCGACTCCATCCTGTTCACATCCTTTTGAAGGTGCGGTCTCCAGAATTGCACACTATACTCCAAATGAAATCGCACCAAAGACTTATACAGAGGCATTATCACCTCCTTTTTTCTGCTAGCCATTCCTCTTCGTATGCACCCAAGCATCCTTCTAGCTTTTGCCGTCGCCTTTTCTACCTGTTTAGCTACTTTAAGATCATCAGACACAACCACGCCTAGGTCCCGCTCTTCTTTACCACCTATACTAAAGCGTGCTATAATTCAACCAGTCTATAAAGGGAAATCACTGGACATCACTGATCCTAAATCATACCGTCCTATTTTGAGTTTACCATTTATCTCAAAATTATAGAAAAAGTGGTACAAAATCAGCTGCAAGATCACATTGACTCGTAAGCCCCTTTGGATATACATCAGCATGGATTTAAACCTAATCACAATGTGGAAACTCTACTTAGGGTTATGTTTACTAAAACCCCGGTAAAGTGCGGGCCCCGGTAGTGTGCGGGTGCCATATAAGGAGTGGGCGTTCCGTCCTGAAAAAGAAAAGCCGGAATTTACATATGCGCTAAGGTGCGCGGTGCCCATGTGCGCCCCGCACCTTAGCGCATGAGATAGCTGCACGGGAGGCATAAGTGGCGCGCTGAAGTGCAAGAAAAAGAGCAGAGCCACAGCACAATGGTTAAGACACTGACCAATGGTGCAGGAATCAGGGGTTCAATCCCCCACAGTGCCCAATGAAGACAACTGGCTGAGGCACATAAGGCAGCAGGCTAATGTTTTTGGCGGCATAAGGCAGTGTGCTGATGTTTATGGAGGCATTATAATACTGGGTGGTATAAGTGGCGTGCTGATGTGCAGGAAGAATAACAGAGCCACAGCACAATGGTTAAGGCACTTACCAATAGTGCAGGGAGCAGGGGTCCAATCCCCCACAATGCCCGATGGAGACAGCTGGCCGAGGCATTATTTTAGGAGGCATTGAAATGATGGGCGGCATAAGGCGGCACGCTGATGGGCATAAGGCAGCGGGTTAATGTTTTAGGAGGCTTTTTAATATTGGGCAGCATAAGGCGGCGCGCTGATGTGTAATCACAGGAACAGAACCACTGCACAATGGTTAAGACACTGACCAATGGTGCCAGGATCAGGGGTTCAATCCCCCAAAGTGCCCAATGAACAAGGCTGGTTGAGGCATAACATATTATGGGGAAGATTGCTTTAGGAGGCATTTTAATTATCACTACTAGCAAACGCACTCTCAAAGCGTGTTAACATAAGTTGCCCTATAAGGCACATTTAAAAGTGCACTGTCTGCCAAGGCACCCTAGAATGTTGCTTATAGGGTGCTTTAGAGGGTGCCGTATGAGGTACCGCAAGGTCAGTGTACTGTTTTTTATGGCAGCACTGTGCAGTGTAAGGAATGAAAAGCATAAGTAGGTGCACTGACAGGCAAGGAGGAGTAGCAGTGGAGCACAATGGTTAAGGCACTGACTGCTGATACAGGGGTCATGAGTTTGCTCCCCAGTGTGCCTAATACGTAAGGCTGGCAGAGGCATCAGCTTTGCAATGTACGTTTTGTTTCCTGCAGCACTTTATTTTTATGTTATTAATTTCTGCCAGCAAACACGCCCTCACGTGCCGTAATTGAAAGTGCCGTATAAGGCACCCTATAAGGCACTCCATAGGGCACATCATAAATTGCACTGTCCGCCACAGCACCCTAAAATGTCCCCTATAGGGCACCCTATAGGTTGCATCACAGGATAATGTATAGTGCACCTTATATGGACGGGAACCATAAGGTGCCCTATAGGGCGCCCTATAAAGCACCCTCAGAGGCACCTTATGGGTACAGTACGCTGAGGGTGTTTTTGCTGGCATCAAAATATGTACATTAACAAAAGATAATGTGTTGGACAACCCTATCAAACAACCCCACTGTGGGTTTGAACCCATGACCTCTGGCTTCAGAAGCAGTGACATAACCATTGGGCTACAGCTCTATAGCTGCTAGCAAGCCCCTGGCTGGCTGTAGAGAGCATGCACGTCACCACACAGACAGTCTGCTGTGGTCACCAGGATAGGGTTAGCCCACCCATACCCATGATGCACTGCACATGCAAATCAGCTGTCCACAGATTAACACAAGATGGGCAATGCACCCCCACAGCACCTCGGCCTGGTAGAGGGAAGTGACCATGTGCACCCACACACCACCTCGGCCTGGTAGGGGGTACTGACCGTGTGTTTTACTGGCACAGAGTAGCTACACACTGTCACATTGTGTGGGTACTGTGCTCACCCTGAGGGTGCAGTGAGGGACCCAGCACCAGGTCCACAGCACCTTCCATGGCTGAATAAGGCCATGCTGTAGGTCCAAAGCAGTGTTAAACTTTGAGATAGGTAGTTTCTGCTGAAACACTCTTGGATATCTCTGCCTGTTTCAGTCAGGTGCAGTCCCCAGGTGGGCCATCAACCACCACCCCTCCCCAGCCAAGGGCAGCAAACAGCACCCCCCATCAATAGATCCACATTCTACCCCCCCTGCAAAGGTGGCAGTAGATGGGAACATCAACCCCCATCCTGCTGAGGAACAGACACCCCACAGGGCAGTCAATGCAGCTCTATACACATCCATAACACAATAGCAGACAGACATTAGGCCTGGATATGGTGAGCTGCACCCCACCACTATCTGATAATCTCCTGCAGCAAGTCATCAGCCACTGCACTCTGCAAGCTGCTCCATCACAACACATACCAGCTGCAAACAGTGTGCTAGTTAGTCCACAGTGCATGCACCCAGAACTGGGATGTCAGCATACACAGCAAGCAGATAAATCAGTGACTGGACCCCAAATGGAAACCCATATCTATCACATGACAGAAATATTATATAGCACTATGGGGGTACCTAGCCATGCTGTGGTCACTGCACTGTCAGGGTGAGAGTGATCTCTCAGCAGGACATACTGAGGTCACCCTGTCTGTGTAGGTGGTGGCCGGGCACTAAAATGTCCCAGTCAGTGCCCTATGCCCTGTGCAGATGCACCCTGGCCAGGCCACCCTGTCCGGCCTATACCCATGGTACCTTGCTCCTCATTATGCACATTGGCAGCCCAATACTGGCAACATTGCTGGCAGTGTTGGCTGTGGAAGGTGTTTGCAGCCACCACACACTGGATATACAGACAGCCACCCCCACACCTATGCCAGCATTGTGCTACTATAGAGGAGTTCAGCAGCCATACCCACCACACCAGTCCTGGACACAGTACAGGCATGGATATGGTACACAATACTGTTGGGGGTCACTCCCCAGGGTGGTAAACACTGTCAGAGACCAGACCTGCAGCACACACCGCAGACATCAGAATGATTGTTATGGTGGAGCCCAAGGAGCAAAATGTGCTTAACGTAGGAATTGATATCTGCCAGTTATCATGGGAAACATTTGATAGCTGTGTACCATATACCCAGGTGTAGGGTGGCATTGCTAAGGTATGCAACTGCTAGTAATGGGAGATACAGGCAGGGCCCAATGTCCTGCCTCTCCAGGAGGCATTGGCCAATGGGGCCTGTGGGTGTGTGTGTGGGTGTGTCTGGCCCTGTTGGCTGCTGCTTTACGGCAGAGTTTCCCAACTCCAGTCCTGGTGTTCCAACCACTGTTCGGGTTTTCATGCTGTCCCTCATAAATATGCATGATCTACATCTGCATACCATGGGGGTGGTGCATAGATGTGCAGCACAGGCATCTTTATTAGAGGCAGCATGGAACCTGAATGGTGTGGGGCCCTCCAGGACTGCATTTGGGAGACACTGCTCTAGGTAATGCGGCTGTTTATGGTGTCTGTGTGTGGTGTGGTAAAATATAGGCGTATTAACCATGCGTATGTTCTCAGCAATAAAGGTTTGTCCTTACTATCACGGTTTAGTTGTGGGAAAAATATGTGGACAGGATTGGTGGTAGCCGCAGCTGGCCTTTGAACCTGTGACCTTCTGTTTCTGCACACACCGTCTGTGTGCACTGCACCACCGTGTTGCCACATGTTTGCTGCCTTCCCTGGGGAGTCCATGACTGTACATCCAACAGAGCCTGTCTGTTGCGGTGGATGGTGCCAGCCTGCACACGCCTAGGCCACTGTCTGCTGTGGCTTGCAGCCACTGCCCCCTCCACCACCTGTACCCTCCGCCAACATGCAGACATGTCCTTATCTGGGAAAAAGCATATGACCTGATTGAGTTGTGGCACTCCAGGACTGAATTTGGGGGACTCGGCTGTAGGTAATGCCCATTGTTATGGTTTGTGTGCGGTGTAGGGTAAAATATAGGTGTTGGAACCATGCTTATGTTCTCTGCAATAAAGGAGTGTCTGTACTATCACTGTTTAGTAAAACTATGGGGACTGGGTTGGCAGGAGCCCCAGCTGGGATTTGAACCTGTGACCCTCGGGGTCTACAGGTACTGGCTGTGTTTGCTGCACCACACTGTAATCACAAATACAGTGCAGTCTCTGGAGATAGGAAACCTGGCCGCACGAGTCAGACACCCTGCTCTGCACAATTTTACTGTGGGCTTGTTTACCTTGTATGGGGACAAAGGTGCAAATAAACCTCAAAAATGACCTCCAAAAAAGGGGAAAAAAACCAAAACCAAGCTGGGCAACAGTGATATCAATAGGCAACATAAAAAACACTCCCAGGAAAGCTCCAATAAAATGCAGTGATTTTTGAAAGAGTCTACGGAGCATAGACACTTCCAAAAATCATTTCTTTTTTTTGGAGCTTTCCTGGGAGTGTTTTATATGGTTGCCCATTAATATCACTGTTGCCCAGCTGGATTATAATTTATTTGGAATTTGTTGTGGTCATTTTCAATTTATATTTGCTATTTTGTTCTGTGCACATGTATCACACTGCTCACGTTTTGCAGGTTTCCCCGGTTTTGCTGAACATTGCTGACGTAAATGGTTTCTCTTCCCTTTAAATCGGCTCTAACGCGAGGGTTTCACTCGCGGTATTTTTTTTGCCGAAATTCAGCCCCGCTCCTGTGCGGGGAGCCTCTCCCCTCCCACTCTCCGTCCCCCCACCCCTCGGGAGCCTTCCTCCACCCTCGAAATGCCTTTCCACGCCTCTATCGCACATCAGCGCGCCCCGCTCTTGTGCGGGCGGAGTGCACTTGTGCGGGGGGCACGCACACGTGCGGGGCACCAAAAACACACTATTAGCGTGCGCTAAGGTACCTTACCGCATGCTCAAGTGCGCCCCGCACATTTGCGCGGTTTAGTAAACATACCCCTGGGTCTCAGACTCAAGGTCCCCCGGAGTGCTGTGAAGCTACTCATGTGGAACCTATTTTTGCATCAATGACCCCATGCGTTCAGTCTTATAAAATCATGTCTTAGACTCCAGTGTAATCTATATATTTAACTTGTGCTGAAATTTAAACTTTAGTACAAGATCGCGTAAGCAAAAAAGAGCAGTGCTTAGCATTGTCTTTGTCGTTCCCCAACGCTACCAATGGCGCTCTGTTTGCGTTTCACCTACTGGTTTCTTCAGGGGCTAGACTTGAAAGCACTTTTAGCAATTCTAAATTAGTACATCTCAAACATGTTTTCTTAATAATCTGCGCGGCGTTGCTAAAGCCGGTGGAAAACGGATTATTAATAAAAAATGTTTGAGATGTACTAATTTGGAATTGCTAAAAGTGCTTTCAAGTCTAGCCCCTGAAGAAACCAGTAGGTGAAACGCAAACAGAGCGCCATTGGTAGCGTTGGGGAACGACAAAGACAATGCTAAGCACTGCTCTTTTTTGCTTACGCGATCTTGTACTAAAGTTTAAATTTCAGCACAAGTTAAATATATAGATTACACTGGAGTCTAAGACATGATTTTATAAGACTGAACGCATGGGGTCATTGATGCAAAAATAGGTTCCACATGAGTAGCTTCACAGCACTCCGGGGGACCTTGAGTCTGAGACCCAGTCAGTCGCTTCATAAAAGACTGTGTATAAGTCGGTTTGATACATACATTTGCCATCTGAATCATGACTTCATAATCAGATTTATTGCCTGAACTTGGCTGATATGCTTCTTCGCTTGCTGAATATGCTGCATCATCAGACGACTCAGAGCCGTCACTGTCAGCATCTTGTTGCAATATTTCTCTTACTTGGGCAGCTGAATACTTTCGTTTTGACATCATAAACAATAACTTAAAAGAAATAAACAAAGATAAAGATGAATAAAACACAAAGCAGTTTTACTATAGGTGTACAATAATCATGATGAATGAGCTGAAAGCCTTTAGATTTCATCAGAAATAATGAGAGAACGTATGATATCAATTAAGAAAATGTGTAATTTTCATAAAATAAGAGTACAAAAAATAAATGATACATAATTAATGATAAATACCTTTGTTAGATCAAAAAATTCACAAAACTGCAAATTGTATCATGATCCAAACCGGACGTAAGAAACTGGGGTCAAAAATGACCCCACTGGTACTCTGTGCTGCAATTCATCACTAGCGTCACCTAGCGGATGAAAATTATTCCTCTCATGGCGCAATATAAAGAGAATATTGACGTGAAAAATCATAAAAAGATTGCATTCTTGAACAACTAGTTTCCAAGATACGGTTGTGAAACTTGCAATGGGGTCACTTTTGACCCCATCGGTACTCCCAGGGTTAAAAGGTATGACAGAAAACTTACATTCTGACAGGATTAACAATCAGTGCCAGATTTAGAAAAAAAGTGGAGTGGGGCTAAAGATAATATTGAAAGCTGGTTAAAGTTCATCTGTTTGGATGGATTTCTAAAGGGTAGGTAGCGGATAAAGCATAGTTACTGACCTGTAACAGGTGTTCTCCAGGGACAGCCAGAATCAGTCCTCACAAATGGGTGATGTCGGCACTGATGGAGCCCTTGCAGAAGCATCTCTCCAGCTTTCATGCATGCGTGGTCCCCTTCCCTCCCAAAGGTGCCATCTTGATCAGTTGGGTGCCATAGCTTAGAGCCCAACCAAGAAGATGGGCAAAAATGAACAGCAACTTGAAGGGGAGGAAGGAGGGTTGTGAGGACTGATTCCTGCTATCCCTGTTACAGATGAGTAACTATGTTTTCTCCACGAACAAGCAGGAACTCAGTCCTCATAAATGGGACTCCCTAGCTCCAGGCTACTGAGGACCGGTAGAAAAACCACAGTCCAGCCGTGAGCAGCCACAAGTGAATCTGAAGGCAGACTCTGAGGACCCCAGTGTCCAGGGAGAACCATAGCTCTGGTAGCCTGAACAAGAAGAGTTGGAGAGCAGGAGTTGTCTAAACCCTGAAGAGGTTACGGAGTATGGCCTGGCCAAAGGTGCTGTGCCATCAGGTCTCCCTCTCTAGGCAGTAGTGGACTGCAAAGATGTGGACAGAGGATCAGGTGGCAGCTCGGTAGATGTCAGCCATCGGCACCGACCGGAGTTCACGACCAAAATCGCCATTGCCCTGACATTGTGCACTGTGACACAGCGCTCCAGGGGGACTCCAGCATGGCTATGACCGAAGGTGATGCAATCTGCCACCCAGACGAATGTGGTCCGCTTAGTGACCGCCTGCCACATGTGGCTAGGGTCAAAGGAGACGAAAAGTTGTGAGACTTTGCGGTGGCCCTGGGTCCATTGTAAGTAAAAGGACAGGGCTCATTTGCAGTCTAAGGTATGGAAGACAGCCGATGTTGTGTCGGCATGAGGCCGCGGGAAGAAGGTAGGGAGAACCACCTGCTGATTAAGGTGGAAGTCGGAGACTACCTTCGGTAGGAACTTGGAGTAAGTGCGGAGTACCACCTTGTTCCTATAGAACCTAGTGTAGGGAGGCTCGGCCAACAGAGCCTGAAGTTCACTGACCCTGTGAACCAAGGTGAGCGCCACAAGGAAGACAACCTTCCAGGACAGGAGGCGTAGGGAGCAGGTAGCTAATGGCTCAAATAGTGGCTTGGTGAGCTGCACCAGGACCACATTGAGATCCCATTCCACAGGTGGTGTCTGCAAGGGAGTCTGGAGAACAAGAGGCCCCACATAAACCTGGTAATGAGGAGCTGCATGGAAAGGGGCTCGCCCTCAATGGGGTGATGATTAGCTGAGAGAGCACTGAGATGCACCCTGACGGAGTTGGACTTAAATCCACACTGTGATAGGTGGAGTTGGAACTGAAGGACCGAGCGCACCGGGCAAGAGAATGGGTCGAGACAGTACTTCATGTACCATATGGCAAACCACCACCTCTTGAAGGCATAAGCCCTTCTCGTGGAATCCTTGCGAGAGGCCAGGATGATTTCTTCCACTTCCCTGGAAAGGTGTAGTGAGGCTAGGGCGACCTGCTCAGCCACCTTGCTGTAAGGAATAGGATTCCTGGATTGGAATGAAGGATCGAGCCCTCCTCCTCCTGTGTGAGGACTCCCGGAGAGTCCTGGGGAGAACCAGGGCTCCAGCAAGAGATGGAGTAGCAGATGGAACCATGGTAGCCTGGGCCACTGCGGGGCTACCAAGATAATCGATGCCTTGTCACGCTGAACCTTGAAGAAGGTCCAAGCAATCAGTGGTGTATAGGGAAATGCATAAAGGAGGCCCCCTGTCCATGAGAGGAGGAAGGCATTGGTGGCCGCTTGGGAGGGGTGGGGTTGAGGGCTGCAGAACCGGGGCAACTGAGCATTGACCAGAGGTCTATGCTGGGGGCAGCTGAGCATTGGCGAAGAGGTCCATGCTGGGGGTTCCCCATAGTCGGAAGAGTTTGAGTGCTACCTCACGTCCAGACACCACTCGTGCAGCTGGAGGACCCTGCTCAGCCTGTCCGCCAGGGTGTTGTCCTGGCCCAGGAGATAGACAGCCCTGAGGAGCATCTCTTGGCTGGCCGCTAAGGAGCAGAGGGCCATGGCTTCCTGACAGAGGGGGTAGAAGCCCATGCCATCCTGCTTGTTTACGTAGAACATTATGACCTGGTTTTCCGCCTGGACAAGCACTAACTGGTGCCGTAGACAGTGTCTGAAGACCCTCAGGGTGAGGAAAACGGCTCTGAGATCAAGAAGATTGATATGCTGCTGGCTCTCCTCGAAGGACCAAGCCCTTTGGGTGCACAGCTCTTCACAGTGGGCACCCAATGTTGTGAAGATCCTGTGGGGGTTCGGGAGTTGGAAGTGCATGCCTTCCCGCAAGTGCCGGATGTTTTGCCACCAGGTGAGGGACTCTGTGAGCTAGTGAGAGATGGTGACCCTGTCCCAAAGCCCGCATATGGCCTGAGTCCATTGGGACTGAAGGCACCACTGAGTCACCCGCATTTGGAGGCGTGCGTTGGTGACTACATGGACCATGGAGGCCATGTGGCCCAGGAGACAGAGAAGCACTTGAGCTGACACGGCGCGGCACCTCTGTACCTCGGCTGTGAGGGCCATGAGGCAGTCTGCTCTGTCAAGGGGAAGGAAAGCCCTGACCTGCATGGAGTCTAGGTGGGACCCGATGAACTCCAGAACCTGTGTTGGAATGAGGTTGGACTTTTGATGATTTATCACGAAGTCCAGGTACTGTAACACCTGAATGGTGCTGCTGGTGGCCTATCCGGCCTCTGAGACTGTGTCCCCCTTGATGAGCCAGTTGTCAAGGTAGGGGAAGACGAAGGCCCCATGGAGGCGGAGATAGGCCGCCACCACTGCCAGGCACCTGGTGAAGACACTTGAGGCAGAGGCGAGGCCGAAGGGGAGTACCCTGTACTGGTAGTAGTCACCTCCTACCATGAAACTGAGGTACTTCCTGTGACTTGGGTGGATCAGGATGTGGGTATAAGCATCCTTCAGATCCAAGGAGCATAGCCAATCTCCCTGCTGGAGGTAGGGCAGCAGTGTTCCAAGAGAGAGAATTTTGAACTTCTCCCACATCAAAAACTTGTTGAGGTTTCTCAGATCCAAGATGGGTCTCAGACCCCCTGTTCTTTTGGGGACCAGGAAGTACCTGCAGTAAAACCATCTGCCCCTCACATGGTGCAGAACAGATTCCACAGCTCTGTCCTTGAGAAGGACCGTGAGCTCTTGTCTCAGCAAGGTCTGGTGCAGAGGACACCAAGTGGGCTCTCCTGGAAAGAAAGGTGAAGGGACCTGGTTGAGATGGAGCCCTCCTTGATTACCTGAAGAGCCCAGGAGGCCCACCGGTGGGCAAAGTTAACCAGGTACCCCCCTGTCAGGAGCTGGTCCTCCAGCGGAAGAGAGGCTATGCTGATGGCATGAAAAACCCAACCCTGGCTGGGCCGGGGCTAGTGGCTAGGGTTTGGGGCCATTGCATTTGCGAGGGGCCTGGCCTGTTCCCTTACAATGAGGACCCTGCTGAGGGGTCTGGGCGGCAGGGTCTGGGGGATAGCCCTGGTAGAAGTGACCCTTTTGGAGGAAAAGGGGGTTTCTTGCCCTGTGGCTTTTTCCGAAGCAAGGTGGAGGTTTTCTTTGAGAGCAGTCTCAATTTCAGCCGCTTTGTCCTCCATAGACTTACCGAAAAGCTGTTCACTGAGACAGGGGATGTCAAGAAACGTTTCTTGTACCCACTGCTTGAGATCAGATGATTGGCGTCATGCCTGGCATCGAGCGCCTATGCCCGCAGCTGCCACCCTCACACTAGACTCGATGCTGTCATAGGCAGCTCGAGACAAGTACACCCAGACAGATTTCAAAAGTCTGAAAATGCTGGAGGTGGTCTCCATCGAAGTCAGCCACAAAGCCCCTGAGCTCCTTGGCCAGGTCCCGGAGGAACATGCTAATATAGAGCTTGTAAGTCTGGATACAGCATGTCAGCATCGACCCTTGGTAGCATTTCTGCCTGAGGGCATCAAGGGCATGGGACTCCCTGCCCAGGGGCACCGAATATTGTGACTTCGGGCTTTTTTGTGGGCATATTGCTGACTCCACCACCATGGAGGTGTGGGGGAGTTGCGCCTTATGGAAGCCCAGGCTATGCTGGACCTGGTATATCGTATCCAGCTGACGATGGATATCAATGCAGGGGTCTCCAACATCCTGAGAAGGAGTTCAGTAAGAATGGAGGGGACAGGGACCATCAAGGTCTCCTTTGGTGGTGCCTCATACTGGAGGATGTCAAGTTCCTCCATACGAGGGCCCTCCTCCAACTCCATCATGAGGGACAGCACCTGAATCATGTCCCTGACAAACTCGAGGAAGAAGGTGTCTTTGGGTAGGGATTGGTGCTTGGCAGCTGGCAGAGATGGGTCCAAGGGGAGGACTCTGTGGGCTCAAGTCTCTGGGGATGTCTTGATGTTGGACTCCCAGTTGGAGTACTCCGAGGAGAACTCAAAGCCCGCCGGCTGCAGGAGCGCTGACAGTTCCGGTCTTGAGTGCTTTGAGGCTGGGGCATGGCCGGAGGCAGAGGCTCTTGCCTGCGAAGAACTTGTTCTTGAGGAATGGGAGCGAGAGTAAGACCATCGCTGAGGATCTCACCAAGGCATCTGGCTCTCGGCGATCAGTTCAGCAGCTTGAGAAGTCCTCGAGGTCGAGGTCCCTGCAGTCTCTGTGGGGCCAGGTGGCACCCACTGGGTAGCAATGAACGCAGAAATGCTGCACTCCAGGACCAACATACAAGCTTCCCACTCAGGGGTAGCAGCCATTGACAGTGACTCTGGAGTGACAGGGTCAGGCATCAAAAAGGAGAGAGGATCGCCAGAGGCCATGACATCCGTTCTGGGCATCTTTTGGGGATGCTCCCGCTCTGACTCCTCGAGATCGCGCCGGGAACTGAGGGACCAGGCACAGGACTTCCCGCGCTTGTCCACATCTCCGGAAGAGGCCATCAAGGTCTTCTTCTTCTTACGCTCTTGCTCTGGAGTACGTTGCTCGGATTGCCTGCAGATCTGCTGAGAGGCTGCGGGAGCTTTGTGTGGCTTGGAGGAGCTGTGCAGGGCCTTTGAGTGTGACGCTACTGGGGATACCGGTGTGGTGTCTGCCTGGTGGACAATGTCATCCTGCCTAAGCCTATGATTCTGGATAGCCTTCGTGCACATTTTCTTGCACAAGGGGCATTCCTCCAGGTCATGGTCAGTGCTCAGACACTGGAGGCAATAATCATGCATGTCTGTGATGGACATATTTTTTGAACACCAATCACATTTTTTAAAACCAGTGGCCATTGGAGCAAAAAGGACCCCGTGAGGTCAAAGACCCTCACCACGGCCAGCAGTTGATAATGGCACGAAAGCGGTGAAAAATAGTATGACAAATAGCAAAAATTTCAAGGCCTGGTGCTGCAGCAGTGGGTTCCAAGGCGGGAAAGAGCTGACACAAGCTGGCAGGGCCGGCCTGTCCATTGAGCAAGAATGTTGTTTGCACAGGGCCCCGCATTTCAGGGGGCCCCGTGCAAACAACATTCTGCCCATCAGACCAGGAAAATTTTAAAAGAACAAACTAACTTGCTGCTGCTGTTGCCGCTGCCGCCATGGCAGCGGCACAATCAAGTGTCTCCCGCAGGACCCCAGCCCGCCCAACAGAGCCCTCCCTCCTGTCCGGCAGAGCCCTACCTCGTACTCTCCTCGGCATGGATTTCAGAGACGCGAAGGGAGGGTTTCCCTCTCGCGATCGCGGCTCTGTTAAGCCCGCTGGGACTGATGGGAACAGGCATTTCCAGTTTCCCATCAGCCCCGGCCGGATTAACAGAACCGTGAGAGAGAAACCCTTCCTTCGCGGCTCTGAAAGCCACGCCGAGGAGAGTGATCGAGGGAAGGCTCTGCCGGACAGGAAGGAGGGCTCTGTTGGGCGGGTGGGGGCCCCGCGGGCGACACTTGATTCTGCCACTGCCACGGCAGCAGCGGCAGCAGCAGCAGCAAGTTAGTTTCCCTGGGCTGATGGGGGAGATTTAGGACTGGTAATGGGCTGGGGGGGGGGTCTAGGACTGGAAATGGGCTATGGGGGGTTAGGACTGGTAATGGGCTATGGGGGAGGCTAAGACTGGAAATGGGCTGATGGGGGGGTTGGGACGGGGGTTAGGACTGGTAATGGGCTATGGGGGGAAGGGCTGGAAATGGGCTGATGGGAGTTAGGACTGGTAATGGGCTATGGGGGGCTAGGACTGGTAATGGGCTGATGGGAGGGGGCTAGGACTGGTAATGGGCTATGGGAGAGGCTAAGACTGGAAATGGGCTGATGGTGGGGTTAGGACTGGAGGTGGGCTGATGGGGGGGGGTTATGACTGGTAATGGGCTATGGGGGTCTATGTCTGGAAATGGGCTGATGAGGGGCTAGGACTGGAAATGGTCTGATGGGGGGGTTAGGACTGTAATGGTCTGATGGGGGGATAGGACTAGAAATGGGCTGATGGGGGGGTTTGGACTGGTAATGGGCTATGGGGGGCTAGGACTGGAAATGGTCTGATGGGGGATTAGGACTGGTAATGGGCTGATGGGGGTTAGGACTGGAAATGGGCTGATTGGGGGGGATAGGACTGGAAATTGGCTGATGGGGGGGGTTAGGACTGGTAATGGGCTATTGGGGGCTAGGACTGGAAATGGTCTGATGGGGGTTAGGACTGTAAATGGCAGTATGTGGGATTAGGACTGGTAATGGGCTATGGGGGGTTAGGAGGGAAATGGGCTGATTGGGGGGTTAGGACTGGAAATGGGCTGATGGGGGGTTAGGACTGGTAATGGGCTATGGGGGTCTAGGACTGGAAATGGGCTGATGGGTGCGGGGGTTAGGACTGGTAATGGGGGGCCAGGACTGGAAATGGGCTGATGTGTGGGGGGGGGGGGGGTTAGGACTGGAAATGGGCTGATGTGGGATTAGGACTGGTAATGGGCTATGGGGGGCTAAGACTGAAAATGGGGTGATGGGGGTTAGGACTAGAAGTGGGCTGATGGGGGGCTTAGGACTGGTAATGGGCTATGGGGGGCTAGGACTGGTAATGAGATGAGTGGAAGTGGGGCTTGAACTGCAATAGCTGATGGGGAGGGGGCTTGGAATGGAAATGGGCTGTGAGTGGGGGAGCTAGGACTGGAAATGGGCTGAGTGGTGAGGGAGCTAGGACAGGAAATTGGCTGATGTAGGTGCTAGGATAGGACTGGAAATGGGCTGTTGGGGGGTCCTGAGATTAGAAATGGGCTATGAGGGGAGGGAGCTAGGACTGGAAATGGGCTGAGTGGGGGGGGGGGGGAGCTAGGACAGGAAATGTGCTGTTGGAGGTGATAGGATAGGACTGGAAATGGGCTGTTGGGGGGTGCTAAGATTGGAAATGGGCTGTAGTGGGGGCTTGGAATGAAATGGACTCATGGAGGGTCTAGAACTGGAAGTAGGCTCATTGGGGGCTTGGATTGGAAATGCGCTGAGTGGAGGGGAGCTAGGATTTGACATGGGCTGATGGTGGGGCTAGGAAAGGACTAGAAATCGGCTGATGGGGGGCTGGGATTGGAAATGAGCTGATGGAGGGACTCGGATAGGACTGGAAATAGATGGGGAAGCTAGGACTAGAAATGGGCTGATGGTGTGCTAGGACTGGAAATGGGCTGATGCGGGGACTAGAAGGGAGCGGATGCTGGGTGGGGCTGGAACTAGAAGGGAGCTGATGTTGGGGGAGGATTAGAATGGGATGGGGCTGGGAGAGCGAAATAGAGAGGGGAAAATATTTTGTGTGGGAGGGAAGAAAAATCTTCATTTGGCCGGGTCTTGGAAGAGTAATTGGTGATTGAGGATGGAGGGGTAAAATTTGAGTGGATGAAATAGGAATGAGGAAAGATCAAAAGGAGAAAGATTAGTATGTTAAAGCAGATGTAGAGAGAGAATGGAAAAAAACTAGAAGAGAGAAGAAAGGACGAATGGACAGCAGATGATGGAGAGTTAGCAGAAGACACGAAGAAACCAGAAGAAAGTGGCTGGAGCAATTGCAACTGAAAAGAAATGCACAAAAGATAGAAAAATATCTCTTTATTTTGAATTTATTAACTGGAATATGTCAGCTCTGGGAAATGTGAATCATTAACATCTGCGCTTTATTTAGTACAAGAGGAAATTAATTTATAGTTTTATTTCTACAGTGTTGTTGTACATTCCAAGTTTGGCTTTTGGGGTTCCCAGTTTAGTTATTGTCTTCCTGTTTCTAAATTGTGATTCCTTGTTTGGTGATGGTCTATGTTCTGCATGTGTAACTGAGCTGAGGTATTCTGTTTGTGTAATTCCTATTTGACATTGCCACTTGTTCTCTTTCCCCAGTAGGTCATGTATTATTATTCTCTGAAATGTATTGGTTTAATATTTGCAGTTTTGCCTTTTGATAGGTGGGGTCTGGTGCTTTATGAGTCCTGGTAGTGCTGTTATGATACGGTGGATTTGCTATTGGTTCTAAATAGGCAGTGTTTGTAGTAGATCCTAATGTGCCTGGCGGTTGGTACTGGATTATAGTAATGTAGAAATCTTTTAGTCTTTCTTTATCCATATGCTCGTTCAGAGGCATGTTTACTAAAAGTTAGTGTATGGTAACATTATGCAAATATTTATGCAAATGAGGCCCCTTATGCAAATGAGGTCCCGCACCGAGTCTCCGCACATGGCTCCACACCTCCCTTGGGCCGCCCCTCCAAGCTGGAAAAGTAAAAGAATGCACAAGTTAAAGAAAACTTTTTTCCAGGGACAAGACAAACATCTGTAGGGCTCTGCAGGAAAAGGGAGACTGATCAAGATGGAACCCTTTGGCAGGAAGGGGACCATGCATGCATGGTGGCATCTCCCAAAGGCTTTCTTTGTAAGCTGGGGAGATACTTCCGTGAGGGCTCCGTCGGTGCCAATGTCACCCATATGTGAGGCCTGACTTCCTGCTTGTTCCTGGAGAACAAGGATCTGCTATCTATTAAGTATGGCGGTGAGCTATTTGGAAAAGAGATGTGAGGCTTATGTGGGATTGGATGCTGAAGGGGAAATTTTGCTCAGTCATTTTATTTACTGTAACCACTTTGGTATTTATGGGAAGCTGGATAGCAAGGTTTTATAAATAAATATTTTAGGAACCTACACTGTAAAAGCTTTAATTTCTATTGGTCTACAAGGAATACACATCAACACAACTATTATTCAAGTATATTCCCCAGCAACAGCTGCAGAAGAGGAAGAAGTGAATCAGTTCTATGAAAAAGTACAAGCTGAAATTGACAGAAAATGCTAACAGGATATCCTGATAGTCATGGGTGACTGGAATGCAAAAGTTAGCAACAAAGAAGAAGGCAAAGTGGTTGGAAAATATGGGCTTGGAAACAGAAATAAAGCTGGACAAAGACTTAAAGAATTCAACAAGACTATTCATCTCAAACACCTTCTTCCAGCAATGTAAGCAGTAACTGTACATATGGACTTCACCCAGTGGATTGTACAAAAATCAAATGGACTACATCTGTGGAAGTCAATGTCTGAAAAGTTCAATATCTTCAACAAAGACCAAACCTATAGCTGACGGTGGTACAGATTACCAAGTACTAGTATGAAAACTCATACTAAAGCAGAAAAAGAGCAAGCCACTCATGAATGTAGCAAAATATGACCTTGAGAATATACCACCAGAATTTAAAGACCACCAGAGCACCAGAAGAGTTATGGGATGATATCAAGAAAGCTGTGCTCAAAGATAATGAGAAGTCTCTACAAAAAGTGAAAAAGCAAAAATGGACAAAATGGATGACTGAAGAAACTCTGAAAATTGCCCAGAAACACAGAGAAGCTAAAGCTAGAGGAGAAAGAGAGGCAATCACAAAACTCAATGAGACAAGGAGAAGTACTATAATGATGCATGGAAGGAAACAGAATCATGCTACAAGGTACTCAAGGATCCATGTTGAATGATGCTGAGAAGATCAAGAAAAGGTGGAAAGAATATACAGAGTCATTATACCATAAAAATCAAGTGGACCAACAGTTGTTTCAACTTGTAACTCATGATCAGGATCCATTGGTAATGAAAGAAAAAGTAAAAGAAGCATTGAAAGCATTATCAAAGAACAAAGCACCGGTTATTGATGGCAATCCCACTGAAGTATTACAGCAATTGCATGTGGCTGTTGCCATACTTACAAGGCTCTGCCAGGAAATTTGAAAGACAACATCATGGCCAACTGACTGGAAAAGATCTGTGTTTATACCAATACTGAAGAAAGGTGATCTGACTGACTGTGGAAATTATCGCACAATTGCTCTGATTGTACATGCCAGCAAGATTCTACTCAAGATAATCCAGCAGAGACTATAACTATACCTGGAATAAGAACTGCCTGAAGTGGCAAGCAAGGTTCAGGAAAGGGTGAGGAATGAGAGACATCATTGAGGATGTGAGATGGATCCTTGAAAAGACAAAATAATACCAAAAGGATATCTATATGTGTTTTGACTACAGCAAGGCTTTTGACTATGTTAGCCATGTGGAACTCTGGGCCACACTAAGAAGCATGGACATTTGATAGTTTTCTTGCACAACCTTTACACTAATCAGGAAGCAACAGTTTGAATGGGAGAAACAGAATGTTTTAAAACAGCAAGGGTGTTCAAAAAGGCTGCATACTTTCCCGCTACCTTTTTTTTTTTGAGAATTTAACAATCTTTATTTCAAAACGAAAAGGAATTACAATCAAGTCCACATCAAGGGGAGAGGAAAGAGGCAAAAAACAGGAAATGACATCATTAAAAGAAAAGAAAACAAACCAGAATAACAAATACATACTGGTCCCATGATACCATAATACCACTACTAACCCTAAGGGGGATGTTTACTAAAAACCGCAAAGGTGCGCGCCGCACAATAGCGCACGGAAACACGGCACCTAAACGCTCTTAAACGCTCTTAAACGCCCCGGACATGTGCGATGAAGCCCCGTGCATGTGCGCGACACACTAACGGGCCCCGCATAAGTACGGGCCCGCAAATGTCCGATAGAGGCGTGGAAAGGCTAACTGAGGGCGGAGGAAGGCCCCCGAGGGGCGGAGAGACGGGGTTAATGGGCGGGGAAGGGGAGGGGAGAAGCCCCTCGCACAGTTGCGGGGCCGAATTTACAAGTAAAAAATAGCGCGAGTGAAACACTCGCGGTAGAGGGCATTTAAAGGGAAGAGAAACCATTTCCGTCAGCAATGTAGAGCAAAACAAGGGAAACCTGTAAAACGTCAGCAGTGTGATACATGTGCACAGCACAAAAGTGCTATTAAAACTAGAAAATGACCAGCACAAAAATATTAAAAACAGTAAGTCAGCTGGGGAACAGTGATAGCCATGGGCAAATATAACAAATACCACCCAGGAAGGTTCCAGAAACAGGAAATGAATGTCGGAAGGGTCAACGGAGCGGAGGAGACCTTTCCAAAAAACATGTCCGTTGTTTGGAGTTGTCCTGGGAGTGTTTTATATGGTTGGCCATTAATATCACTGTTGCCCAGCATGGTTATATGTCATCCCCCTCTCTTGTGGTCAATTGCGGGGTTTATTTGCACGTGTGTCACCAGACAGGGTGAATGAGCCCACAGTCAAAATGTGCAGAGCAGGGGTTGAGACTCCATCCTGCAAGGTTAACTATCTCCAGGGACTGCACAGTCTCCCTGGCCACAGTGTGGTGCAGCAGACAGAGCCAGTACCTCTAGGACCAGAGGGCAGAGGTTCAAATCCCAGCTGGGGCACCTGCCAGCCCAGTCCCTATATTTTACCCACCACCAAGCAGAGATAGCACAGACACTCCTGTATTGCAGGGAACATAAGCATAGTGCAAACACCCACATTTTGCCCTATACTGCACACCCCCCATAACAATGAGCCATACCTACAGCCCAGTCCCACAAATGCAGTCCCGGAGTGCCACAACGCAAGCAGGTCATATGCTGTCCCTGAGAGAAGGACATGCCAGCATGTTGGCGGACGAGGACAGGTGGTGGAGGGGGTAGTGGGTGCTAGCCACAGAAGACAGTGGCCTAGCCATGTGCAGGCTGACACTGTCCACTGCAACAAACAGGCCCTGTGGGATGTACAGTCATGGTCTGCCCAGGGAATACAGCCTATCCATGGCAACACGGTGGTGCAGTGCACACAGACAGTGTATGCAAGAACAGAACGTCACCGGTTCAATGCCCAGCTGGAGTAACCGACAATCCTCTCCACATATTTATCACACACCCACACCGTGGTAGTGAGGACATATGCTACGCATTGGTAATACCCCTCTATTTTACCCCCCTGAGCACAGACACCATGAACTGGTGCATTACCCAGAGCAGAGTCTCCCAAATGCAGTCCTGGAGGGCCACACACCATTCTGGTTCCATGCTGCCCCTAATACAAATGCCAGTGCTGCATATCTATGAAACACCCCCATGGCATGTAGATGTAGCTCATACATATTCATGAGGGACAGCACTAAAATACGAATAGTGTGTGGCATACCAGGACTGGGGTTGGGAACCCCTGCTGTAAAGCAGCAGCCAAGAGGGGCAGACACACACCACACCCACACCCACATGCCCCATTGGCCAATGCCCCCTGGAGAGGCAGGACATTGGGCCCTGCATGCATCTCCCATTACCAGCACCTGCATACCTTAGCAATGCCACCCTATACCTGGGTACACGGTACACAGCCCTCAAATGTTTGCTAGGAGTAATGGTAGATAGACATTCCTACATGAAGCACTGTTTGCTCTCTGAGCAACATCAGAACAAAATACTAATACAGCTGGGGAACACTGATACTATTGATGGGCAAAAACTAAAAACACACCCAGGAAAGCCCCAGTAGAAGGACAGGAGCTGTGGAAGGGGCTATGGAGCGGAGACCTGACCAAAATTCACTTCCGTGTGTCTCAGCTGTCCTGGGAGTGTCTGTTATGGTTGTCCATAAACATCACTGTTGCTCTGCTTGGTTACATTCATTCCCCCTTTGTTGAGGTCAGTTGGGGAGTTATTTTGCACCCTTGTCACCAGACAAGGTGAAAGACCCCACATCACAAATGTGCATAGCAGGCATGTTGACTCTGTTGGTCAGGTCTGCCATCCACAGGGACTGCATTGTCTCTGTGGCCACAGTGTGGTGCAGTGGACAAAGCCAGTGTCTCTAGTTTCTGAGGGTCACAGTTTCAAATCCCATCTGGGGCTCCTGCCAACCCAGTCCCCATATTTTACCCACCGCTAAACAGAGAGAGTAAAGACATACATTTATTGCAGAGAATATAAGAATGGTGCACACACACATTTTGTACCCAACACTGCACACACACCATAACAATGGCCTTTACCTAGAGCAGAGTCTCCAAAATGCATTCCTGGAGTGCTACAACGCACACATGTCATCAGCTTTTCCAAGATAAGCACATGGCAGCATGTTGCCGGAAGGGTACAGGTGGTGAAGGGGGCCGTGCCTGATAGCCACAGAAGATAGTGGCCTAGCCATGTGCAGGCTGGCACCGTCCACTGCAACAGATAGGCCCTGTCGGATGTACAGTCATGGACATCCCAGAAAATCCAGCCAATCTGTGGCAGCACAGGGGTGCACTGCACACAGACAGTGTGTGCAAGAACAGAAGGTCACAGGTTCAAAGCCCTGCCAATCCTGCCCACATATTGTTTCCACAACGAAAATGTGATAGTAAGGATAATCCTTTATTGCTGGGGACATATGCATTGGTCATACGCCTATCTTTCACCCCACTGATCACGGACACCATGACCAGGGGCACGACCTACAGCAGAGTCTCACAAATGCAGTCCTGGCGGACCACACACCATTCCTGTTCCATGCTGCCACGCATAGAAATGTTTGTGTGTCATATCCCTGCACCACCGCCATGGCATTTAGATGTAGCACATGCATATTCATGAGGGACAGCAGGAAAACCAGAACAGTGTGTTGTAATCCTGGCCTACATCTGGGAACCTCTGCTGTAAAGCAGCAACCAACAGGGGCAGACACACCCACACCCACACCCACAGGCCACATTGGCCAATGCCTCCTGGAGAGGCAGGACATTGGGCCCTGCGTGCATCTCACAATACTAGCATGTGCATTCCTTAGCAATGTCACCCTACACCAGGGTATACGGTACACAGCTGTCAAATGCTTGCTATGAGTACTGGCAGATAGATAACCCTACGTTACGCAATCATTCTGTTGTCTGCAGTGGGTGCATCAGGTCTGGTCTCAGACAGTGTTTACCACCCTGGGGAGTGACACCCAACGGTATTGCGTACCATATCCATGCCTGTACTGTGCCCAGGACTGGTGTGGTGGCCAATGTTGACAAACGCCTCTATAGTAGCACAATGCTGGCATACGTGTGTGAGTGTGTGTCTGTCTATACAGTGTGTGTTGGCTGCAAACACCTTCCACAGCCCACACTGCCAGCACTGTTGCCAGTATTGGCCTGCCAATGTGCATAATGAGCAGCAAGGTACCATGGGTATAGATCAGACAGGGTGGATGGCCAGGATGCATCTGCACAGGGCAGAGGGCACTGGCTGGGACACTGTAGTGGCTGGCCACCACCCACACAGACAGGGTGGCCTCTGTATGTGCTGCTGGGGTTGTACAACACCCTGACTGTGCAGTGACGACAGCATGGCTAGGCACCCCCATAGTGATAGATAGTATCTCTGTCATGTGATATATATGGGTTGTGTTTTGGGGCCCAGTCACTGACCTATCTGCTGGTGTGCACGACCATCCTAGTTCTGGGTGCATGCATTTCCAACAGGACCAACTAGCAGACTGTTCTCAGTTGGTTTGTGTCCTGATGGAGTGCTGTGCAGCGGGTGATGGCTTGCTGCGGGAGAATATCAGATAGTGGTGGGGCCCAACGTAGCATATCAAGGCATACTGTCTGTCAGATATTATGTCAGGGATGTGCATGTCTAACAGGACCAACTAGCAGATTGTCCGCAGCTGGTCTGTGTCCTGATGGAGCGCCTTGCAGTGTGCAGTGGCTGATGGCTTGCTGCAGGACAATATCAGATAGTGGTGGGGTGCAACCGAGCACATACAGGCCTAATGTCTGTCAGATATTGTGTTATGGATGTGTATACAGCTGCCATGACTGGCCTGTAGGGTGTCTCTTTCACAGTAGGACTGGGGTTGATGGTCTACTCTGCTGCCACCATTGCAGGGAGGTAGCATTTAGAGAGGAGACCCTGTGTTGCAAACAGGGGGGGGGGGGGGGGAACAAATGGTGGTACCTAACCCACCTAGGTATCCATAAGGGGTTCCCCAGACTCAGACCGACAGAGATATCCAAGTTGTTTCTGCAGAAAGAACCTATCTCACAGAGTAATAGTGCATTGGAGCTCTGCCATGGCCTAAATTTGCCGTGGAGGGTGTTGTGGACCTGGTCCTGGGTGCCTCATCGCACCCTTAGGGTGAGCACAGTACCCGCACAATGTGACGGTGTGTAGCTACTCTGTGCCAGTACAACACCCACTCAGTACACCCTACCAGGCCGAGTTGATGTGTGGGTGCACACGGGCACATCCCCATACCAGGCCTGGAGCTGTCAGGTGCAGTCCCCATCCTGTGTGCATCTGTGGACTGGTGATTTGCATGTGCAGTGCATCATGGGCACGGGTGGCCAAACCCTATCCACCTCACAACAGCAGACTGTCTGTGAGGTGACGTGCAGGCTTTCTGCAGCCAGCCATGGCTTTTGCTAACAGCTATAGTGCTGTAGTCCAAAGGTTATGTCACTGCCTGTGTAGCCAGAGGATATGGGTTCAAAACCACAGTGTGGTAATGTGATAGGCTTGTCCACAGCATTATCCATCTCAAATCCACCTATTTTTTTGCATGATAAAACACCCGCGGCATACTGTACCCATAAGGTGTGTCTGAGGGTGCTTTATAGGGCGCCCTATAGGCCACCTTATGGTTGCCATCCATATAGTGTGCACTATACATTATCCTGTGTGGCAACATATATGGTGCCCTATAGGGGACATTCTAGGGTGCGTTGGCGGACAGTGCACTGTAACATGTGCCCTATGGGCCGCCTTATGTTAACATGCTGTGAGAGTGCGTTTGCTAGTAGTGATACAAAAAGAAAAAAGCCACCTACACCACAACACAACATAATACATACTGTTTTAGCCAGCCATGTTCACTGGGCACTGTGAGGTATTGAACCGCTGATCCCTGCACCAATGGTCACTGTTTCAAACATTGTGCTGTGGCTCTGTTCCTGTGCGTGGATATCAGCGAGACCCCTTATGCCGCACAAAACGCCCATAATTAACAGTACGCCGCCCAATGACACCCATAATAACAGTGCGCCGTCCAAAACGCACAAAATGTACAGTGCGCTGCCCTATGTCGTCCAAATGCTAATATGTCTCGTAAAACATATACCCATCAAAGGTGTTACTACAGCTGGGCATTTCCGTTGCACACAATGGGGGATCGAACCCATGGCCCCTGGACCATTGCTCAGTGTCATCACCGTTGTACCACGGCTCTGTTGTTTTGCATGGCCAGCAGCGTGCCACCTAGCCTTTCCACGCGATACTGTAGGCAGCGCACATCGCCGCGCACAAGTCCGGCCGCTTATTCTCGGTGTTTTGTGTGTTACCTACCTGAACTGACCACACCTCATATGCCACATGCCCAGTAATGGGGACCCGCACATATTAGGTGTTTATCAACACACCCCTAAAAGTGTTCATTTCAACATGAGAAATACATCGGTGCTATCTGTGGCTGCAGAGGTCAATAGACATACAGTTGTTCACACACTACCCACTGTGTATGAAAGCAGCGTGCATGTTCAATGTGCATATTCCCCGCACGCAGCCATGCGGAACGTTGCTATGCGCCTATCTCGGTCGCGTAGCATGCGCCACGCATGTTCGGCAAACGATGTGCGCAAATGCGGAAGATGAGTTGTGTGCGGCACGGCTGCTACACGTGCAAAAAAGAAAAATGGCGCCCCGCACAAGGAAGCCTGCCTTCTCTAGAAGAGAGGTCCGTGAGCTGGCAATACTAATAGGGCCAAAACAGGATAAGCTCTTCCCAGGAGCCTCCAGGGGAAGCGACACTGCAAAGGTGCTGAGGGCCTGGGAACGCATCACACGGCGTTTCAACCGTGTGGCTGAAAACAAACGTGAGGTAAGGGTATGGCAGCATATAACAATAGCCATATACAAACACTGGGGTGATTGTAGGTGACCATGCAGCTGTGTGTAGGTGGTTTACAACAGAAATGTACAGCAGCTACAACCGCATGTAGATATCTCTATGTATCACATCTGAGTAGTATTCCATGTATGCAGGTGTTTGCTGGATATGGTCACATAGGGCATGATGCAATCCTGCAGTCATGCAATCTGCCTCTGTTGAACAGATAAAACATATTGTAACACAGCTAGGCCAGAGATCTTGCTAAATAGTCTCCGGAAACATCATGTGCTGATGCTGGGGTCTGCATCTGCAGACTAACACATATGGCCAATCCTTAGTGCTAGCGAAATCTGCATCACATGGTCTGTCTTACACCATGCAGCCCAGGGGTTCTGCGCCAATGTTGTCAAACGCAACTAGCCTATTCACAGGAGCCATGAGAGGCCATCAGAGTTGGCCCTCAATCACCCTGGAGCTATGGGGATCCCCCACTAATGTTGCCTAAGCCATCGCCCCTATCCCCTGGAGTACAGAGAACCCTTCAAAGTACACTCACACTCACCCTGCAGATATGGGGATGTTTGCTAATGTTGTTTAAACCACCATCCCCATCCCCAGGAGTACAAAGAAGCCTTCAAACTGGGCCCTGTGTCATCCTGTAGATATGGGAATGTCAAATACTGTTGTATAAACCCATCCTCCCAATCCCCAGGAGTACAGAGAAGCCTTCAAACTGGGCCCTGTGTCATCCTGTAGATATGGGAATGTCAAATACTGTTGTTTAACCCATCCTCCCAATCCCCAAGAGTACAGAGAAGCCTTCAAACTGGGCCCTGTGTCATCCTGTAGATATGGGAATGTCAAATATTGTTGTTTAACCCATCCCTCTTATCCCCAGGAGTACAGAGACGCCCTCAGAGGGGGCCCCCTGTCATCCTGTAGATATGGGAATGTTTACTAATGCTGTTTAACCCCACATCCCCATCCCCAGGAGTACAGAGAGCCTTTAAACTGGGCCCTGTGTCATCCTGTAGATATGGAATGTCAATTACTGTTGTTTAACCCATCCGCCTTATCCCCAGGAGTACAGATAAGCCTTCAAAGTGGGCCCCCTGTCATCCTGTAGATATGGGAATGTTTACTAATGTTGTTTAAACCACCATCCCCATCCCCAGGAGTACAGAGATGCCCTCAAACTGAGCCCTGTGTCATCCTGTAGATATGGGAATGTCAAATACTGTTGTTTAACCCATCCTCCCAAACCCCATGAGTACACAAATCCCAAACAACTGTGCCCTGTGTCATCCTGTAGATATGGGAATGTCAAATACTGTTGTTTAACCCATCCTCCCAATCCCCAGGAGTACAGAGAAGCCTTCAAACTGGGCCCTGTGTCATCCTGTAGATATGGGAATGTCAAATACTGTTGTTTAACCCATCCCCCTTATCCCCAGGAGTACAGAGAAGCCCTCAAAGGGGGGGCCCCCTGTCATCCTGTAGATATTGGAATGTTTACTAATGCTGTTTAACCACACATCCCCATCCCCAGGAGTACAGAGAGGCCCTCAAAAACTGAGCCCTGTGTCATCCTGTAGATATGGGAATGTCAAATACTGTTGTGTAACCCATCCCCCTTATCCCCAGGAGTACAGAGAAGCCCTCAAAGGGGGCCCTCTGTCAACCTGGAGATATGGGAATGTTGTGCTACTGTTGTTTAACCCATCCTCCCTATCCCCAGGAGTACAGAGAAGCCCTCAAAGGGGGCCCCCTGTCATCCTGTAGATATGGGAATGTTTACTAATGCTGTTTAACCCCACATCCCCATCCCAGGAGTACAGAGAGGCCCTCAAACTGAGCCCTGTGTCATCCTGTAGATATGGGAATGTCAAATACTGTTGTTTAACCCATCCTCCCAATCCCCAGGAGTACAGAGAAGCCTTCAAAAAGTGACCTGTGTCATCCTGTAGATATGGGAATGTCAAATACTGTTGTTTAACCCATCCTCCATATCCCCAGGAGTACAGAGAAGCCTTCAAACTGGGCCCTGTGTCATCCTGTAGATATGGGAATGTCAAATACTGTTGTTTAACCCATCCTCCCAATCCCCAGGAGTACAGAGAAGCCTTCAAACTGGGCCCTGTGTCATCCTGTAGATATGGGAATGTCAAATACTGTTGTTTAACCCATCCCCCTTATCCCCAGGAGTACAGAGAAGCCTCAAAGGGGGCCCCCTGTCATCCTGTAGATATGGGAATGTTTACTACTGCTGTTTAACCCCACATCCCCATCCCCAGGAGTACAGAGAGGCCCTCAAACTGAGCCCTGTGTCATCCTGTAGATATGGGAATGTCAAATGATGTTTAAAACCTCATCCCCATCCACAGGAGTACAGAGAAGCCCTCAAAGGGCGCCATCTGTCCCCCTGGAGATATGGGAATGTCATCTACTGTTGTTTAACCCATCCGCCCTATCCCCAGGAGTACAGAGAAGCCTTCAAAGGGGGCCCTCACCCACCCTGGTGATATGGTGGAGTGTGCCTATGCTGTTTAATCCATTCTCCCCATCTACAGGAGTCCTGACACCTGTGTATGGTTGTCATTTAAACGACCTACGTAGATGATGCATTTCCCTGCTAAGGTGCTGTAGGACACACAACACCCATGGGGCTGGAAAGCGGACTGTAACGGAGGGTATGTCTGTCACACATATATATCAGCTATGTTGGATAGTCGACACATCTCATACAGTCTATGGGTCTGTGAGCTTCACAACACACAGCAGGGGATAGGCAGCAGACAGATGGTGGTCACAATATTCTATGTCCATGTCGTGCAATCACGTGTTTAGGCCGGAATGTTATTTCCCCAAACTATGTTTGCATATCCACAGGTGGAGGATCTGAGGAAGAAGGCCCGTGAACTGAGGTTGTTCCACCTGGAGTATCTCGAGCGGTTCAGCAGGGGGCCGCCACAACACCAAGATGGTGAGCTATCCCAGGAATAACTTTCAGCATCAAATGTCACATTGACCTACCAGCCTGTGTGTTACCTGCATATGTACAGCTGTTATGTGACACACATGGACAGCATGTAATGTATGTAATCTTTCACATATATAGACCACAGCAGTGATGGACCCAGAGAATCCCCACCCACCCTCAGACGGCCCACCACACGCCGTGGACGGGAGAGAGAGGTGGCGGAGGTGCAGGAGGAGGAGGAAGAGGTGGAGGCGCAGGTGTCGGATCTGCAGACAGAGGATGTGGAGGGGTCAGAGGATGCAGATGAGGAGGAGGGGCCCAATGAGGACGATGTGGTGCTGGTGCAGGACTCTGACGTGGAGGGGGAAGATGGGGAGGAGGGGAATGTGGGCCACCATTCACCAGCGGATGGGCATGTTGTGCAAGGTGTGGGGGATGCGGGGGATGGGGGTGGGGGGGCATGGTGGGGATGTCCCTGCGGGGGTGTTAGCATGGGTGGAGGGGGTATTGGGGGGGAGTTTGGGGGGGGGGAACAGGCAGGGCGGGGGGTTTGGGGGAACCCAGCACAGCACAGGTCTCTGTGGCCCCCCGTCAGACACCACAGGCAGGACCATGGGACAGACATCGTAGTGTCACCGCGCCATCCACTGCCCCCAACATAGCACAGGCACCTGCCCGCACAGACCACCGAGACTGTTTGTCTGTGTGCTGGCAGGTGTATGCACGATGTGTTGGTGGCAGTGGATGACGTGAGACGCGACATCCGTTTGGTGTTTCATGCACTGCAGTGTCTGACGGGGGCTGTCCAGCAGGTGAACGCTGATGTTGCACAGCTGCAACATCAACGTTCATCTGCTGGAGACCGTCACAGGCAGCATTGATGGCACCTGTGACGGCCACATGTGGCCTGTGCTGTGCTGTGTTACACAAACATACAGGCTGTGGGTGTTTGTTGTATGGCATGTTGCCATTTTGTTTTTACGTTACTCCAATTAAAGTTGGACGTTGTCTTCTGGACACAATGGTCATGTGTTTCCCTTACACATGCTTGTTAGTTGTTTCTGTGTTGTTTTCCAGGTTTCTCCTGCTGTGAACTGCTCTCCTGTGCCTCCCCTGTGCCTCCGGACCTGCTCCGTGAAAACCGGAAGTGACGCGACCGCATTCACGCGGTCGCGGTCCCTCCAGGTACACCAGTGCCCTATAAATTCAAGCTGACTACGGCGTTTCAGTCTGCACCTGCTTGTTAGTTGTTTCTGTGTTGTTTTCCAGGTTTCTCCTGCTGTGAACTGCTCTCCTGTGCCTCCCCTGTGCCTCCGGACCTGCTCCGTGAAAACCGGAAGTGACGCGACCACGTTCACGCGGTCGCGGTCCCTCCAGGTACACCAGTGCCCTATAAATTCAAGCTGACTACGGCGTTTCGCGCCGTGGAGGCGCGCGCTGCGGGCGCGCGCCGAAGGAGCGCGACCAAGGAGCAGGTCCTGCTCCTTGGTCGAGCTCCTTGGGGCGAGCGAGGGGTGAGGGCACGGTGGGATATTACTTGTTTGCTCCTTGGAGCTCTTTTCCTGTGGATTTCCTCTGCCGTTCTGGGTTTTTACACCTGGGAGTCTGACCATTCCTCAGGTATGACAGCTATTCCTGTCTTTTGGGGGCGGCGCCCCTTGCTATCAACTCAATGTCTGCCTGGCTCTCTTGCTCGCTGCAATAGCAATTTAATTTTCTGTAAAACTATACGGTCCTTCCACAAACGACCTTTTCCAGTTCCTGTACCTGTCAATCCAATCCCTGCCAAAGTATATCAGGTTTCCTTGCTAAACTGTCGTTCTCTGAGGTCTAAGTCTTTATTGGTAGCTGATATGATCCTTCAACACTCCCTTGATCTCTGTTTTCTTACGGAGACCTGGTTGAAGGAGGGCGATAGCCCTGTCTTGGCCAGCTCCTTGCCCCCTGGTTTCTCGGCTCTCTCTGCTCCTCGATTAGGTAGAGGGGGGGGGGGTGGCATTACTCTATCGTTCTGCTCTTCTTCTGGAAGAAATAACGTCCCCCTCTACTGTACTTTCTGAGTCTCTGTTCCTCCGTTTTCCTTCTTCTCCCCCACTTTACTTCCTTCTTCTTTATCTCCCGCCTTCCCTCTCTACTGAGCGCTGGGAAGGAATTCTTCAGTTTCTTTCTGATATTGTTTTGCAGTTCCCAAATGTTATCATCTTAGGGGATTTTAATATCCATGCAAACAACCCCAGTCGGCAAAAAGATTTCGCTTTCTTAAATTTCTTTCAGGATATTGCTTTTCACCTGCATGTTTACAGGTCCTACCCACGCTGCTGGTCACACCTTAGACCTCGTGGTATCTTCCCCCACGTTGACAGCTCAGATTTCTTCTCCCTCCATGATTGATGTCCCGTGGTCGGACCATCGCTGCGTTTTATTCTCTATCACTGTTCCCTCTGCTCAAAACGCCCCCTCCTGTGGTGTCCCCTACACTCCCCCCCCTTCGCCGTCATTTAACTCCTGACACTTTATGTTCTTTTCCCCCTGCCTCTTCTGTTTTTCCCTCCGGACTTTGCATTATTGTCATCTGATTGTCAGGCTTCTCTCTGGGACTCTCTCCTTACGGATGCCCTAGATCAGCTAGCGCCTTTGCGTCCCTGTCTACGTCTGCCTAATCCTGGTCATTCTTCCTGGTTTCATTCTGGCCTGCGGCTCCAACGGGCTCAACTCCGTCAGGTTCAACGCCGCTGGTCCCGCCACCCCTCAGTTGACTTATCCATCCGTTTCAAACAAACTCTATGCTGCATACCGCTTGGCTATTCAAACTGCCAAGCGGACTTACTATGAGGCTGAAATTAAAGATGCAACAAATTCCTCTCGCAGACTTTTTCAGATTTTGCATAAACTTTCATCTACCGGCTCTTCATCTACATCGATTTCTCGGTCTCCTGACCCTCATTCACTGGCTACCTACTTTTCCCAGAAAGTTCTAGACCTTCGTGCTTCTTTTCCTACTTCCCCTCCACCTCCACCTTCACCACCTTTTTCCCCTCGTAGCTCAGCTGCTATTGATCTCGCACCTCGGTCTCCCCTTATTATGCCCAATCAGGCTCTTTCCCATACATGGTCCTCATTTCATCTGATCTGTTCTGCTGAAATCCTTTCAATACTGTCTGCCTCTCGTAAGACTACTTGTTCCCTTGACCCAATTCCCTCCCGTTGGTTGTCTGTTCCTTCCCTACAATTAGTCCCTATTATTACCACAATCATTAACACAAGTTTTTCCTCTGGTTTGTTCCCTTCTTCCTGGAAGTCTGCTGTTGTTCACCCTCTTCTAAAGCAATCATCTCTGGATCCCTCTGTTCTTGCAAATTGGCGCCCTGTCTCTAACCTTCCTTTTCTGGCTAAACTTCTCGAACGCTTTGCATTTCTTCAGTTGTCTGCTCATGTCGAATCCACAAACACATTACATCCTCGTCAGGCCGGTTTTCGCCAGGGCCATAGCACTGAGACTGTTCTTCTTGCTGTTCTTAATGAAATCCATGTTGCACATGATCGTGGTGATCTTACTCTCTTAGTCTCTCTCGACCTATCGGCAGCTTTTGATTTAATTGATCACACTCTTCTTCTCTCTCGTTTTGCTGAGGTGGGTTTGCGTGGTGCTGTTCTTCTCTGGTTTCGTTCTTTTCTCACTTCTCGTTCCTTTTTCTGTTACTCTGAATAATAAATCCTCTGGTTCCTTTCCTCTCACCTGTGGTGTTCCTCAAGGGTCTGTTTTGTCCCCTTTGTTATTTAACATTTTCCTTGCCCCTCTACTTTTGGTATTACAACAATATCCTGTGTCTTGCTATGTTTACGCGGATGACATTATTTTACTTTTTCATACTTCTCCTCTCTTTCTGGATCTTTCTACTTTTAATGCCTGTCTTTCTCACGTGGCTCTTTGGCTTTCACAGCACTTTCTTCGTCTAAACCCGTCTAAGTCTATTGCTATGTGGGTTTCACTTTCGGGGTCATGTCCATCTGTCGCACCTATGATTGACTCTGTCCCTGTCCCTCTGGTTTCTTCCTTTCGGTATCTTGGGGTGATTCTGGATTCCTCTCTCTCTTTCCATGATCACATTTCTTCCTTGGTTCGGCGTTCTTTTGCCATTCTTCGTCGTCTTCGTGCTGTTCGGTCATTTCTTTCCCTTGGATCCCTGGTCACTCTTGCACTTTCTCTTGTTATTAGTCGTCTTGACTACTGTAACGTCTTTCTGGCTAATCTTCCCAAGTATAAACTTAAGCGCCTACAACTTTTTCAAAACACTGATGCCCGTCTCATCACCTTCTCCCGCCGTTCGGATCATATTACACCTATTCTCATTCAGCTTCACTGGTTTCCCCTCTGTGTTAGGTTCCTCTATAAATTCTTGATCCTCATTCATCGTGCACTTCACACCCATAACCTTTATACTTAGCTGACTTAATCCTGCTTCATACACCTTACCGCCAGCTTCGCTCTTTTCATGCAAATCGTCTGGTTCTACCGTCCCCATCTCAGGCTCATTTGGAAAAAACACGCCATGCTGCTTTCTTTTTTCTTGGCCCCAGTTTATGGAATGCCCTGCCCTCATCCCTCCGCTTAGAGTCTTCATATTCACAGTTTCAAATCTGCTCTCAAAACCCACCTGTTCCAGACAGTGTTCAATCTCCCTTCCTGACTCCCCCCCTTCCTCTGGTTTTTCCTCTTGTCATTATCCCCGGTTATTGGTTTTGTCTTAGTCTATTAGTCTTGTCTTTTACCCTTTGTCTGTTTGTGTTTGAGTGGTCTTGCCTCTTTTATTGTTGTAAATCATTGTTTCTTATTTTGTATATTGTTAATTTGTAAACCGCTTTTATGGTTTTTATAGTATGATTTATTGTTTTAAATATTTATGTTTTGATATTGTACATAGTTTGTGTTTTATTTATTATTACTTATTGTCTTTGTATTGTTGTTATGCTATTCTTTCTTTTCTATTTACTTTGGCGTTCTTTTCCGTAGTTTGCAGTGCCGCTTTTTTATATTGTTTGTACACCGCTTAAATGTTTCTTTTAACGTAAGCGGTTTATCAAATTTGAAATAAAGTTAAAGTTAAAGTTACACACTCACCATGGATGTAAGCATGGGATATGTATGTGGAACAGGATATGCATTGACAGTTGACATGGATGTCATATGTGGACTTGCTCTAAATGCATTCATGGGGTCCTATCCATGTGTGCGGGTGTGTGACACCTTGGTAGGCGTATGCATTGTTGCGTCGGAAGGGATTCCCGGGAACATCCATGTCACATGGGTGGGCGTGACATCCACAGATCTGTCAGTGGTCATATGGCAAACACATATGCATGCCACCCATGTCTGTCAATGCCACATGCATGCCATGGTGTTGTTTGCGCAGCCATGTTATCAGTGTTCCAGCCAGGGGCAATGGTCACACATATGCGATCAATGTATGGTGTATAAGGGTATGCAAATACTGATGGGTGTGAGTAGTCATCATGCAAACCCTGAGCAGTTCCCCAGCCACCACATCGGGGGGTGTGTAACGGGGCATGCTACAGCCAAGGGCCAATGAACACACTCTGTGCAGGTGACACACGACAAGTGGTGCCATCTGTGTAGATGTACCTGCCACTGCAAACAGGACAACAGGAAACTGCTTGGGTGCTGGTCAGATGTTCAGCAGCAAAACATGCATGCACACACTACATAGGGGAGCACAGGGACAATGATTGTATGCACACGTTGCAGCTATGTAATCATATACATTTATTCACACAGATTTACATTTTCCGCCGTGGCCTCCCACGTCTGGGCCGTCCCAGTTCCCCCTCCCCTGTTGGGCACGCCCCTGCTGTGCATGTGGTGGTGGTGGAGGTGGTTCCGAGCGTTGCAGCAAACCAACGATGCTCTCCAGGGCCACAGCAATTCGTTCTGACGGCATGGCTCTCACATCATCACGCAATCCCCTAAGTTCCTGCCGTAACAGGTCCACAGAATTGCAAATAGCTGCAGCTGCCTGACGATTGCCTGTGGGTGGAACAAAGGGTGGCCATGAGACACATCCCGAGTAAACAACCATCACATACAACAATGTTACGTATGTAGCACCACATTCTCCTTGTGATTGGACCATTCCATATTGAATACATGGACATATTAGCAGAAAAACCTGTCAGCAATTATACTGTCCCAGCCACACACAGCACATTGCTCAGTTGTGTGATGTGGGGGTGAACACAGGTATACACTGGATGCGCAAAAACGCCCACATAATGCGTACTTTACAATAGGCCCAGGAACAGATAGCAGACACATGTCCACTTTGTACGGGGGTGCAGCAAGTGCGCTGGACAACATCCACACCTGGGGAGTTGCATTGGTGATGCTGTTTGTTTGAGGACAACTAGGCCAGGTGGCGCCACACTTGTATTAATATGTGCAGCATGGACAGGTCACAAATCAAGCAGATGTGACTCTGCAAGATGCGCTGGCAGCACCAGCATTAGCAGCCTTACATGGCCAGGTCCACTGATGACACATGTGTCTCTGAAACACAGAGGTTTACTTGCACCTAGGGCCAACAGAGAAAAAGGTCTCATAACAATGCACGTACACCTCCATACACATGTGGAGGTTGTGGACAGAGCATGGGTAGCACCAGATGATGCAGCACAGGGGGACAGACGGCACGATTGAACACACATGGTTATGATGTGCAAACACCTGCACATGATAGCCACTAGGGATGTGTGCTTAGGGACAGAGCTGGGGGGGGGATGTGTGACCCAGGTTGGCAGCAGGGGTATCACCTGTGTGGTGTATATTCATTCCAAGAACAAAAGGGGCCAGGAGCTGAGCTGTGTGGTCAGGTGTGTGGGTCCCAACCCATGGTATTGTGAAAGACATTGTTAGATCTAGAGGAGGAATGGCACATGCGGATAGCCCTGTCTGGATGTCTAGCAGCATACCTTTGTATTGTACATACAGTGAGTCTGCAAGGACCTGTAGGCCACCCAAACCATACCTACATGACCAGTCGCCCTGTCAGTTCTGTACACTGTGCAATATGTGTGTCAACACACATTTGAACTGCTAATGCCACATCGTATGATTGTTTTGCACCAGAAACACAGACTGTAGGGTGTGGGGTCGTTGTGACATAGCAGTACACACACTGTTCAGGTTTGCATATGGTAGGTCGGATTCGCAATGGACCAGGGGACATTGGGCATTGTTTACACCTGTCACACGCCTGTGCTGCTGTGATGAGGCTGGCTGTTGCTGTTCCAATTGGCGTATTGAGGTTATGACCCATAACATGCTGCAACATAAACAACATCTCACTTATGTGTGCATCTGTAGGTTTGAATGTACCATAGGCTGTTATGTTGTGCGGCACAGTGCGATGAGCTAACATACACTGTGCCGTTCTGTTGTTCAATATGTCTACAGTCTACGGTAATTATAAAAAAATTGCTCCAAAAATTGCAAAAATGCTGATATATATTATTCTTATGCACTTAAATAGGATCAAAAAGAGTGACCCAATAAACTTCTCATATATATAAGATAAACCCCCTACAAATATATATATATAATATATATATAAATATATATATAAACCCCCTACAAATATGGATTTGTACAGTCTACGGTAGGCAGACATGTCACAGCTGTGTATGGTATTCTCTGACATCCACCACACCCCCCCCCAAACAGGGTCTAATGGTTTGTGTGTGGTGGTTGTGCCAGACCTTGGTCACCACTGTTGCCTCTCATCTGTGCGCATGTGTGTGGGGACACATCTTTGCACGCCTTAATAACCACGTCATGACTGAGTGCACAGAATGTGTGTCTCTGATTAATATCAACATCAACACATATTTGTTAAACTGTACATGTTATGCTGTATGTCAGCATTGCAGAGGTGCTAGGTTATGTCCCAGTGAAGTTACTGTGTTGCACATGCGGAAATCCTGACATGTGGTATAGTGTTATGTTATGTAGGTAGGCCGGCCATTGTGTGGAGTGGATCACATATAAGATACTCCCATACGATGCACAGCTGATATTGTATGAACACTCAGCATACAAAACATTGGGGTAACAATGTTTTGCACCCACCTTCTGCATCTTGACGTGCAGATCTGCCATGTGCTCTCAGCTGTGCCAGCAGCACATCCTCCCCACACACCTCCTGGCTTGTTGGATGTCTTGCGGCTGGTGAATGAGAACCCATCGTCGTATGGCGCATCATGTCTGCCTCCACGGGCCCCTCGGCAGAGGTTATGCTGTCACCAGACACACCAACCTCTGGATCCTCCATGATGTTTCGCACGCATCGCAGCCCCCTCCGCCACCTCCTCCTGCTCCTCCTCCTCCTCCTCTCCCCCCCTCCTCATGTGTCATCATTGTACTGTAGTCACCTGTATTGTGGGCACAAGATGACAACACACATATGACTGTGCAATACAGCTACGTATACGTGTGTGTTGCAGAATACACATACCTGCTGGTGTGGGGACCCAACACGTGTGCTGCAGACAGGGCCCCCTGCACACTCACATACCTGTCTCTCTGCAACATGTACCTGTACCAGGGAAACAGGTGTGTGTGTGTACCCTCTGCACACCTTGTGTGTTTGCCATGCCTCTGAGTCTGCTCTAATTGTGCATTTAGCCCCCACCCCATTTCTCAAACCACCTGGCCAACATATGGGCACACACGGATGCACATAACTGACAGGTACACCTGTAATTGCATACACCGGTGTGGGTGTGCCTGCCATCTTGAAGGGCATATCACATTGGGACATACTGTCATCACAGTGCTCCATGTGTTTGTCTCCAACATACAATGGAGGTAGCTACCAATGTAAATCAACACTGGGCCATTGACAGGCACATGCAGCACTGTGCGTATAGTATGGCACATAAACATTCACATCTCACAGGCGGACTGCAATATGACAGCTGAGGAGAGGCAGTGGTGTGGGTGGAGGTAAGGGGTTGTTAGACGTAGACATGTCTGGGACAGGTTGGGAGACTGATAGGATGAGGGACACATGCTGAATGTGTCCCTGGAACATGGCAACAGAACATGGTGACACAGGCCAATACACAGATGTCTGCAGCTCTGAGGATGTACAACATGTTTAACTCAGGACAGATGTCATCGTCCCAACACAGGCCATGTTTTCATGTCCCCACAGGGTCAGGTGTTGTATGACACATCTGCCCTTACCCCATGGGCATACGTGTATCACTGCACCTTGACAAGTCATTGTCAGACACATGTGATAGGGAAGGTTACCAGACACCATGCTGCACTCGGTACCTGCTGTGATGCCAGGCGTACATGCACTGCTCTTGAGATACGCTCCTTATGTCATACACTGTGGTCTCTCATTCCTTTCCAACAGTCACATATGTCCACATTTGCTTGCCGTGTGCACATGTGACTGTGAGGTGACAGATGGCGATAGCACAGTCACAGATCTAACGCGTTGTGTGATGTGCATGACCTCTACGCCTGCCAGATCTGCAGTGTCCAACTGCTCCATATTGTGGAGTGACCTACCCTGTCACACACTGTGTAACGTTAGTGGGCAAGGTGTAGTCCCACTGGTATTTTGGAGGGGGAGGAGCACCTTATAGGGACACCTATTGCCCCCGTGGCTGACACCCACAACCCAGCCTATGTTGGCTACGTGACATATGTCTTTGAGAACACTATTCAGCTGTCCCCCTGTGTATTGCACCTCCTGGTATTGGCTTGATGTAACCTTTGGGGTGTGAGTGTTCTGTTTCTGTTTCACAGAACAGGGTATGAAGGTGTAGAGCACACACCTCTGACAGCAGCATAGTTAAATGCTAGCACAGTTACATACCTGTAAAAGGTGATCTCTGGGAAAAGCAGGAATCAGTCTCCACATATGGGTACATCGGCAACCAATGGAGCCTGCACAGGCATACCTACCCGTTTCCAAACAGTAAGCCTTGGGCAGCATACCTGGGGCCTGTACACTGACGTCCCGCCCTCTCCAGAGCCTCTCTCCATTAGGGTTCCCAAGCTGAGACAAGGGTGAGTTGCGAATAGGAGGATAGCTGAAAGGATAAAACTCATGGGGAGCTGGGAGGGTTGTCCAGACTACTACGTGCTGTTCACAGACATCACCTGTTACACCTAGCTCCGGAAACAAGCAGGAATGTGTGTTCACATATGTGGACTCCCTAGCTATGGAGGCCAGGGGAAGCTCCCTGAGATTTGCAGTGCCGAGGCACAGGTGGGCATCAGTCCCTCACGTATCTCCACCATCCCATGTGGGATGGAGGGTGGGATTTGGGATGAATGGACCTTCAATGAAAGACAAACAACTCACCGAAGGACTACTGGGGGGGGGGGGGAGTCCGCAGTATGCATGATAAGTGCATTACACATATCATATGAACTCACATATATAATGTTTACGGACTGGATTTTAGGGGTGGAGGGCAGGATGGGGTCTGCTGGATACGTAGTGACGGGATTGTCACGGCGACATCACAGCAGTGGGGATGACGGGCCTACCTGGAGCGAGCAGGTGATCCAGGTGTCAACTGGTTTGGATTGTGATGGCACGTCCCCAATGGCAAGCATTATGGGACACATCTGGGACCTTCTGGAGACCCATCTTCCGAAATAATTAGGTATGACAGACGCAGACCGACCGACTGAGACACCTATCCCAGTCCTTGCGGGGAGAGCGGTTATGGGGGTAACCGCATTCCCTAGTAACATAGATGTGTCATCAAAAGGGAATACATGTACACTGTCTGTCCAAGCTGCTAAGAGATATGAAAGACATATACGCACGAAGCTTCAAGGGTAGGGAACCTAAGTAGACATGGATGCTGATAGCATCATACTGCATCATAGTGCATAACAGGCTCTTCATACTGAAGAATAGTGTGCGGATGGGGATATACACTGTCTGATACGTCAGTCAGTTCACTCTCTTACATGGACAGTGAGGTGAACGTATGTAACTATATATCAATCCCTACGAGGTATCCCCACAGACACATATCTAGGTACAGATATACGCACATATCTGTATTTCAGGATATGTTTGGAGACATGTGTGGACATATATACATAGGCAGCTATATTTATATGTTTGTATATAATGTTCATAATAAAACACATATCTATATGTATGTATCCATCTATCTATCTATCTATCTATCTATATCTCTCTCTATCTCTATCTCTATATCCATATATATCTATGTATAGCTAGATCTATATCTATATCTTATATACACACATTTATCTCTATATATATGTGGGCCATGAATATGCACCGGCAGCAAATTGACATATGTATGTAGAGTTATGAGGACCTATTCACATACATGACTATATTCTTGACGACACATGTCTGCCACTGAGCCCCACAGTTAGTTTGGGATGGGGTATGTGAGTGTGAGACATTCTATTCGTAACAGGAGGCCAAGCCCACCTGACAGATACAATGATCATCAATCTCCATGGCATACAGGGATGCAGTATTGCAAACAGCGAATCACCAGGATGGTTGGGTGACAACAGGGGATAAGCCCAGTCTGTGCGGACATGGCTAACATCTGTTAGATATCTAACATGGCAAAGGTACAGAAATCCAGCCGACGGATACCAAGGGGACACACTGGAGGGATATGGCGGTACTATGCGTTCCCAGTAGCCGTGGATAGTCATGCATGAACGTTCCACCCTCTATACAATACAAAACCAGAGGTTGCAGTAAACCCACACAGACCTCTGATGGGGTCATAAACCTTGTCTAGCCATATAGCGTCGCCCTATGAGGATGGTGTTCGCTCTATATCAGGGCCCTCATAGTGGATGAGCTCTCTGAGAGTGCAGAGAGCATATGGAGGTTGAATTTGAATGAACTGTCTGTAAGCAGATACAGTGCCATATCCCCTGGAAGGAGTTGTCCAGAGATAAGAGGTGTTCAGCCTACAATGAGTGAAAATAACCATGGACTAGCTTGGAACCACTACTACGGTTGAACAGGAACTGTGAGATAGAGAAACTGGAACATGTGGGATGTGTCTGCAAGGCAATCACTGTGCCTCCTGCAGGCACAGCAGCTGTAGAAATAGATGGGTGGCAGGACATGGGCAATGGAACAAAGGACAGGGGATGGTCCTGTCCCTGTCTACTGAGTTATCCAGCACATATGTTCATGGCAGGACAAGCAATACCCTGAAAAGGAGGCTAAGGAGCATCTTAGTACGGTAACCCTCAGCCTACGAAAGTCCTGGATGAAGAGGGTGTGGAATGTAGGTAACGGAGGGGTGACGTACCCATAGGGGACGTCAGCTGATGGCACAGTGCTCATGTTGTGACAGACACTATTTATGGGATAGTTTGTACCCCCCTCCTCTCAGTGATGAGAGGAAGACAGATCTATAACCCAGAAACAAGGATATCCGACATCTTAACCTCATGAGAAAGGGTATGCAGTGTAGTCTCCTGGGGAACACCAGTGCGGCACCTATGAGAATACACTAACTGTATGTTACAGTTCCCCGACACCTATGATTTGTGTGAATGCTGCGGCTGCCTAGACTTTGTAAACATCAGACCATGCTGAGGTGTTCCTCGCTGTGCTACATCTGCATGATGGGCAGGAGACCTGACAACTCCTCATTTCCAAAAGAAAGAAGGTCAGGTGGGACATTTCCTACCCCCTGACACTGATGGTGGATTGGAATGGCCTGTAGCCCTAGGGACGTCAGATGAACAGTGGGCAAACTGACGTACAACCGCCTTGTTGATGAGGCTTTCTCCAGTACATGGTGATTGTGCCACAGTAGGTTGAGGCCATCTATTCAGACCTGCAACCTCGAGCCAACCCTTGCAACGTGCTACAATGGGAGTACCAGTGGATATGCCTACAGACCCACAAGGGTCAACATAAGCACGTGAGAGAATTATGATATACCATGCCTAGGACTTAGAAGTTATGAGTAGTCAGCTACCTTTGACTCTGCCACGAAGGGCCTCAAACGGGACAGGTGTTGTGTGACCTCCTGGAGGGCGTGACTCATATAACACATATGGGATATCATCCGGGATGGCAGCATAGACGTTTGGACATTGTGACGTCCAAAAGCATCATGTTGCTTTAGAAGCACGACCTGGCAGACAGGATGACTGCTCCGTTTAAACGTCTGACCTTCCGCATTGCTGATTCCACTACCAAGGAATGGTGGGGGGTCGGGTATTATGAGATCCTGGAGAGGGTGCCACCTCATACAGAGCATCAGTTGCTGAGGCAGGGGAGGAGGAGCCCTCCAAGGTGATATCCACATTTCCAGGAGGCAGACCTGCGAAGAAGGATTTATAAGAGACGTTAGGTTGTCCGTTCCTGCAGTTGGCGCCAGTGGTAAGCGGAAGGTCAGGGATGGGAATAGCCAGATAGGTTGCCATGTCAAGGTGGAATGTCTGAGACGAAGGTCTTCCAAGGGAAAACATCCATGGCAAAGGTAGGTTTGCAGTAGCAGCCTCAGCACCAGAGGGTGCAGACTGATTATGAACACAACACCTAGTGGTGGTGTGGAGGCACTTGCGATCAGGAGACAATGCAGGAGGTACTGCATTGATCACTCCGGTATCAACTCCACACTGGGTATCAATAGTACAGCCCTTGATATTGTCATCGGTGGCTGCTGAAGCGGCACCAGGACAACTGGCGTGGCATAGCAAGTCTCCGTAGACGTGCGTATCCTGAAACAACAATGTGCAGTTTCAAAACACATCGTGACCCAATCCTCAGGAGTACATATCGGTCATGGAGTAGGCATCTAAGAGGGTGACTCGATCAAAGTATGCGTTGATGGTACGGACATCAGTATCAGCAATGCCAACACACAGAACCCGGTCTGAGTGTTATACATTGTTTTGGACGGTAACAAGGACATGCAATGACATGCGTCGGGGGAGGGAGAGGCACTACATACCGTTGCTAGTGACACGATATCGGTACTGCTCGGAGCGGATATCTACGGCAAGCATGGCTGTGGTATGTTCTGTGAGGGGTGAGGCCCTGGAACAAACTGCAACCCCTTTGATGCTTTGGGGCCAGGTGGCTCCCGCAGCCTATGTGAGGGCAATGTTTGTTTGAGGGTACGGACGGAGCCATCCCCATGCTGGCCATGAGGCGTACCACGCAAGCATTAACTAGTCCTCAGAGATGTTGTGTGGGTTACCTGATCCTGTAGAGTGGGGACAGCTTGTACCCCATGTGGCATGGGACAAATGTTATCGAGGGAGACCTGAGGACGTCATGCTTCCAGCACCGTGTTTGGACAAGGCAATGCAGGCGGGAAACAGGTCATGACCTATACTGGTTGGACAACAGTAAATGGAGTTTAAGCAGGAAACGTTGTTTTCCAACAGTCATAGCATCCCCTCAGTGACGTTGGCTCCATGATGCAGAGGCCTTGTGCCCCAAGAGGTTGGGACATGAGGATGCGGAAAATGTTTATCACGATTCTGGACATACACCCCCAGGGGTACCTGTGTCGGTGGCACATACAGCCGCACACACACGATAACAAGGGAGATAGGTGTTGACATCATTTTCACACAAAGGTTTCTGCGGTGACAGGAGGACGTCCTTCGGGCTCCATGGAGGCCTCAAACACTGAAGGGAGGCTCTGGAGAAGGAGGCAGTTCAGCGCGCAGGCGCAAGGGATGTTGCCAAATACGTTATGATCGTTAGCTGGGCAGCATTCCCGTGCAGGCTCTGTCGGTACTGACAGTCACATATGTGATGGCTCATTCCTGCTTGTACCTGTAGATGCGTCTCGGCAGATAGCAAACAATCCCAACTGCACTCACATAACTATCTACACAATGGTGATCCCATGGGGGTCATGAGTCGTAATGGATATGCGTAGCATACATACCTGCCTGTGTGTGTGCGGTGTCCAGGGCCGTAGGCAGCCCATATGTGTAGACAGGACCGAGTCTCTGTGCAAGCTGCTGCTCCAGGGGGCTGAGCATGGTTGGTAGGGGGCCGCCGCCACCTGTGCCACGTGCATGCTGTTCGTCCTCACACATGTGCTGGCGCACACCTCTTTTGATGTCGGAGAACCTCTTTTTGAGGCTCTCTATGTCCCGCGGGTGTCCCCCTGCCTCAGCCACGCTTCTGCTTACCTCCTCCCACGCCGCATTCCGCCCTGCTGTTGATGTCCGTGTGCTCAGCCTGCCAAAGAGAACCTCGTATTGCTCTAGCACCATGGATAGGAGGTTTGTGGTTCTCCCCATCTGTGAACCGTGTGGCCCTCCTTCTCAGGCTTTCAGGCACAGGGACCCTCTTCCTTTTCCCAGTGTGTCTGCTGGGAGCAGGCTGGCCCCTTGCTGATGGCTCACCCTCCATAGGGCCTGCAGGTCCTGGCCCCAGTGGCACTGGTGGGCCCACCTCCTCACCCTCACCCTCGCCCCAACTCGCCCTCCCCCCTATACCTCTCTCTATCCCTCCCTCTCCCCCCTCTCTCTCTCCCTCTCTCTATCCCACCCTCTCCCCCTCTCTCTCTCCCTCTCTCTATCTCTATCCCTCCCCCTCTCCCTCTCTCTGTCCCCCTCTCTATCCCTCTCTCTATCCCTTTCACTCTGCTCATCCATCACCCTCCTCTCACATGTCCGCTCCCCACTCCCCTCCTCACCGCACATCATCCCTTCTGCCTCTCCTACACCACGTACAACACAGACACAACAGCTATATACTCAATAGCAATAAACCAACACAGTAAACGGAACAATACACCCAACAGTACAGAGACAAATGACAACAACAAACTATTTGGCTACAGATACAACACACCTCCTACTATGAACCCTCACCAACCTATTCCTCCACAACCTATCTCTCACAAAACTATATGTCCTCCAACAACCCTCAACGTTTTTCCAGGCGTGTATGTGTAGTGTTTTTATATTTGTTTTTGCACGTTGGTTACATTGCGCATGCGACATTGTGCGACGGTGCTGCTTGTGCGCGGTGCGTAACTGCACTTACGCATAGGCGTTCGTTGGTGGGTTTGGTTGTGTGCGAGGCACGCATGTGCAACTCTTTGCGCATGTGCGTTTGTGTGTGCATCGTCACGCACAGGCAACGCATCCGGACAGGCATAACGAGATGCACATGGGCGCCGTGCACAAACCAACAAACATAAGCATCAAATTGCACATGCGCCTCGCACACATCCACACGCACATGCGCTATCATTTGAACGTGTGCGGCGCACAGGCAAACGCCCATGCGTAACGGATTGCACATGCGCAAACTGTTGTACAGGGGCGCCGCGCACAAGCGGCGAAGTCGCACAACGGCGCATGCGCACTCTACGGACATCCATTTACCTATATAAAATGATGCCGAACATTTGGCCACATTGAGGGTTGTTTTGTAGGCGCGGCGAGTGTTGTTTGGGAGATAGAGAGAGCTGAGAGCAGGTGTTGTTACTAGTGTTGTTTGTTGTGTATGTAGTGTTTTGCTGTTGTCTGTTGTGCTTGTAGTGCATGTACTGCTGATTGTAGTGGTTTCTGTAGCGTTTGTAGTGTTGTATTGTGGTATGTAGTGATTGTAGTGCTCATTGTAGTGTTCTTTGTTGTGTTGTCTGTAGTGTCTGGTCTTGTGTGGCTAGTGTCTGTATTGTTTTGTAAGGTGTCCAGTGTTTCGGGAGGTGTGTGTGTGTGTGTGTGTGTGTGACCACAGTGGAGGGATTGATGGCGGAGATATATGTTGTTGCATGTGCCCGAAGACGTGGGCGGATGCTGCGGTTGCTGGACAGGGGATATGGTGTCCATGTGGCTGTGGCACAGGGCATGGGTGTGGACCCGCAGCAAATCAGACCTGCTCCTGTGGAGGCGGCACAGAGATGTGCTGTGCGTAGACGGCGCAGACGGCGTGCCGAGGTGCAGGCTCGGCAGACTCGCCTCTACAGGCCCAGGGCCCAGCTCCAGGGCATGCGTGAGGACCAGGTCATCTCCCTTTACCGACTAAGCACAAGGGCTATTAGGGGGCTCTATGAGGATCTAAGACCTGACCTGGAGCCCCTGACTGACCGGTCCCATGCCATACCGGGTTTAGTCAAGCTCCTTGCTGCCTTACATTTTTTGCCTCTGGCTGTTTCCATTCATCAGTGGCCGCACAGGGTGGCATGAGCCCCCCCACCATCTCACGCTGTCTTCACCAGGTACATCGTGCCAAGGTCAGCACGGTGGGGAATTACATAAGCCTTCCCCACAATAGGCAACAGTGGGGGACCCTGAACCAAGCCTTTGCGGCGTTAGCCGGGATACCACACGTGATGGGAGCTATTGATTGCACACATGTTGCCCTGGTCCCGCCCAGAGACAGGGAGGTGGTGTTCCGCAACCGCAAACACTACCATTCCCTGAATGTTCAGGTTGTATGTGATGCTAATCTGCATATTCTGAATGTGGTCCCAAGGTTTGCAGGGTCCACCCACGACTCCTATATCCTGCATCGCTCAGCACTATTTCAGCAATTTGAGGAGGGACAGTATGGGGACTGTATATTGCTGGGTGAGTATTTCCAAATATATCATGACATCATGCATATATGTGTATGTTTGAGTAACATCTCTCATATAGTGCGCCGTTTCCTCTATGTGCAGTTGGATATTGAACTCACATTCAGCAGACAGAGGAATGTTCTGAGTTTACATCCTTAGGGGGTTGTACACGTTGAGTAACAGGGGACATGATTGGACATGTAACATCAGTTGTGAAACAATATCTGTGATACACGTGCTGATGGTGGTGTTGGAACTATGCACCTGTGCAGATGTGTATCCTGGTTGTAGTTTGCTACCTGTGTGTGTATTTCATGTGGCCACAGGGAGGGGGAGGGGGTTTAGTGTCCTTCTCACCCAGCTGTGCATACGTGGCTTTGGATTAGAACTGCGGTATGTCCTGTAACATTTATGTCCTTGACAATCAATGCACCTAACACTTGTCATGTGTGTGTGACGGCAACACACTCACTCAGTACTGTGGTTGTTAGCCATTTCATGTTAGCTAATGGGGGGGGGGGGTTGAGACGTATGATGTATGTTCCTGACCTTTGCAAATGGGAGTACATGTTTGCATCGGAATGTTAATGGTTTAGGCCTGTGCCATGGCAGGGGGGGGGCAAATAGTCTAGGGTTTGCATTACCTTGGGCCACTGCAGATGTGTGGTACGTAGGCATCATTGTATGTGATTATCCTGCTGTTATTCAGCATTTGGTAAGGGTGACAGCAAGGGCAAGGGGCCAACTTGGGGCCATACAGAGAGGTATTGGTAGCACATACACAGGAATGTAGTCAAACTCAGTAACTGTGATATTGGTAGGCTCATGTGGGCTACAGTGTGCAATTCTGTGGAGCGCTGATCAACACGGATGGGAACATGATGGGGACAATGCCCAGGGTGTCTACTAACATGGTTGGTGGTCAACAAGCAACAGCATATGGCGTCAGGCTGCTATATGTAGATATGTAGACCTTTCAGGACACGGGGTGTGGAGGTGAGCTTGTGTTGATCTTGTCAGACCTCCAGGTCAGACATGTTGTGTGTTGGCACCTACATTGCCTCACAACACATTATTGTGGTGTTTAGTTTGCTAACATATACATTTCACATGTTATCTGTGTATTGGTGGTTTAGTCTAACCTTGGTGGTGGTAGTGCTTATAACATTAACTGCATAACAAGACGCATGTGCTACACATAGCGTATCTGTGGAGGCACAAATGGGACTGTGGTGTTGTTTGGCATGTCTGCACAGAATCAAGAGGCCCTTTGTTCCATTTCTATCACCAGAGGTCTTATTTTGGCAAATGTAAATTTCTGCTGTCAGAGCTTTCTGTCATGAGGTGTTATGCATTTGTTTCTTACGTCTATACCTGTGTCAATTTGTGCTGGCATGCGTCCATGTATTCACCTGTAACATTTCGTTTTGCAGGTGATGCAGGGTATGGGTGTCGCCCCTGGCTGCTGACCCCTGTGCGTCAGCCACGGACACGTGCAGAGCGGATGTACAATGAGGCCCATGCCTCCAGCCGCTCTGTCATAGAGCGCACCTTTGGCGTGTTGAAAAGTCGCTTCAGGTGTCTGGATAGGACAGGTGGGGCCTTACAGTATGAGCCATTGACTGTTGCAGAGATAATCCTAGCCTGTTGCATCCTGCACAACATTGCTCTCAGGCATGATATTCCTGCAGAGATTAATGAGGATCTGGAGGAGGATCCACCGTGCCCCCCTGTACATGGCAGTGGTGACACACAGGCGGACACAGCGGTCAGGCGGAGGTTGATTGCAGAGATATTCACTGGTATGTATTGCATATATTCCCACATATATGTGTTGTTGTGTGCGTGTGATGGTTATCACGGGTGATGTTTCTGACCATGTAGCTATCTGCTGCAACACTGCATTGTCATTACACTGAACATCCAATGGTAGCATATAGCCATGAGTGTGTGATGGACACTGTGCACAGGGCACAACAGCAGCTGTTGGTGTATTGTGTGGGTCGGTGTGGATACACCTTTCGGATCTTTTTGGGCTGACAGTACCAGTCAGTGGCTGTTTGTGTTAACAACTGCTGTGCTAACCCAGTTATGTCTTTTTCGTGTGTGTGTGGAGCACGGTGTCAGGCATATGGTACGGGGTTCACTGTGGGAGGGAGGCACATGTTTGTGGAGAGCTTTCCTGTGGGCTCTTTGTTCATCTCCTACAATCTGTAGGTGCTTGTGTGTGTGTTATGCTCCGGTGCGCTGGCTATGTGTGTATGTTTGTTAGGTATGGTGCAACGTGTCAGACATAGCCCAGTACACATGCGCATGACTACGTTCCCATGATGTGATTGCTTACTTGGGACGGGTGTTGGTGCAAACACACATTGTCCCGTACGGAATACCTCCTCACGTAGCACAGACATGGATATGGTGAGTCATGTGGACATGTGCAGTGTGGAGCCAGGGGTCCATATCATTGCTACTGTTTTTTGGAGATGAGTCATTCATTGCAGTATTTTACATGTCGACACATACAGAGGTTCAGCGGGTCAGATCACCAAGGGGTGAGTGACTGTAGCCAATGGTGACACTGCATGTGTGGGTGATGTTTGCGGTTTGCAGTTTTTTCATTTGCCGCATGGCATATGTAGGTGATACTATCTCAACATTTGCCTCCTGGCTCTGGGACATGTTGTGTGTAGGGCAGGATAGCACAGTCCACATCCACAGATACCTTGTGGACACTAGCAAGGGATGTTATGTCCGCATACACACCCCAACCTAGATGGGAGTTATTTAGAGCAGATGCACATATAGCCTATCCATGGTTTAACATTCTCACTGTCACACAGTGGGATGAGATGTAGCCATCATGGTCAGGTGACAAACAGACATGGGGGTATTGTTTGACAGGCATGGTGCTTACATTGTCATGTTTGTCAACACATGCGCAGCACACAACTGTCAGTATTATTTGGTGTAGGAGATGTACACTGCAGATGATGCATTTGCACAGTGGATACAGGAGGTGTTGATGCATATTTCCGGGTGTCACAGCTATTTAGACGGGGATGACACAACATTTGGAGAACACTACACATGGAGATGGGGTATTGGTGTCAACATGGGTGACACAGTCAAATAGTGTCACCTTGGGATGCGCCCCAAACATGGTGGGTGCAGACACGTCTTTGGACCAGTGCGCGGAACAACAGAGGGGGAGGGGAGGCAAAAGTGGGATTCTGGGGACCGTCACTTAGCATCAGACATCTACATGCTGCCCTCCCATGTGAGATATCAGTACAGTGTGAGAGTGAACAGTCATTCGGCAGGCCATGTTGTGGTGTCTGACAGCTGGGGACAGTGATTTGCAGTGTGGGATTCACAGCTAGAACATGTCATATTGTTTCTGTCTGGTGTTTTGTCCACTCCACAGGACATCATTCCTGAGGATGCTGTTCCTGTGTGGCATTTGCACGTGACGGTACATCAGCCAAGATGCTGTGGTCCAGGGTATGTGGATCTTCAGCTACATTGTATGTGTGTGAGGTCAGGGGGAGAACATGTCATCTGGGATGTGTCATATTGTGCAGATGTTGTTGTTCATTTATTTTCCTTGAGCCTCCCTGACCCATATCTTGCTGTTGTCACACATCTCCCCATGTGTTTGTGTACAGTATATCCACTGGACAACTTGTTCAGCCATATTTACAGCAGAGCTACATGTGTGTGTGTTTAATCTTGTTTGCTCAATCCAACACTTGCTGCCTCCAGCAACATAGTTCGATCAGACATCAATAGGGTATCTATGCATGTGACTGGGCGGTTATGTGCACAATGTTGCACTTGTGCACATACAGGCCATGTATTACAGCTGTCCCGCTGACCTACGCATACTGTGTGGGGGTGTGTTTCTGGGTTAACTAAGTGGTGATGCAGTGTCCTGGCATGGTACATTATCATGTGGGTTGAGGGGTGTGGGTACCCGGGGGGCATTGTTGGGTATGCTACCTCTACCGTACTGCTGTTTACCTTGTCATCATGGTCAACATGTGTTGTGGGCTGTGAGCAGAACTCTGTTGTGTGTTTGGTGGGACGAGTGTTGAACAACTTTTCTTTCTCTCATATATAGGCATAATGTGGAGATGCATCACGAGTGACTTTACATGCTGATTCTACATGTTTGGCTGACATTGTCTCCCTTCACTGTGACCAGATGTGGCTATGGAGTAGCTGAAGGAATTGATGACATACACATGATGCACAAACGGGGTATGTTGTACCTTTCTTATTTGGGGATTAAATCTGGCTGTACCTGTTGTTGGGTTTCGTTTCATCTAATGGACATGTCATGTTGCATCTCTGTGGACACATACAGATGCATATAGTGTGTTGCTGTGAAATGGCTGTGTGACATGGAATTGTAACTAACCATAGCCATGTAAGACCCGTGTATGCATTGACATTTACTGATGGCTATAATGTGATTTAGATTTGATGTCCATATCCTGTAATGTTTGCCTTTGCATCCCTTTATTCCCTATTTTGTGCGTTTTGGATTTTGGCAATTTGTGGTGTTTTTGCACAGTGTCTAATAAGACCATACTTATCCTCTTGTGACACAGGACAGGAGACATAATGGACCCCTTTCCTCCGGTGCACCTGGGCTCGCCATCCAACACCTGTTGTGGGACAGACAACCATGTACGTGTTTCTGGAGATATCTGCCATTGGATGTTTGACGTTTGAGAGAGTGGAACACAGGCCTGTGATGGACATTTTTCCTCTTGGACTGCTGGTTTGGCCATGACTGACCTGTACAACACACAGTTTGTGCCATGCTGTGGCTGAGAGTCATGCTGATTGCAGGGACACAGATGACCTTTCACGGAGTGTGTCATATTGGAATGTGCCACCTTATTATGCATTCCCATGTTTGCAAGGGATGTTTTGAACTGCTCAGTTGGATTGCAGAGACACCTTGCTTTTGGGACACTGTGCGCATCAGGGACTGACATTCACTATGTATTTTGGACATTTCTCCACAGTTGGTTGGTGTATTGGTTTTGGCCATGTGTGTGACAGGGCACACAGGATACGCTCATCTGTTTGTTTTAACTAAAGCATACAGGCATGTTTGTGGCATAGAGGCACAGATGGAGCAGTCCTTTTGTCTATGTCCAATTGCCCTCCACCTGGACATGATACAGGCTTTCACACAACCACATGTTCATGGCCACCACCATCCTTGATTGATGTTTGGGGTGGGCAAGGGTGATTACATGCATGTGTGGCATCACTGTATCATGTTTGTGTGCGAATGGTGATTGTGCTTGTGACTAACTATGTTTGTGAGACACAGAATGTGGATCTATGGCCTCTGTGTGGTTCATTGTAAGATGTTTGGCCATCATTTGCTTATGAACATGCTGGTTATTGTGTTTGTTTACTGTGCAGACGTGACACTCTGCATGTGTGTACACACCTTGCATTGCACGTCTGCACAGTCCTGTTTGTCCCCTGCAGTAACGTCAATCTCATTGCACCATTACATTTGGTGTGTGTCAGTGTGGGTGTCCATTGTCCTCCTGCACTTCTGCAGTCCATGTCCCATGCTATATATGTCCAGACACTGTCTACCCACATAAACATGCAGGGTGTACCTCCTGCATCGTATTATGTCTGTAGCTTTCTGAAGGGTTTTTGATGTCTAGTCTCTCTGTGTTCATGTGCCTCTGCTACCTGTTAGCATATGGTCATTCTGCTTGTGATGATATTTGGGGTGTGCATTGTAGCATATCTGTCTTGAGGATCAGCCATTATGTGGTTCTGGAACATTACGTTCAGAGCTTTTTTTGTCACATTACAACATTGCCCCAGCATCTGTTTTCTTCATTTGTGTGCCTCCTGTGTTGGGTGATGGCTATGTTTCGGGGGTCCGGTGATTTTTGTCGTTTTGTCATCATGCAACGCCTACAGTCTCCATGCACTGATATCTGCGACACACAATTGAGCCATGCTGCAACAAGTGGGGTGTGTGGGCCTGTTACCCAGGGCATAGCATGCACCTGATGCACATTATGTCTCATGTCTTTCATGTGTGCTCAGGGCAGTGACCTTTATGTTGCATGTGGGTTTTTAACCTGCTACATATGTTTCCATCTTTCACCATGGAGGGACTCACCTTGATATTATGATTGCAGTGTCTAACGTATGTGTGAGGAGCGACCATAATAAATATGTGTATTTGACAGACATTTGTCTCTTTTACTACTTGATCATGGTGACAATCATGCAACACAATGGGTGCCTTTGATTCAATCATGACTCCTTGTGCCCCAGGGACTCCATGGTTTCCTTGACGGTGTCCCTGCAGTGACTTGAACAAGGCACATGTAGTGCCAGTGTGAGATGAGGCCTGTTTGGTTTGTGTCCAAGACAGCTTTGTGCGCACTAGGCTACTCCTCCACTCTTTGTGCACATTTACACTTGTGTCTACTGATTTTCTGGTCATGTCCACAGCCCACCTGTGCTCACATCCTTGTACAATGGCAGCTGTGTATGTGTCTGCTGTTTGGCACATCACTGGGTATGATACGTTCCCATATAGACCCTCCCTTTGGACTATTACTTCTGCCTTGTGCTCATTGTGTTCTTTGTGGGTGTGTTTGGAGGCATGTGTTTGAACTCATTGGTTTGCAGGTTTTATCCCCACATTTGTATTTATAGTTTTTCGATTATGATAACTGAGCCATCATTAAGCAGCAGGTTCATCACCTATACACACACCCTTGTCTGTCGTCATTGTACAGCAAGGTGTGCACTCAGTGCTCCCTAGCCATCATATATTATCTGTTACATAGGTCTCTTTCGTGATGGTCTTTACAGTGCAGTGCACCTGGGGGTTTTGTTGTGTTGCGGTTCTGGTGGTGTGTGTTAGAGTTGTCGTCATGTTGAGTTGTCTCCTGTCATGCCCGAGATTGCTACCCAGCTCCACCAGGCATCCTCTGCTACCCTTGGGGTTTGTTTTCTTTCCTCTTTTGCATGCTTTATCGACTGCATAACATCTCATTGTGTGTGTGTGCATGTGCCCATGGAGCCAAATACAGACTGGGATCTGATCTGTAAACACCAGATCTGCATGTGCATTTGTTCATGTTTCTTCTTGGGGGGATTCCTGTCCTTATAACCAGCATGCATCTTGTGTGATGGCTTGGACTATTTCTGTATGCAGCCTTTGCTACTGCGCTCACGTTGGTGGTGTGTCCTAGCGTTTTTTCCATTTGCATTTGTGGTAGTGGTCGTAGGTGTGATCCCTCTCTGTTCCCTTGGATGTGTGTGCTTGTCCTGCAGATGTGGTTTCGATTTGTTTTACGGTCATATGTCTGCAGCTTGGTGTTGTGAGCACATTGTACCCTCATCTGAGTTGTGAGCCATGCTTCTGTCCATCTTCTGTCTGCCAGCTGTTGTGCCATCCTACCCTGATGTGCATGCTGCTACGACACGTCCTGCATTCCTACACCTTCCTGCATTTCATGTCCCCATGGTTGCCTCTCGTGTGTGTGCTGTGCATAGCACTGCTACTCCACTGTCATCCAGATATTTCACCTATCCTGCCATTTCAGTCTCCTGTGCTGGACACATCTTCCCATCCTATGTCACACACTCTCATTACAGCATGGTACATTGCCATCACTCTGTACATAGCTACACCTATCTCCAATATGTTTGTCCATTTGTGTAGCTGCCACATGGACTGGGGCTGCTTTTTGTAGTTGAGCACCTGTGATCTCTGTTCTTGTTTTACTTCTGCATTGCCTTTCCTTTCAGCTCTGTGACGTGTTTAGGTTACATATGTGTTTGCCACATACCTCTGCTGCCCCTCACATTTGGGGAGCTTAGTGCTTCTGGGAAACGTTTTTGGGTTGACCTATACATGATTGAGCATCTTATGGCACACCTTCCATTCAGTCAGTTTATGGGGGATCTACTATGCTGCCCTGGGAGTTGCCAACATGTGAACATGGACGATGGATAGCATTATAAATCACCTTTGCTGACGTGGTTGTTTATGATGTGCATTCTGGTGCACCCTGATAGGTGCAATACTCTCTGGTGGGCTTCTGTTTAGGTGGCAGCACAGATTGATGTACAGGTGCATGACGTAGACAGACTTACCTGAGCCAACGGTAATCACTGCTCATCTAACACCATGACGCCTGCACCATCAGTCACTGTCCTAACCATTGTGCTACACTGCTGTTCCTTCTTGCACGTCTGCTCACCTACCTATGATTTCGATGCGTTACAATGCACAGTGATGCCAGCACAGACAGTGCTTCGACCTTGCCCTGCCACATACGTCACCCTGTAAAGCGCCCTATACGCAACATTGTGGGGTGCCTTGGTGGAGAGTGCACCTTCAAATGTGATCTTTAAGGTACATTGTAGGGCGCCTTATGCATCACCTTATATTACAGTGCTTTTTGATAGTGCATTTGCTAACAGTAGAAATTACAATAAAATGTGACATGCCTCCTAGATTGCTATTCCTCATAACAGGTAATGGCTCAATCAGCCTTATTCATTGTGCACAGCACGGGATTGAACCCATGATGCCAGCACTATTGGTCAGTGTTTTCAGCATTGTGCTATGGCTCTGTTCCTGTGTCTGGACATTTGCGCACCGCCTTATGCCCTTCACAACTGACAGCGCACCGCCTGATGCCGGCCAAAACGCACAAGATGGACAGCGCGCAAAATTAACAGCGCAACGCCTAATGCCGCACGAACTTAATTACTGCCGCCCACAATTAACAGCGCAACGCCTAATGACGCCCAAAATTATTATGCCTCCTAAAGCAGTTTTAACCATGAAAATTCATGCCTCAGCCAGCCTTTTTCCTGGTGCATGATGGGGGATTGAACCCCTGATCCTTGCACCACTGGTCAGTGTCTTCAGCATTGTGCTACAGCTCTGTTCCTGTGTCTGGATGTTTGCGCACCGCCTTATGCCCTTCACAACTGACAGCGCACCGCCTGATGCCGGGCAAAACGCACAAGATGGACAGCGCGCAAAATTAACAGCGCAACGCCTAATGCCGCACGAACTTAATTACTGCCGCCCACAATTAACAGCGCAACGCCTAATGACGCCCAAAATTATTATGCCTCCTAAAGCAGTTTTAACCATGAAAATTCATGCCTCAGCCAGCCTTTTTCCTGGCGCACGATGGGGGATTGAACCCCTGATCCTTGCACCACTAGTCAGTGTCTTCAGCATTGTGCTACGGCTCTGTTCCTATATGTGCCCAGCAGCGCCCCACTTAGCCTTCCCACGCGCTAATGTCGGGCCCGCAAATGTGCGCGCCGCGCACACGTACGGTCGGGTTTTTTCCTTTTTCTGCCTGACCCGCCCACTCCTTTTATGGCACAGGCACACTACCGCGGACCCGCACGATACGAATGTTTAGTAAACATGCCCCTTAATGTTAAAAAATGCAAGGTCATTTGAGCTGCAGCAATCCAAAGGAGTGATATAGTATAATGGGTGAAGTACTTTTGTCCACTAAATAAGAGCAGGACCTAGGCGTGATTGTGTCTGATGATCTTAAAGTAGCTGAACAGGTAGAAAAGGCGACAGCAAACGCTAGAAGGATGCTTGGGTGCATAGGGAGAGGAATGGCCAGCAAAAGAAAGGAGGTGATGGTGCCTGTCTATAAGTCTCAGGTGCGATCTCATTTAGAGTATTGTGTGCAAATCTTGAGACTACACCTTTAAAATGATATAAACAGGCTGGAGTCAGTACAGAGGGTGGCTACTAAAATGGTTAGTGTCTTCATTACAAAGCATATGAGGACAGACGTAAGGATCTTAATATGTACACCTTAGAGGAAAGGCGGGATAGAGTTGATATGTTTGAGATGTTTAAATACCAAACATGGGATGAGGGTGAAAGGGGATAGATTCAGGAGTGATATGCAGAAATATTTATTTATGGAAAGAGTGGTGAATCCATGGAATAGTCTCCCAGTGGAGGTGGTAGAGATGAGGACCGTATCTGAATTCAAAGAAGCATGGGACAAACACAGAGGATCTCTAAAGGAAAAAAGGGGACTTTTGTAATGGTTGATATGGAAGGGAAGACTAGACAGGTCATGTGGTCTTTTTCTGTCATCAAGTTTCTATGTTTCTATTAAAGAACTTATATAGTAACACATAAAACTTAAATTGTACCCTCTCAGACATCCTAAGCCAATGAAGCGTCCAAAATAATGGAGAAACAGAAGCAAACTTAGAGACCCCAAAAATCAGCCTAGAAACTGTATTTTGATATACTTGCAGCCTCCCAAGCTGTTGTTTTGTGCAATTAATCAACACCAAATTATTATAATCCAGAAATGCTAAAATCATACTCTGTACCAAGACTGAAAAAACCTCTACTGCAAAATATGGTCAAAGCCATCTAAGATGCTGCATTTGAAAAAAGGAACAGGAGACGATTGAGCTAACATGTGCAGTACATGACAACTCCTAATCCAATAGAACTCCTAACATCCACAACACTGGCTCCCTAAACAGATCTAATTGAGTAATAGCTTTCAACAACAAACCTATAACTTCTCAATGTGGCAGCTGAGTGTGTGAACTCTTGCTAGATGAAATGTTGAAGGTTGCACATGCTGATACAGTTCTGGAAATGTAGGATGAAGTTAACATACCTGGACATACAATTTCTGATCCACAAGCTGGGCTTGAACCTATTACTTTCCTTTCATATACACACTGGCCATGTGTTTGGAGCCACAGAGCAGCCATGTGGGTTCATCAATCCATGGATATATATACAGTGCCTTGTGAAAGTATTCATCCCATGTGTATTTGTCCTGTTTTGTTGCATTACAACCTGGAATGAAAATGGAAGTTCATTTGTATGTTAGGTAATGGAACTAACAATTTAGTCCAAATTGGTGAAGTGGAATGATAATAAAATGCTTTGTAGATATATAAAAAAACAAATTAAAACTGAAATGTCGTGAGTGTATATGTACCTATGCTATGAAACCCCTATGTATGCTATGAAACCCCTAAATAATATCTGGTCCAACCAATTAACCTCAGAAGTCATATAATTAGTTGATTAGGGTCCACCTGTATGCAGTCAGTGCCACATGATCTGTCACATGATGCCTGTATAAATATACACAATACAAAACACACTCAATTTCACCCTCACTGCATGTATAACACACTCACTTTACCCGATTGTTTGCTGTGATACCACCTTGATTATTAAGATAAGGCAGTTTAGAAATACTGTTAAATAAATAAATAAATAAATACCTGTTCTGAAAGGCCCCTGATTCTGCAACACCACTAAGCAAGCAACATGAAGACCAAGGAGCACTCAAAGCAGATCAGAGACAAAGTTATGGAGAAATATAGATCAGGGTTGAGTTATAAAAAAAAATATCCCAAATTCTGAATATCCCATGGAGCACTGTTAAATCCATTATAATAAAATGGAAAGAACATGGCACCACTACAAACCTGACAAGAGAAGGCTGCCTACAAAAGCTCACAAACCGGGCAAGGAGGGCATTAATCAGAGATGCCACAAAGATACCAAGGATAACACTGAAAGAGCTGCAAATTCCACAGTTGAGATGGGAGTATATGTCCATAGGATCACTTTAAGCCATACGCTCCACAGAGCGGGTCTTTATAGAAGAGTAGTCAGAAAAAGGTCATTGCTTAAATAAAGAAATAAGAAAACATGTTTGGAGTTTTCACAACAGCATGTGGTGGATCCCCCCCCCCCCCCAAAAAAGACATGGAAGAAGGTTCTCTGGTCAGACAAGACTAATATTGAACGTTTTGGCCATCATGGGCAACGCCATGTGTGGCACAAACCCAACACTTCCCATCACCCCGAGAACACCATTCCCACAGTGAAACATGGTGGTGGCAGCATCATGCTGTGAGGATGATTTTCATTGGCAGGGACAGGAAAACATTACTGCTTGCTAACCGATGCACCCTTAACGCTCTTTAGTAAACATATCCCTTAATGAACAGATATGTCTTACGAACTAAAGTAAGTCCAAAACTCTTTGGCACACACATATGCAGTTTATAAGGACATTTATACATGTAAACTCATGATTTATAAATGCAAATGGATTTACACATCTACATTCATTGGTGTTAAATAACCCTATATACATTCTGCTATCATAATAAAGCTATTATGGGGGAGGGGTATTCAAAAGGTATTTACATGGTTTGCACACCAGCAATCTGTTTAAATGATGCTGAGAAGGATATTCAGTGTTACTAACATGGATAGTGCAGCTGAATATCTGTGGGTTCTACCGCTGCATGCTCCGATGCTAACTGGTTACCACTGGGGCATGCCAGGAGCATTCTGAGATGACAGACATTGATAACTGGGCAGCGGCAATATTGAGCCGCTGCGCAGTTACCGTCATGGTAAAAGTCAGGCAGAGTAAAGGTTGGCCTAACTTTTGCAGCAGAAGCTAATCGGGCAGCAGCTGAATATCACCACTGTCTGGTTAGCTTCCTGTCCAAAATTGGAGTTGTTTTCTGAACGCGTATAAAGCTTCTAAATGTTATTCAAACGTTCAATATTAACTTCCAGTAGTGGGTTTTAAATAAACAACTGATCTCTGTGTTATTCAGACCAAGTGGACAATATTTTAATCTAAAATAATCTTCTTTATTTGTCAAATATTTTCTTTAAAAATTCTTCATTAATCCAAACGTATTATCACATAGTTTTTCTTTCACAACCATCTTCTTGATTACTTTTCTTTTGTAAAACATTATTTCACATATCAAACTTTTTTGGCACTAGTAGAAATGAATCCCGACGCTCTACTGCAGCGTCTCTAAAGCGTTTCAGTATCGCACTTTCTTCAGGAGATTCTTCTTAGTGTTATGTGTGTTGCTGCCCACGTCTCGTCGTTGCAAATTCTGAATGGGAAAGACGCCGCTTTTGATTTGGCATCCACCATCACCTAAACTCTCTCACCCAGATTCTCTGCAATCTCCTATTTCCCCGAATCCCCTTTTCCGTCCTATTCTTTTTTACTCTCCTTTTCCTCTTTTCTGTTTCCTGTCATTTAATGGAGTTTATTTATTTATTTAACTGTATTTATATCCCGCTTTTCACCGGAGTTCTTTTCTCTTTTCCTGGCCTAAGGCCATTGTTTTTACTATTGGTTATGAGCCACCCTGGTTTAATAAGGTGCAATATATCAAGTATTTTAATAAACATATGCTAATTACAAGTGCTTAAAGTTTTGATATTTATTTAACATTTCTTATATACATTGAACAGGGCATTATAACTTGGAGATAGTCATTTTATTGGGAACATGGGCAGTGGAGGGTTAAGTGGCTTGCCTAAGACCACAAGGGGCACCTGTGGGACTAGAAACCCCAGTCCTTCTGGCCCAAGGTTGCTGTTTTCTAGTGGGATTTGAACCCCTGACCTTCTAGGCTGAGGTACCTTGCCCCAACCACTAGACCACTCCTCCATTCCTATATCCTGCACATATCTAATGTGCTAATATCACACAGTTCAGAAAGTAGTCAGGACCATTACAACTCTGTCAACAATACCTACCAGAAGAAACATAAAATGACATATCTTGCATGCTCAACAACACAACCAGTAATGCAAATTATCACACATATGTTTCTAGTTATGAATATCTTAAAATGAGAAAAGATGGTACAAATGATGTCTGTTTCCTTTGCTTACATATTGTTCAGATTACATTGGAAATATATTGAGGTAGATATTTAGCCAAAAGCTGGCTGTATAACTTTGTACACTTAAGATTTCCATAGAAAGTTAATGCATGTTCAGCCAATTTGTATGTTTAATTGAGTTTGCAGAATATAAACATATAACTTTAGAATATGGCACCTATCTGAAAAGTCCAATGCCTATATTATAAAGGCGACATAGGCTTCTTGGTGCCTTTATAAAATAGACTCCTAGAACTAGCGCCAGTGGTGTACAAATGCCTTCGTACAAAGGTATAAATTATGTACTTTATGCCTGTACATGTATATCCTTTTGAATATTGACCAGATTCTAAATTGTTCTTTCTACCCTTCCCTTCAATTCCTTCTTTAGCTTCTTCCTTTCTTTGAATAGAATTCTGTATCATTGCAAACGTCTATCTCGGAAACAGATGAAGTAAATAGCCTTGAGTGCTCTTAGTCAATTATAGAGTAAACAGCAGGAGTACAGTTTAGATAGATGAGCTGATTATCCAATCATTCTCTACCAGAACTCTGCAATAATTTGACTGATCTTCAGTCATACTTACCACACAAAGACATGTTTATATCTAATCTTTCTTTCTCTATTGTTCATTTCATCACATTTATCTAGTTAATAGATTTAGGGATCTATTTAGTAATGGCTGTTAATTTGCGTTAAGGGCTATGCTGTTATTTGTTTTTTGTTTGTTTTTTAAAATCTGGCCATCACAATTAAAAGTGGTAATGAGATGTATCACATGCAAAGTCAATTAATTACTACTCCAATAGATTAACAAAAATTGTTTGTCACATAATTTATGTTAACATGGGCAGGAGCACACGAGCTTGACTATATCTCTGGAGATACTTTTAAGATTTTTTAGCTCTCCTATTAGGTTAATGTGAATGGATCAGAAATGCTATTTTTGCTTACTGGAACATTCTCTCCATGAAAATCTGTTCTGAAACCTACAAAACCTTGAAGAAACAGGAAAAAACTAGCCCAAGAGGGCTGCTACTGCTGGGAAGAAATCTGCACTTGTAAGTACAGTCAAACCTCGGTTTTCGTATGCCCTGGTTTTCGTACGATTCGGTTTTCGTTGATTTTTTTCATCAAGATTGTGTTTCGGTTTTCGTACGTTGTCTCGGTTTTCGTACAGCATTTTACCCCCCCCCCCCCGTACCTGCCATGGATTAGCGTGAGCCAGCGATCTCCCACGGAGCTTGAGCCAGCGATTCTGCGGGACCTCTGGGGAGCCGAGGAGTTCAACGCTCCAGCGTGGCCTGCCCGAAACTGCTTCCTGCCCCGGACTCTCCCCCGATTGACGTCTGCCTGCTGCCTCTTCCCCTGCACATCCCTTGAACCGGGACAGGAGCTGGTGACCGAATCTGCTTCTCCTTGGCGGCCCAGTCTCCCGCCGGGGCCCCTGCCCTCCCGATTGGATTCGGGGTGTCCTGCAGGCCTGCACACGCGGCCTCTCCTTGAAACCTTGCAGTCTGCAGCTGCAGGCTCCTGCTGGCACAGCCCCACGCTGTTCTCTGACTCTCACCTGTGTCAGGCTGCTACCTTAGGGGGGCCGGAGGCAGCCTAAGACTCTCTGTCCCACTGTTTCTCAACTGCCTGCTGCTTGGCTGACACTGCCTCTCCACCTCTCCCGACACTGTGTAGGAGTGGCTGCCCTACAGGCTGGTGTGACTTCGGGCACTGTCCTCTTTCTGGTGCCCTTACTTTTGCTGACATTGGCACTACCTCTCCTGACACTGTGAGCTTGGTAACTGGGTGTGATGGCTGCTAAGTTAAAAGGCAGGCTGGAGCCCCGATTGTGCAGACGGCCAAGATGGCTGTTCCCACCTCCGCTGCTGGTGGTGATTGCTCGATCCCCAGAGGGGAGAGCAGCTGGAGCTGGCTGGAGTGCGTCCCATATGCCAACAAAAGTCTTCAATAAAGGTAAAAGTGATGTTACATGCTCATTTATCCATTTCATTAGTCATTTATATGTATTTCTCATTGTTTTCTGTATGTAAAAAGATAGTTATTCTCTATAAAATGTATTTTTTGTCAATTTTTGGGTGTCTGGAACGGATTAATTGAATTTACATTATTTCTTATGGGAAATCTTGCTTCGGTTTTAGTCCGTTTCGGTTATAGTCAGACTTTTTTGAACGGATTAATCATGAAAACCGAGGTTTGACTGTACTTACCTCCTGAGCATCCTCTAAATCTTGGAGAAAAGAGAATGAACCTGCACTGGCTACTTATAATTCTCCACATGAAATTGAAAGTATTACTAGCAACATTTAGGGGTATGTTTACTAAACTGCGGTAACATAGCAGCGGCTATGTTAAGGCGCTTTATGTAATGTTAAGGTGCCTTAACGTTACATTCTGTAATGTTAAGGCGCCTTAACGTTGCATAACGCGCTTTAACGTTCCCGGCCGCGGTAAGTCCAGAAAAGGGTGGAGAAAGGGCAGAGAGAAGGGGTCAATGGGTGGGGAGTGGCCCCTTTCACACTAACGCGGAAAAATTAAGGGCTGAATCCTAACGCAACTGAAAACCTGGTGTTAGCACACATTTGCAAGAGAGAGAAACTATTTCAGTGTCAGCAATGTACAGCATAGGCAGGGAGCCCAAGAAAGGTGATAGTAGTGCTCCATTTGCAGCAACAGCATAGTGCCCAGGTATGAAAGGCCACTATGGTGATGGTGCAAATGGGGCATGGGGGCTGCAAGCGGGACATGCAGTGGGGGCTACTGGGGCACAAGGTGGACTAGGCAGTTGCCAAGGTGGCACATAGGAAAGCAGAAAATGGAAACCAGCAAGACAGCAACTGACAAGGGTCAGACATGCCCATGAGTCTGTGGCCCACAGTGTCCCATCCAAGAGACATTACCCAGCAGGTATCCCAAGGGGCACATAACATTGACAGGGGGTGCCGGGGGAAGCGTGGACATCTATGTAGGCACCCCTACCCCGGAACCCACACCCTCATCAGAGACTTTTGGCAAAACTAAAGGGTCATGGGATAGGAGGCAGTGTACTATTGTGGATCAGGAACTGGTTAAAAGATAGAAAGCAGAGGGTAGGGCTAAATGGCCAATTTTCCCAATGGAGAAAGGTGAATAGTGATGTACCCCAGGGATCTGTGCTGGGTCCTCTGCTTTTTGACATATTCATAAATGACCTGGAATGTGGAATAACGAGTGAGGTTATCAAATTTGCAGATGACACAAAACTATTTAAAGTTGTTAAAACCCAAGAGGATTGTGGAAAATTGCAAGAGGATCTTGATAAATTGGAAGACTGGGCATCAAAATGGCAGATGAAATTTAATGTGGACAAGTGCAAGGTTATGCACCTAGGGAAGAACAACCCAAACTATGGTTACACGATGCAAGGTTCCACATTAGGAACCACCACCCAGGAAAAAGATTTAGGCGTCATTGTGGATACCATGCTAAAACCCTCGGCCCAGTGTGCAGCGGCGGCCAAGAGAGCAAATAGAATGCTAGGTATGATAAGGAAAGGAATGGAAAATAAAACAAAAGATATTATAATGCCTCTATATCGTTCCATGGTGAGACTGCACCTTGAATACTGTGTGCAATTCTGGTCGCCATATCTTAAAAAGCATATAGCGATTTTAGAAAAGGTTCAGAGAAGAGCCACCAAAATGGTAAAGAGGATGGAAGGATACTCCTATGAAGAAAGGCTAAAAAGGTTGGGGCTCTTTAACCTGGAAAAGAGACAGCTGAGGGGAGATATGATAGAAGTCTATAAATTAATGAACGGAGTGGAACGGGTAAATGTAGATCGATTGTTTACCTTATCAGAATATAGAAAGACTAGGGGACATGCAATGAAGCTACAGGGTAAACTATTTAAGACTAATAAAAGAAAATATTTTTTCACTCAACGTGTAATCAAACTCTGGAATTTGTTACCGGAGGATGTAGTAAAGGCTGTTAGTGTAGCTGGGTTTAAAAAAGGTTTGGACAAGTTCCTGAAAGAAAGGTCCATAAACCATTATTAAGAAGGGACCCAGGATATCAATGCTTGAACCAATACAAGCATTGTGGAACCTGTGTCCCTTGGGGAAACTGCTAGGTACGTATGACCTAGATTGGCCACTGTTGGAAACAGAATACTGGGCTTGATGGACCTTGGTCTGACCCATTATGGCATATCTTATGTTCTTATGTTCTTAGGCAGCCGCCTACCTGCCCCCTGGATGGCCTGGGATGGTGCACCACCGGCACCGACAGCATATGGTCATGGTGGCATGGCAGAGGGGGTGGGTGATTGTGCTGGAGGAAGCAGTGACACCCGCCTACAGTGGATCTAGGCCATGCCCTGTACCAGTACGCGGTGTGTAGTGCAACAGAAGAGGTCTGGCCGAGGAACATAAGGGTAGCCCCAGGGACAACTATGCTGCTGTGGCAACAGTATGGTGCAGTACACCCAGCTAGCATGTCCAAGAGCAGAGGGTCAGAGGTTCAGGTCTCATATGTGGATCCTGCAGAGCATCTCCCCATAGTTTTAGCCCACAATGCAGCCACAACAACAACATGGGCAAACCCCAACACAGTGGTGCACAGGAGTACGGACACCCACTCACAAGGGATCCACTATCCACAGCTTCATGGAGTGTCAGGCTGTTAGCCCAAGCACAGAGCTTCAGTTATCACCAGAGTACTACTACTACCTCCTGCACAGATTAGCAATGTCGGCACTGTGATCAGAACCAGTGCGGCGGGTAGGGTTGTCAACCACCTCCATCTATGCACAATGCTGAGATAGGTGTGGGAGTGTGCATATGTCTCTCCATTGTTTTGTGTCTGCCAACACCTCACTGAGCCCACATTGCTCTTACTGCTTCCAGCGATAACCTACAAATGTGCATAATGAGGAGCAAGGTATTGTGGGTATGGCCCAGACAGGGCAGATTGGCCAGGATGCATCTGCACAGGGTGGAGGGCAATGGCTGAGACACTGTAGTGTTCGAACACCACTTGCATGGACAGGGTGTCCACAGCATGTCACACTGGGGGGGGGGGGTCTCTCTCACTTTGACCGAGCAGTGACCATGGCATGTCTATGTTCCCCCCTAGTGCCACATATTATTTGTTTCCAGTGTTACCTTTGTGTTCCTGGTTCTGGGTCCTAATCACAGCTGCTTGGTATCTGTGCTGGGCATTCCACCTCTGGGTGCACAGGGTTCCCCTATGAGCATGCACTATGGACTGGTTAGTGGGCTGTCTGCAGTTCACCTGTGCATGGTGGGAACACCTTGTAGGATGCTGCAGGTGCAGTCTGACTGTGCTGTCTGTTGAATGAATGGCAGACCATGGCGTGGGGCAGTTGAGCCTTCCCCTGCCTATCCCAAGCATCACTGCTGGTCTGCAATGGTCACAGGTATGGCACTGGCCCAGCAGCCCTGGAGAGCTGTCATCAGCCAGCAGGACTGTGGTTGCTGGTACTGCAGCCATTCTGTTCAGGTGCAGGCACCTGTCCCACCAAACCCTCATCTACAAAAGGGGTGATTGAAGCCCCTTGGGGTATATAGCACATACCACTTAGACTCATAGTGGCAGTACTGCATCGCCCTCATGCGAGTTTAGACACCCCACTGCCCTGATACCAGGTACCAATGGCAGCCAGACCGTAACACCAGGTACACAATAATCTAGGTGATGTCTGGTCCCACAGGGCCACATGTGACTGCAGAACACAGCTGGAACAGATGCACCTGCAGTTGCACTGCTGGGAACACCTGTCACACACTGGTAGTGCTGGGGGATGTGCAGTAGGATCTATTGCAAACACCACATGTACTGTGACCCTAGTGCTGGGCGCCCATCCTATACCTCAGGGTGAACATGGAGCCTGCACAATGGCATGGTCTGTAGCTACTCTGTGCCAGTATCACACACTGTCAGTCCATCTTATCACGCTGCAGTACTGGAGAGGTTCAGACCCCATTTGGTGGTCAGCTGTAGGCTGCTGTTCTGCATGTGCAATGCATCATGGGTGCTGGTGGGGTTACCCTATCTTGGCACACAGAGCAGACGGTTTGTGCAGTGACCTGCAGTCCTTCTGTACCCAGCCATTGCTATGCAACAGGCCATAGAGGTATAACCTACTGGTTAATACACTGACGTTCTAGGTGGAGGTCATGGGTTCAATTCCTCATTGTTCCCTCCTATCCAAGGCAGATATTTTGCTTGCCTGTGACAGTCATATCTTTGAAGATCCATGCTGCCAGCCCATAGTACCCTCACCACAGTTGCCAGCAATCCTTATAAGGCGTTATAAGGCTCCTAATTAGGCACATTACAAGGCACGTTACAAGGCACCTTATTGGGCACAGTACAAGGCACGTTAAGGCACGTGCCTTGTACTGGGCCTAATAAGGTGCCTTATAACGTGCCTTATAATGCGCGTTACCTGACATGCTTGCCATAATGATGCCCTGCCCACGCCTATATATGGGCATCTGTACCTTTACCGCAGAACCTAACGCAAATGACATTACCGCAGTTTAGTAAACATACCCCTTAAAGTCATACACAACATATCTGTGGACTCTCTCTCTCATCACTCATACACATCACCCAACAACAGGAGCAGGTCAAAACATGCAAAACACCCTCAAAATCCCCATTGCAAAAGTAAAGAGCAGCTAAGCAACCTGCAATCAAGCACCATCCTTATATGCTCCAACCCTCTGGAACATTCTCCCGGAAACAATTAGAACCAACCCAGACCTCACAAGCTTCTGTCGAGCACTAAAATCTCACTTATTCAAACTATTATGAAAACATACCATAGTAGCCAGAAGAACTTCCAACAACAACCCCAGCATCTACCTGCCCAGAACTTCATCAAACCCTACCTTGTCACCCCTCCCACTACAAAGATTGCTGTAAATCACTACTAGTTAGGCTATGCCATACTGTTACAAATCACCTGAGTTAACTCCTATTCAACATAAAGCTGTTCTGCTATGTACTGTTATAATTTTGATTTCATGTAAAACGTTAAGTTGTAATGTTTTCTGTAAACTGTTCTTTCTACAAAATATAGTAGTATATAAACACAGTTAAATAAAAATAAATACTAAATAAATAAAGCTGATAAAATCTGTGTATTTTAAAATTTGGTGTTTTATTATGTCATTTAGGGTGTATAACAAGCCAGCTTTCAGTGAAATTATAGCCAGCTAGGGCTTAGTACAGGGGTCTCAAACTCAAATTGCTTTGAGGGCCAAATGAGGACTTGTAAAGTAACCCGGGGGCCGCATAAGACGCGGGGCCTCATTTGCATAAGGGGCCTCATTTGCATAAATATTTGCATAATGTTACCATACACTAACTTTTAGTAAACATGCCTCTTAATGAGTATGGATAAAGAAAGACTAAAAGATTTAGAAACAGGAAGACAATAATTAAACTGGGAACCCCAAAAGCCAAACTTGGAATGTACAACAACACTGCAGAAATAAAACTATAAATTAATATCCTCTTGTACTAAACAAAGCGCAAACATTAATGATGCACATTTCCCAGAGCTGACATATTCCAGTTAATAAATTCAAAATAAAGAGATATTTTTCTACCTTTTGTGCATTTTTTTCAGTTGCAATTGTTCCAGCCACTTTCTTCTGGTTTCTTCATGTCTTCTGCTAACTCTCCATCGTCTGCTGTCCATTTGCCCTTTCTTCTCTCTCCTAGTTTTTTTTCCATTCTCTCTCTACATCTGCTTTAACATACTAATCTTTCTCCTTTTTCTCTTTCCTCATTCCTATTTCATCCACTCAAATTTTACCCCTCCATCCTCAATCCCCACTTACTCTCCCAATACCTGGTCAATTGTAGATTTGTTTTCTCTCCCAGACAAAATATTTTTCCCCTCTCCATTTCACTTTCCCAGCTTCATCCCATTCTAATCCTCCCCCAACATCAGCTCCCTTCTAGTTCCAGCCCCACCCAGCATCTGCTCCTTTCTAGTCCCTGCATCAGTCCATTTCCAGTCCTATCCTAGCCTCACCATCAGCCCATTTCCAATCCTAGCTCCCTCCCCTCACAGCCCTTTTCCATTCCAAGCCCCCCTCCCCATCAGCCATTTGCAGTTCAAGCCCCCCTTCCACTCAGCCCATTTCCAGTCCTAGCAACCCCCCCAGCCCATTACCAGTCCTAGACCCCACATAGCCCATTACCAGTCCTAACCTCCCCATAGCACACTTCCAGTCTTACCCCCCATCACCCCATTTTCAGTCTTACCTCCCCATAGCCCATTTCCAGTCCTAGTCCCCCCCCATAGCCCACTTGCAGTCTTATCCCCCATCACCCCATTTTCAGTCTTACCTCCCCTCATAGGCCATTACCAGTCCTAACCCCCCAATCAGCCCACCTCCAGTCCTAACCCCCATCTGCCCATTTCCAGTCCTAGCCCCCACCATAGCCCATTACCAGTCATAACCCCCCCCCCGCCAATAGCCCACTTCCAGCCCTAACCCCCATTACCCCATTTCAGTCAGCCCCTCCATAGCTCATTACCAGCCCTAACTCCCCCCATCAGCCCACCTCCAGTCCTTCCTAACCCCCATCAGCCCATTTCCAGTCCTACACCCACCTCCTCCCTCCCTCCCTCCCTCCCATCAGCCCAGGTAAATTTAAAAAAAAAACCTGGCTTCTGCTGCTGCAGCAGAAAATCAGCTGTCCCGCGGCCCCTTCCCCTCTGCGCCTAATCTTATAGCCAAAGCGGTTTACATAGAACAAATCAGTTCATAGGTACATGGAACATTCAAAAGTGAACCAAAGTGGACTAGAATAAGGTAACTTTGAACAAGGTTAAAGGCATCAAACTTCAAGCAAGATAACTTTTTACAATATACAGATCAATCATAGGTATATAGGACATCTGCCAAGACAAGCTGTTAGGCATGATGTAGGTTGGTGAGGATTGAGATGGGTTTAGGCCAGGGGGAAGGGGGAGTGAATGTTGTTCTAGTCATCAACTCCAAAATGGTCCTTGAAGAGGTGCATCTTTAATTTCTTTCTGAAGTTTTAACTGTAAGCCACATTAGGGTCTTCATTAACCATAAGCGTGATATAAAGTGCTAGCAATAAGGAATACATTTTCAAATAGAAACTCCCTATGGAGCTTCCCATTGTAAATTTGAATAATACATTCAACATGAGCATATTTGTGCCAGTATATCTAGCATCCGCATGAGAGAAGGTGCAATGTAGGTGCCCAAAAGTATATTTAATTTGTGCACTGTGAGAGAGCACACTTACTTGTACACTTACTGAGAGGAGGCAGTTTTAACTGTGTAAACATTTTGGCTATCACTACCAAAGCAAGTTACCTAAGGTCTCAGGGATTGTGTTGGTCCAGTTGCTTCCCCTCTGCGCGGAGAGCCCTGAGTCTGCTTCATCAGGAGCGGGCTTTTTAAGCCGCGAAGAGAGTATTTCCCTCTCGCGCGGCTTAAGCCTATTCACTTTTCAAGCCGCGCGAGAGGGGAATACTCTCTTCGCGGCTTGAAAAGCACGCCGCTGATAGAGCACACTCAGGGATCTCCGGGCAGAGGGGAAGGGGCCGCAGGACAGCTAATTTTGCTGCTTGAGCAGCAGAAGCCAGTTTGTTTTTTTTAAATTTGAGTTGATTCTGCCGCTGCCACGGCGGCAACGGCAGCAGCAGAAGCCAGGATTTTGGGGTTTTTTTTGTTTCCCTCCATCGCGGGCCGCACAACATTCTCATGCGGCCCGCGGGCCGCGTGTTTGAGACCCCTGGCTTAGTATAACAAGCCAGCCTTCAGTTAAATTAAAGCCAGTTATGGTATATCTTAACAGAGAGAGTAGAATAGCATAAATATTCTTTGAATATATAGAGAGAAATTGTTTTCTAGAGACCATTTACAAAGAGACCTTCCAGTTAGGAGTCAAGAGAACTGTGAAATTGCTTTAAATAGGTGTTAAAGCCAAGTGACAAATCAAAAGGGCAACTTGGAAGGCTCCTTCTATCAAACCAAGGGCAGTGTGACTCACCCAGGAAATTAAGAGACTGCCTTAGAAGCACAGTTATAAATAGGTCACCCCTCCCACCCACCCCAGAAGCCCCCTCCCCCCGGCCCAATCATTGATTTATAGCCTCCTAAACCAGTTAAGAAGAATGGGGTTCTTACTCACTTTTAGGTTTAACTGATTATCTTCAACAGCAGATTATTTGGCCTTAAGAGTAGATTAAGTCTTTGCAGGTATAATTGTTTTAGTTACAGGTATCCCTATTCCTCTAGCAAATTTATATAACAACTTTAAATACCTAAAGGAAATCTTTAAATCTAAGATGCAGGCAGTAGTCTAGCAGCAAGATGGGGGCTATCCAATCTTTTGCACTGAGTGTTACATGTATGATTTTCTCCAAGTTGTGAGAGGTCTTATGTGTGCTAGAGGTCTTACGGAGGCTAGAGAATCAGACTTGGAGGAGCTAAGAAAGACATAGAAGTATATAGATGAGACCTACAGGGATGTAGTACTGAAGTCCCACCTTCAGTCTGGAGGTCTCTGCTGCCATGGAGGAGAGAAGTCAAATGAAAGGAGAGCATCACCTTGGTGTGGCAGGAAGTGATCCTGTAGCTAAGACCTGTTCTCTAGATACTGTAAACCCTCTCACACTGAGACTATGTCTCCAGGGCCTTGTGCCCATCAGGGAAGGGTTAGGATAGCTCTTATAGTTGGAGATTCATTTATTAGTCACATAGATAGCTAGGTGGCTGCTGGACATGAGGATCACCTGGTAATATGGTTGCCAGGTGCGAAAGTAGCAGACCTCATGCACCACCTAAAAAAGATTTTTGATAGTGATGGAGAGGAGCCTGCTGTCTTGGTACATGTTGGTACCAATGATATAGAAAAATATGGGAAGGAGGTTATGGAAACCAAATTTAGGCTTTTAGGTAGAACTTTGAAATCCAGAAAGTCCAGAATAGCATTCTCAGAAATGCTTCCCATTCCATACCCAGGACCCAAGATGCAGGCAGAACTCTGGAGTCTCAATGCATGGATGAGACGATGGTACAAGGAAGAGGGTTTTGGATTTGTTAGGAACTGGGCAATTGTGGAGGAGGAAGCTTTTCCAAAAGGATGGGCTCCACCTTAACCAGGGTGAAACCAGGCTGGCTGACATTAAGCTTTAAAAAGCTGCTTTTAAACTAGATAATGGGGGAAAAGCAACAGTCGTCCAAGGGTCATAGGACATAATAATGTATCCTTGAAGGATACTAGCAAAACAGGAAAGTCAGGGCATTCTGATAGGTTGAAAAAAAGATAAAAGTAGCTCAGTAGCCTTTAAGTAAAAATCAGAAAGAGTTGAAAGATTCCAAATTAATCCTGTCTTCAAATAGCCAGACTGTTAATATTAGCAAAAAACTTTGAAATGCCTTTATGCAGATTCTAGACGTCTAAAAAATAAGATGGGAGGGCTATAATATATACGTATCAGTGAATGAAAGGCTAGATATAATTGGCATTTTAGAGACATGGTGGAAGGAGGATAACCAATGGGATACTGTGATACCAGGCTACAAACTATATTGCAAGGATAAGGGAGATTACATTGGTGGACGGGTGGCTCTAAATGTTAAAGAGGACATCGAGTCAAACAGGATCAATGTTTTGCACGTAACAAAATATACTGTAGAATCTCTATGGGTAGAAATTCCATGTGAAAAGAAGAAGGGAATGACAGTAGGGGTGTACTACTGTTCACCTGGACAGAATGAAGAGACAGATGATGAAATGTTAACAGAAATTAGTGAAATAGCAAAGTTTACAACACAGAAATAATAGGAGATTTCAATTACTCCAATACTGACTGAGTCAAAGTCACATCAGGACATGCTAGATGAAGTAAATGGCTGCTTCATGGAGAAACTGGTTCAGGAACCAAAATATGGGATGTCATTTTTGACCTAGTCCTCAGTGGATCTAGGAAATTAAAAAGTCATGGGATAGGAGGCAGTGTACTATTGTGGATTGGGAACTGGTTAAAAGATAGAAAACAGAGAGTAGGGCTAAATGGCCAATTTCCTCAGTGGAGAAAGGTGAATAGTGGAGTACCCCAGGGATCTGTGCTGGGCCCGCTGCTTTTTAACATATTTATAAATGACCTGGAAATGGGAATAGCAAGTAAAGTAATCAAATTTGCAGATGATACCAAATTACTCAAAGTTTTAAAACACAAGAGGATTGTAAAAAATTGCAAGAAGACTTGGGGGTATGTTTACTAAACCGTCTTAATGTTACCGGTGTTAACTCCAGCAATAATGTGAAGCATGCCATAAAAGGAGTGGGGGTTCCGGTCTTAAGGCAGCATTTCAGGTTATAGCGCGATAAAGTCCATTATCGCGTGATAGAGGGAGCTGTGGCACGTTAACACACATTAGCCTTAATTAGGCATGCTGACCTGCAAGCACAGCAACAGAGATGTAGTGCAATGGTTAATACATTGACTGATGAAACAGGGGTCATGAGTTTATTTTATTTATTTATTTATTTAGCATTTCTTCTATACCGCGCTATTATCATCAGTGCGGTGTACATCAAACAGAAATGTATGCATTCAGGGTTACTGAAAATGCATTTACAATTGAACAGGGATTAGAACTTGGATAACAAGGTAATTAACAACCATTATACAACCTAGTATTTACAGTTATGTACATGGTGAGTGTAATTCTCCTGTCGGACTACAAACCGGGAAGTATCTGGTGAATAAGTGATGTTTTAGGGCATTCCTGAGTTGGGTTAAGTCTGTGATAGCTCTGATATCAGGGGGGAGGGCATTCCAGGCTTTGGGGGCATAGAAGCAGAAAGCTCTATTAGTTGTTGCGTTCTTGCATCTTGTTGATTCTTTCAGGATGGACAGTGTGTTTACTGCTACGGATCTTCTACTTCTATTGGGAGGTGAGGTGTGTATCAGTTTGGTGATGGCTATGGGGGACTGATTGTTTAGGGCTTTGAAGGTCATAATTATATTCTTATAGTGTTCTGGCTTGAAGTGGTAACCAGTGTAACTTTTTCAGGATTGGTGTGATGTGTTCAGTCCTCGATATTCCTTCTAGCACCCTGGCTGCCGTGTTCATTGCCAGTTGGAGAGGGTTTAGGGTTGCTTGTGGGAGTCCGTATAGGATTGCATTTGCAAAGTCAATGTGTGGCATCACCAGGGCTTGGAAGATTGTTCTAAAGTCCGTTTACTCAAGTAGTGGTCGTAAATGTCGAAGTGTCCTTATCTTGTGGTAAATTGATTTTGTTGTGTTCTTTATATGTGCCTTCATATCCATCTTTTGGTCAAGGGTGATGCCTAGGTATCTGATGGTAGACTTGGCTATCAGTTCTGTGCCCTTTACCTTTAGTGTGCGTGGGGGTGTGAAGTCCTGGTTCTTTGTTATGAACATTACGTCGGTCTTGGTGTGGTTGATTCTCAAGTTCTGTGTGAGGAGCCATTCTGCAACTGCATTAAAGCAGTTTGTCAGTGGAGTGAAATCGGGTTGGTCGGTCATGAAAGGCATATAGAGGAGAATATCATCAGCATAAGCTAGGCAGGATACGTTAAAGGAGTGAATTAGGTCACAGATGGGTTGCATGTAGATATTAAACAATAATGCGGATAATGAAGAGCCTTGAGGTACTCCTTGATGCTGTAGAAATGTGTCTGATGTTGTGGTGCTGAGTCTCACTTGTTGCCATCTATTGGAAAGGTAGGACTTACACCAGCTCAGTGCTGATTCCTGGATTCCTTTTTATTCAAGGCGTTCAATAAGGATTTGATGACTCACAGAGTCAAATGCAGCTGAGATGTCCATGAATATAAGGGCAAAACCTTGTCGGATGTTATCTATTCCGGTAATTATGGTGTTAAAGAGGGTGATGAGTAGGGTCTCTATACCATGTGCTTCCCTGAATCCATGTTGGGAAGGATCCAGGGGGGCTTCAGTGTCAATGTGTTGTTGTATTTGGTGTTGCACTAATACGAGAAAATATTTTTTTACTCAACGTGTAATCAAACTTTTGAATTTGTTACTGGAGGATGTAGTAAAAGCTGTTAGTGTAGATGGATTTAAAAAAGGTTTGGACAAGTTTCTGGTGGAAAAGTCCATAAACCATTATTAAAAATGATCCAGGAAATCCAGTGCTTACCCACTGGACAAGCAGCATGAAATCTGGATACCTTTTGGGAACCTGACAGGTACTTGTGACCTGGATTGGCCACTGTTAGAAACAGGCTTGATGGACTCTTGGTCTGACCCAGTATGGCATATCTTAAGTTATTATGTTAGACTTTTCCAACAGGCTTTTTATAGTTTCTCATAGAGGACTGATGCAGAGAATTTCCCATTCCCTCTCCCTCTCTCTTGACTGAACTTAATGTGTCTCAGTGTCCCTGGAGAATTATTGTTGTTCTATCCACTTGCCCTCTCTTGTATCCTCCTCTGGATTTTCTACTATAGGCATATTTTGTATTTGTTTGGTGTATGGCTTGCTTGTCTACATTCTGTTATCATTGGTATTGTAGACCACTTAGATGCATACTCCAAGAGGCCGCCACTAGTGATATAACAAATAAATAAAAGTAAGTAAATAAATAACACAGGTACACTAAAAAATTTTTTTTTAAACTGCCTCTAATGTTTCGATTGATTTTTACGTTTTTTGGTGCGCTGAATCCAAATCTGGTAACCAATTTGCTCCATCACATACAGATTTTTTGCTACATTGGGTTAGCAGTTTGAGGTGAACGTTTCAGATTGAGTGCGATCGAGATAAAAGTTTCTTGGATGAATTCTTTATACTAATTGTTTAGTAGTTATTCAAATAAGAATAAAGAAAATTGTAACAAGGCAACACATAAGAATAGAGTAATGTCAACAAAACACACTGAGATGGTAGCAAAATTGTCTGCACTTAAAACAGCCACATACATGTGCACAAACATTGAGCATATAAGAGCGAGGTTAGACACAAAGCAAAGCAAAGAAATGTGCAAAAAATGTTGTACAGGTATGTATGTAAGAATAGAAAACGCAAACCGCACCATTGCAATACATGAAGACAAACACCCGATGGTGTGAAAATAAAATTCTAATAAATGAGATCCGACACTGTGGTAATAACTAGCAAATTTTTATTTCAAAGTTTAGTAAAAACACGATATTTGTCAACACAGTTTAGATTTTAAAGTCATTCTTGGGTCAATCAATCTCCTGGTGGGCCCGTTTCTTCTTCCCCCGAATGCTTCTCTTGGTGCGCTGCTTGGCGTATTTTTCATCTGGGGTTTCCCGCAGCAGCAACCAGCAGAAATCAGCCATCATAGTGGTGTTCCATCTTCCTTGGTACCTTCTCTCTGCGTCCTTGATGTCCTGGTGAAACCTTTCACCTTGTTCTTCACTGTACGCCCCCAGGTTTTCGGGAAAGTAGTTCACATGGGAGTGCAAGAAATGGACTTTCAGGCTCATGTTACAGCCTTGTTCTTTGAAGGCATTGAGCATCCTGGCAACAATATCCTTATAGTTCTCATCCCGCCTGTTCCCCAAGAATTTGAGAACAACATCCTTGAAGGAATCCCAGGCTTCTTTTTCCTTCTCAGACATCGTTTCAGCGAATGCTCCATCTGAAATGATTTTCCTTATATCAGGGCCAACAAACACTCCTTCCTTTAGCTTTGCTTCAGAAAGTCGGGGGAACTTTGAGCAAAGGTACCGAAAGCACTCACCATCTTTTGGAAGGGACTTGATGAATTGCTTAATGAGACCCAACTTAATGTGGAGAGGTGGTAATAGAATTTTATCATGAGGTACCAAGCTCACATGAAGAACATTTTTCTCACCGGGTCTCAAATACTCCCGAATTGGCCAGTCTTTTTTCCCCCAGTGTAGGTCGCGGGCCCGGCTATCCCACAAGCAAAGGAAGCAGGGATATTTGGTGAAACCGGATTGCTGCCCTAATAGCATGGATAGAATTTTAAAGTCTCCACAAATCATCCACTTATGCTCATCATAACGAATCTTCTGAAGAATCAGGGCCAAATTCTCGTATTTTTCTTGGAGAATAACAGAGTGAGCAATAGGAACCGAAGCGAATGTGTTGCCATTATGAAGAAGAACACCTTTTATGCTGTCTTTTGACAAATCAATGAACAGCCGCCATTCAGCAGGATCATACTTGAGTTTAAACTTTTCCATCACTCCGTATATATCGTTGCAAAATACCAAATCTTCCTCTTTGCTGAAATACTTCAAAAATTGTGTCTCGCGGTTGCGGTACCAATAAAAAGTTGTTCCTGGTGACAATAGATTTTTCTGTTTAAGCCGAGAACCTAGCAGTTGGGCAGCATCTTTTGGGAGTCCTAAATCCCGGACTAAATCATTCAATTCAGCTTGAGAGAAAAGTTCAGGTTTTGGATCTGGTTCAGTTTCAAACTCGGAAGTACTGGACTCATCGGGAAAAGCCATCTGATGAGTCTCATCATGATCAGAACCGTCCACACAAATATGATCCAAAGATTTTGGTGGTTCAGGCACAGGTACTTCGTTGCTATGAGGCATAGGCCTAATTGCTGAGGGAAGGTTGGGGTAACTTATTACGTTCTTATTTTTTAAGTTGTATCCCTTCACAATGCAAGAGCAAAAATAGCAGTCACTGCTGTGGTCTCTTTGTTCACGCCACATCATAGGTATTCCGAAACGAAATGCTTGTTTTTTACCTTTCATCCATAAGCGTAGATCTTCCTCACATGTCTTGCACACTTTGTGAGGAGCCCACGGTTTGTCTTGATCGCCTAACTTCAAACCGAAATAGGCGAAATATACTTTTTTAATAAATGCAGAAATGTTCCTCTGCTGCTTTTTCACGGTATATTCCCCACAAATAAAACAAAAACTGTCCGGAGAGTTGACGCAACCTCTGGCTCTGTGAGCCATCACAAATACACAGCATTGCAAACTACAACTGTAGTGAACCACTTCGGAATAAAGCTGGATTATGACTGAGCAAAGAAAAGGTAATAATGAACTTGCAAGAAACTGAAATTTGACAGGAACGTTCATGTCGCAACCACCGTGTTTGAGCGAGCGAACGAGGCGAGGCGAACAGGAAAGAACATGCGCCAGCGCGAGTACTGGATTTAGCCCCCCGCCTCCCAATTGTCCTGTTAATGTATAAAATGAATACAAAACACTCTAAAATATCATGAGGGAGTGTTTCTAGTTTGTTAACCATTACAACCTCTATTTTGGGCCAAGAAAATAAACTGCAGTCGGCTAAAAAGAAATTATGTGAACATTCCTTATATGGGTAAGAAATCTAATTTTGCAAGAAAACGTGACGTGATGGAACATTTTGGCTATTTTTCCTGGATTCAGCACCCCAAAATCTATAGGAATCAGTTGCAAAACTGGCGGCAGTTTTTTGGTAGTGTACCTGTGTAATGTATCTCCTGACAATACTGTCTACTATCAGCAGAGCACACCTTGCTGACACCACATTTCCCCACCTAAACAGAAGAGTATGCTTTGTCAATTCAAAGAAAGCACATCCATAATAGAAGGTCCACTGTACCTTCACAATCTCTTTCTTCTCTCCCCCACCCACCTACCCTATCAAAAGGTCCAGGATCCTGGAGAACCTTATCTGTTATTTTTCCCTATTTATAGTGGTATTTTTAGGCCATTAGAGCCTGATTTTCTTCTTGGAAATGGAGTAGAGAACCATTTGCTTTTCTGTTGGAGTATGGGGTTGATGAATAAAACCAAAGATACTACAGACCACTCAAATTACTGTCCTGACTCAAATTTACCTTATCTCTCAAAACTTACAGAAAAAAATGCACGAGGCCGCGGGCCGGGTCCCGCGGCCGTCAGTAACCAGGGCCCGGGCCCGGCCTCGGCCTCCTGCACGTGACAGGGGAGTATGGTGGGGGGGGGGGGGATGAGATCTGGAGGAGCGCGGCATTTGAAATTGCCCCTGCCAAGATGGGGCGATTTCATTGGCCTTGAGCATCGGGGGGGGGGGGCAGAGCAGGTGTCGGCAAGGAGCAGCGTAGCTGTCTTTCTTGCCGCGGCTCTTCGGGGAGCAGACGTGTTCCCGCCCTCCCACCCTTTGATTTGGGGGTTAGGTATGTTGCAGCTGGCGGGGGTGGGGTAGAGAGCCAGCGCTCGCAGAAGCGGCGCGGGCTTGAACTGGTTTAGGAGCAGTGGGGGGCGCAGTGCTCCTCGGGGTGGGGCAAGACAGCCCGGTTGGGGGTCTCGGCCCAGTATTGGGGGTGTGGGGGCCGGCCTTTGCTACTAGTATGGCGAGGCAGGCGGCGGGGTCCGGGGGAGGAGGATGCTCCGACTTGCTACTAATATGGCGGGTGGGGGCATCGTCCGGCGATGGGGTGGGGGGCTGGGTTATGTTGAAAGTTGTATATTTTGACCTGTGTTGGGCCGGTTGTTACAGGTTATAAATAAAGCTGCGACCAAAGTTTGTACCATATTCAGTTGTTGGGTATTTTGTGGGGGTAATTTATGTTGGGGTGTTAAGGCTTGCTAAGGGAGGCGAGGAGGGCCTCCGGGTTTACCAGAGTTAATGGTTTTCTTATACTTGCCAGAACATGCAGAACACACAAACTGTCTTTACCCTAGTTAATCTGGTTTTCATCCCAACCTCTGTGCCAAAATATTATTAATCTCACCTATACATGGCATTCATTCCACTTTGGATAAGGGAGATATTATATTTGCAGTCTCCATAGATCTTTCAGCAGCATTTGAGCTGGTAGATCACTCTATTCTATTATCCCTCCTTTTAGAATTGGGCATCACAGATCAGGTTTATAACTGTTTTTCATCATTACTTACTGACCGTAAATTTCAGGTAGTTGTACAATCCTCCTTTTCTGCTTCTATGCCCCTACCCTGTGGAATCCCACAGGGCTCAGTTCTCTCAACTTTACTTTTTAATCTCTTTTGTAGCCCGTTGGCAACCTTAATCCAAGATCTAAACACTACTGCTTATTACTACAATGACAATACTTTGCTAGTAGTCCATTTAAACCCTCTTGCTCCAGACTTATCCTCTATCAATCATACTCCAAATTCCATTTCTTCCTGACTTCAGTCCAATCATCTGAAATTTAACCCTAGTAAACCATCAGCTATATGGTTCACAGGGATCTCAACCCCATCATCCAAAGTTCCATCTATTGAAGGTATTCTTATTCAGTTTACTTCTACTTAAATAACTTAGGGGTATGTTTACTAAATGGTGCTAACGGTGCAACTGTGATGTTATCGTGTGATATGTGATGTTATTGCACAATAATGGCGCATTACCGTGTGAGAACGTCACGTATCATGCGATAACATCTCCAGCGGCATTAAGATGCGTAGAGGGTGGAGTAAGGCTCCACAGAGGCGGAGATAAGGGGTCAATGGGCAGAGAGTGGGCGGGGAGAGGCCCCATGCACACTAACGCCGTGAAATGAAGATCTTAAAATTAGCGCCAGTGAAAACCTTGCGCTAGAGGCACATTTATAATGTATAAAGTTATAATGTATAAGCACAAACGTTATAATGTAGTCACAAAACAGTTTTTGTGACATGTTAAGAGATATGTAAAACGCCCCTGATCTCTGGAAAGGGTGGTATAGAAAAATGCAACAAATAAATAAATAAATAAATAAATAAAACATTTGCAGCGGAGAGAGACCATTTCAGTCAGCAATGTGCAGCAAAGGCAGGGAAACCAAGAAAAGTGATAGTAGTGATACATGTGCAGCAACATCATAGTGCCCAAGTACGAGAGGGCACTACGATGAGGCTGTAAATGGGGTACAGGGGACTGCAGGCGGGACATTAAGTGTGGCAGCTGGGGCACAGGGTGGGCTAGGCAGATGCCTAGGTGACACATAGGAATGCAGAAGCAGAAAACCAGCAAGACATCAACTGACCAAGGGCAAACATGGCCACAAGTGTGTGTCCCACAGTGTCCCAGGGGGCAGTACCCAGCAAGTACCCCAAAGGGCACATAACATCGGCAGGCGGTGTCGGGGGGAAGCGTGGATGTCTATGCAGGCACCCCTACCCCCATATCACGCACAACAGGCAGCCGCCTACCGGCACACTGGATGGCCTGGGACTGGGCAACACCAGCACCACTGGCAGAAGGGCATGTCAGCATGGTGGCGGAGGGGTGCTGTTGGTGGAGGGGGCAGTGGCATATGCCCACAGCAGACCATGGCCAAGCCCCATTTAGGTGGGTGCCATGCACTGCAACAGACAAGGTCTGTCTGACCAACAGTCATGGTATCCCCAGGGAATGATCTGCCCCTGTGGCAACAGTTTGGTGCAGTGTGCTCAGGGGCAGAAGGTCACAAGTTCAAGTCCCAGCTGTGGATCCTGCACACCATGTCCCTATATATTACCCAGTACTAAACCATGGTAATTAAGATAGAACCTTTATTGCAGATAAAATAAAAATGCCATAAACGCCTATATTTTACCCTACAGAGCACAAACAAAATAAACATGTGCAATCCCTAGAGCAGAGTTCCCCAACTGCAGTCCTGGAGGGCCAAACACCATTCAGGTTTCATGCTGTCCCAAATAAATATGCCTGTGCTGCATTTGTATGCCCCGCCCCTATTGTATGCAAATATAGCTCATGCATATTCATTAGGGACAGCATGAAAACCTTAACCGTGTTTGGCCCACCAGGACCAGAGTTTGGAACCTTTGCCCTAGAGCAGCAGCCAACAGGGGCACAAACGCCCACACCCACACCTACATGCTCCACCATCCAAAGCCTCACAGAGAGTCAGGCTGTTGGGCCCTGCACGGAGCAGCATCTCCCAATACTAGCACCTGCATACCTTAGCAATTCCATCCTAAACTTGGGAAAACGTTCCACATATATCAAAAGGTTGCTATGATTAATGTCAGATAACAAATCCTAAGTTAAACACAATTTGTTGACAGAGATTCATCATAGCAACCTTTCTGATATTGGTGGAGTGTGTTTCAGTTTTTGCTTCTGACAGTGTTTACCACCCCGGGTAGTGACCCTATCAGTATTGCATACCATAGCAATGCCCGCACTGTGCCCAGGACTGGTGTGGCGGCCAGGGCTGCCAAAAACCTCTATATTTGCACAATGCTGACATAGGTGTGGGAGTGTGCGTATGTCTATCCAGTGTTTTGTGGCTGCCTACACCTTACTGAGTCCACACTGCTTGCACTGTTTCCAGTGTTAGCCTGCCAATGTGCATAATGAGGAGCAAGGTACTGTGGGTATGGCCCAGACAGGGTGGCCTGGGCAGGATGCATCTGCACGAGGCATAGGGCAATGGCCGGGACATTGTAGTGCCCCACCACCACCTGCATGGACAGGGTGGCCACAGCATGTCATGCTGGGGGGGGGGGGGTGACACTTTCACCCTGACTGAGCAGTGACCATGGCATGGCTAGGTTCCCCCACAGTGCTATACACCATTTTTGTCAAGTGATATCTATGAGTTCTATTTTCTGGGAACCAATCACTGACATGCCTGCTTGGTGTGTGTGTGTGTGTGTGTGTGTTTTTGTGTTTTTTTACATCCCATTTTTGGGTGCACAGTGTTTCTCCAGGAACATGCACTATGTATTAGCTAGCAGACTGTCTGCAGTTAGCATGTGTATGGCTGGAACACCTTGCAAGATGCAGTGGGTGGAGACTGACTGTGCCCTTTGCTGGTGAATGTCAAATAGCGGTAGGGGGCAGCTGAGCTTTTCTAGGCCTACTGCCTGTCTGCCAGTGCCCTATGTGATGAGTACAGATCTGCATTGAGGACTGGGGTTGATGGTCCCTTCTACTGCCACCATTGCAGAGATATAGAATGTGGATCTGTTGGTGGGAAATCCTTTCCCCCACCATGACCCAAAAAGGGTTGGGTGGTGATACATAATCCGCTTTTGGGTCCAACCACCACCCTTCTTTTATAACATGTGGCCATGGCAACCACACAGGATATGCACTACTCTGGGTGCATTACAGTCCACAAGGGCTAGACATGACTGTGAAATACAGATGGACACAGGTGTATCCTAGGTGTGTCTGCAAAGACTACCTATCATACACTGGCCCTAATGGGGACCTGCAGCACAGCCTACATCAGCCAAGCCAGGTGCTGTGGACCTGTTGCTCGGCGTCCTACCTCACCCTCAGGGTGAGCACAGGAACCGCACAATGTCACGGCCTGTAGCTACTCTGTGCCTGTAACACACACAATCATTTCCTCCTACCAGGCCGGGTTGCTATAGAGGCGCATAACCCATCTTTTGAGCAGCTGTAGGCTGTTGATCTGCATGTGCAGTGCATCATGGGTGCGGGTGGGTTTACCCTATCCTGGTAACCACAGCAGACAGTTTGTGTGGTGACCTGCTGTCTTTCTGTAGCCAGCCAGCGGGGTGTTAGATGTTATAGAGATGTAGCCCACTGGTTACTTCAATGACTGGAAGCAGAGATCATGGGTTTGATCTCACGGTGGTTTTATTTAATAAGGCTGTCTGAGGCATTTCCTTTTAATTTAAATCAGTGCTGCCAGCAAAAACACCCTCACAGTGCTATAGCCTAAGGTGCCTCATTATTTATTTATTTATTTATTTTATTTAACATTTCTTCTATACTGCGCTATTAAAATCAGTGCGGTGTACATCGAACAAAAGTACTGCAATGCATACAAGCAACATTGAGTTTACAAAGAACAGGGAATTGAACATGGGATAGAAACCGGGGAAACTAAATACATATCAACTCGAAACTATGTACAATACTCTAATGTAAGTGGGTGTTGCATTGAATTTGTGGAGATGAAGATTAGTGGTTGGTTGGGCTTGAGTGGGGACTACCTATTGTCTGTGGTGTTGACGTGCAGGGGTGACTGGGGTATGAGGGAAGCTTGCTGGTTGTGCTTCTGTCACCAGAAGTTTCTGGGTAGCATTTTGTGAAAAGGTGGAGTTTTAAGGCTTTTCTGAATAGGATGAGGCTTTTAATTCCACGGATTTCGTGGGGGAGTGCATTCCAGTTTAAAGGGGTGAATATGGAGAAGGCTCTGTTAGAGGTAGCCTTTGTGCATGTGGTCATTAGCTTGGGGACTACTAATGTGTTCAATGCAGTAGACCTTCTGTTTCTATTTTCCAGGGTACTATGGACTAGCTTGCTGATTGGCGTAGGGGGGTAGTTATTTAGGGCTTTGAAGGTGAGGACCAATGACTTATATTGGAGCCTGGCATGTAAAGGTAGCCAATACAAATCCTTCATGATGGGCGTTATGTGATCGGATCTTGACGATCCGGAGAGGACTCTTGCGGCTGCATTCAAAGCTAAGCCGAGCGGGTTTAAGGTTGATTGTGGGAGGCCATGGAGGATGATGTTTGCGAAGTCAAAATGTGGAAGGACTAATGCCTGGAAGGTTGTTCGGTAGTCTGTGAAGTCCAGTAGGTGTCGGAGGTGACGTAGGGTTCTGATTTTATGGTATATTGCCTTTGTGGTGTTTTTCACATGTGCTGTCATATCCAGGTGCTGGTCCAGGGTGATGCCGAGGTAACGGATTGTGGATTTGGACTTCAACTCTACATTGTTGGCCAGTAGTGATGAGGGAGGTGTGAATTTGTGGTTCCTCGTGACAAATAGGACATCTGTCTTGCCGTGATTAATCCGTAGGTTTTGTGACAACAGCCAGTCGGCTACTGCTTCGAAGCAACTAATTATTGGGGAGAGCACTGGTTGGTCTGTCAAGAACGGCATGTAAAGGAGGATGTCATCAGCATAGGCGAGGCATTTTACGTTGAAGGATCGGATTAAGTCACATATCGGCTGCATATAAATGTTGAACATTAGTGATGATAAGGATGATCCTTGGGGAACACCCTGTGTTTGCAGAAATGGTTCGGAGGATGAGTGGCCGGCCTTGACTTGTTACCACCTATTGGATAGGTAGGATTCACACCATTTTAGAGCTGTGCTTTGGATCCCCTTTTCTCTCAAGCGTTGTAGAAGTATGTCATGACTCACCGAATCAAAGGCGGCGGAGATGTCCAGGAAATTAAGGACAAAGCCTTGCTGGATATTGTTGATTCCTGTGACCAGATCATTGAATAGGGTTGTAAGGACAGTGTCGACTCCATGTGCTTCTCTGAATCCGTGTTGGGCGGGATCCAACGGTGCTTCGGTGTCGATATGTTGCTGGATTTGTTGTTGAGCAGCTTTTTCGATGATCTTGGCAAGCTGGGGGATGCTCGAGATTGGTCTGAAGGATTCTACTTTAGATGGGTCTAGTCTGCTGTTTTTTAGTAAGGGCTTAATAGAGGTGTGTTTGAGGCTTTGCGGGAATGATCCTGTAATAAAGGACTGGTTCAGTATTTTGCACAGGATGTGGCTTATGTCATGTCGCAGCTCTTTGATCCAGCTGGCTGGGCAGGGATCGTTGGGTGCCGTGCTGGGGTTAACAGAAGCAATGATGTCTTCAACCTCTTTATTGGATACTGTGGTGAAATTGCATAGTGGAGTTGCTTGAAACGCTTTAGGCGATGTGGAGGGGTTATTAATGCCTATGTTTGCGTTGGTCTTGACCATCTTCGATTGTAAGTAGACTGCGTAGTCCTGTGGTTGAGGCATTGGAGGGTGGACTGAGACTGGCTCTCCTGTTATGGACTTTACTATATTGAACAAGGCATGTGGTTTGTTGATGGAGCGTTTTAATATATCGGTGTGGTAGAATTTCCTATTCTGCGTTATCTTCACACGGTGGGTCAGTAAGTATGAGTTGTAAGCAGTGTGCGCTTCAGAGGAGTGGGTTCGGCGCCACTGTCTCTCAAGTTTGCGTAGATGGTGTAGAGATGTTCGTAGGTCCGTGGAGAACCAGGGTGCATGTTCTCTTCGCTTTGTAGACTTTTCAGTGTATGATGGACAGGAGGCAGCTCTAAGGTTTTCATCCCATTTAGATATGAGGTCATCTAGGCTGAGGGATGTGTGGGTCATAAGAGGTTGGAGGTTCTCTAGGACTTTGCTCTTGTTGAGCGGACGGAAGCAGGCTGCTGGAGTTCTGGATGTATTTGGCATTGTCTGACTGTTACTGGGAGTACTTATGGGTATATGGAAGCTGAGGAGATAGTGATCGGACCAAGGCACTGGTGTCACGGACAGTGCGAGGTCTTGGGATGTCATGGCGTTGGAATGAGGAGCGAAGATGAGATCTAACCTGCCTCCCTTATTATGTGTGGAAGAGTCGACACATTGTTTGTATCCTAGATCCTCTAGGGCCTCAAGGAATGCTGCTGCGTGGCTATCTTGAAGAGATGGGAGGTTGAAGTCGCCGATTAACCAATTTGGAGATTGTAGGGTGGAAGTGGTACATGCGAGTTCAATTATAGTCGAAAGGTCATCTGGTGATGGAGTGGGTGCCCGGTATAGAAGGTTGATTGCGCAGAGTTCATTTGATATGGTGAGAGCGTCGAGGTGAGTTGAGCTGGAGGTGTTGCGCAACTTAAAATGAAGGTCGGCTTTGGCGAGGATGAGTGTCCCGCCTCCTTTCTGAGTGGACCTGTGGCATGTATATAGGGAAAATCCTGGGGGAAGCATCTGATTCAAGAGAACATTGTCGCAAGCGGACAACCATGTCTCAGTGATCATCAAGATGTCAAGATTGTATAGGGGTATCAGGTCAATAGCTGCAGGCCATTTTGAACGTACTGATCTGGCATTTATCAACGCACACTTCAGTAGGCATTGCTGGCGTTGTTTCTTGGCTCGTGTCTTTTTGAAGATTTGAAGGGGGATGTTAAGTAGGTGGGAGTGGGGTGTGTGGTTGCTTTTCGTTGTGGTGTGGTGTGGGAGTTCAGGCCGTCTCCTTCCGTGGTGTAGGATTGGAATGTGGTTAGTGCCCTGGTTGAAAGCATTTGAAATGTTGGGGAGCCCAAGGGAAAGGAGGGAGATGAATAATATCAAGAGTTTGTACATTCTGGGTTGGCAACAGAGCAGATAATAGTGAGTACAATGATGATAATAATGAGGTAGCTATAACTGGTGATGATGAAGTTAAGTGTAGAAAGGTTAACAGTGCAAGAATATACTGGCTACTGGCACTCAGGATATTAAGTGCACTGGTGGATGGCAGTTGACGGTAATAGTAATAATAATACTGCGCTGGATAATTCTAGATTGCTAGCAATAAAAGGTGAACTGCAGAGAACTGACAACAGTACAGTGAGTGCAAAGTGGTATCAAACAAGACAGCAGTGCACTTATACAGGTAACAGCATATGGCTTCAGGAGTCTAAAGGGTGAAGGACTTGCCTTTTCCTGAGACGGACGGCTGGCTCTGTTCTGGGTGAGAGTTCTGGCTTTATTCGTGGAGTTGCTGAGGTGCCACTGCCTAAGGGCCACGCCAAAGGGCCCTCTGGCGAGGCCCTCAGTCGCGGGCCCGACAGGCGCGGGCCCGCCTGACGGTGGCTTCTTTTTATCTGCTGGGCTCCACCTCCCACAGCCCCGATTGGGCTGGAGGCTCCTGAGCAGGGAAGATGGCTGCGCCCCGCTCAGGTGTGCTCTACCCCGATCGGGGAGCACGGAGCCGGAGAAGGAAGGTGGAGAGAGGCTTGCTCCCGACGGCGGCTTCTTTTTATCTGCTGGGCTCCGCCTCCCACAGCCCTGATTGGGCTGGAGGCTCCTGAGCGGGGAAGATGGCTGCGCCCCGCTCAGGTGTGCTCTACCCCGATCGGGGAGCACATAAAGCACCCTATTAGGCGCACTATAAAGCGCCTTATAGGGCACATTATAAGGTGCCTTGGTGGACAAGGCACTTTATAAAGTGCCATATGGAGTGCCTTATAGGGCGCCTTATGCAGCACCTTAGGTTACGGCACTGTGAGGGTGTTTTTGCTGGCAGCACTGATTTAAATTTAAAAAAGGAAATGCCTCAGACAGCACTGATTTAAATTAAAAGGAAATGCCTCAGACAGCCTTCTTACATAACACCACTGCAGAATCAAACCCATGGCTTTTGTCTCCACAGTCATTGCTGTAACCAGTGGGCTACAGCTTTATTGTGTCTAACACTGTGCTTGCATGAACTTAGGGTTAATGCGCGTTAATGTGCCACGGTGCCTACTATCTCACGATACAGATTCTTGCTACCTTGCCGCTAACATTAAGATGGTTTAGTAAACATACCTCTTAGTGTGACCCTGGACACGGAACTATCATTTTCATCTCACATCATTTGCGCTGTGCATTGATCTTTCTATGCTCTACGACAGTGTTGTGATATCTGTATATTCCTCAAGTCTCCCACATTAACATCCCTTTTCCTTAATTTTGTGGTTGCATGCTTGGACTACTGCAATTCTGTTTATACTGATATTCTGAAATTAACTAACTGCAATCTTTTCAGAACACTGCTAATCTTATCTTATGCAAAGAAAACAGATCATATTACACTGCTTCTTCAACTGCACTACTGGTTGCCCGTTCATGATCGCATACGATTCAAACTTCTGACACTAGAACATACAGTTCTCTAATCTGGTCTGCCAGCATATCTTCATTCTTTACTCATCTTCCACATTCCTATCCATGCTGTACAGTCATTGCACACAGACTTCACATTTCCCCATCCTCTAAAGCCACATTTGAATCTACTTGTTGTTCAACTTTTTTATTCTGTTCCTTGGAATTCTCTTCCATTTCAACCCCATTTGAAATCCTTCCATCTCAAATTCAAATCTCAACACATTTATTCCTACAGGCATTCATGACTTAGATGGGTCAATCAGCTCTGGAGGTACTAAAATGTCCCTGCTATATTTGTCTTTTTCCTCTGTCTTGCTCCTTTTTTTCTGTCCTGTCTAACTAAGATGGAGTTATTTTCTTTCTCTTATTAATTATTTTTTATTGTAAACTGCTTTGCTTATACAAGAAATATGCTTATTAAAACTTTATATACCAAATCAATATCCCCACTGAAGCTAGGTTTATGATATTCGGTAATGATTATATATTACTGGTGATAGAAATATTTCTATCCTGGTACTTTATGAGCATTATCTATCATGGTAAACCCAATTTAAATGTAATATTCAATGTAGGCTTCAAGTCCTATGGAGGGGACATATGGGATGTCTAAGCCAGAACATCTGAAAAATATTCAGGCATATCCAGGTGCAGAAGCGATTTCACAAATATGGACATACCCAGTGGGGACATCTGTGGGGACATCTACATAGACATTCTCAGAAGCTGGCTGTCTAGGATACCCTGATAGTTAGTGTTAGCTTAGTGGGCTAGGAACAGGATATCCAGGGTTCACATCCCACTGTTGCTGTCATTGACTTTTAAGTTTCTCATGTGTTCCCTTTTGTGTTCTACAATATAGAACTACAGCATTCAGCCCATTGCACTTGAATGTTGTTGTTTTCAGAACACAAGCTACACTTTTAACCTCTAAAGTCTGCCTTTGTGGTGGCTTTAGCATACAGGTATATTTTAACATTGATTCTTCCTCTATCAATGATAGTTTTGCAAGAATTAGGAGATCATGTCCCTCTTTAAAATTCCATGTCCATGTCCTCCTCATCCCTCACAGGCAAAGATAATAGTTTAATTTGTCCTACCGAGCATTGTCTCGAGTGACACGCCATTCACTTGTAATTGTGCTGCCCATAATGGGCTCCTTTATTGTATTTTTATGAGTTGTTTGTGCTCTAGTCCTTATGTTAATTTTTATCTCTGGTATTATACCTTATGTGCTTCTTCATATGTTTATTAATTTTATTGGTCCATCTTGCATTGGCTGTTTTTAATCACTTCTTTTTATATGCACTAGATATTGTGATTTTAAGTTTTATATTTATTATCCATTTATTTATTGTTTTACCTATGTTCTATATTTTGAGGTTTGTACCACTGAAGAAGGCCGGCACGGCCAAAATGCACTGGGGTTTTACAATAAAGTTATTTGGACTGCCACTCTATGCACTGGCTCTTTGGTTTGCCCATTCAGACTTGGACCCTCACACTGGGGATGTCTCCCGGTATTCAGCGGCATGACTAACGCTACTAAAGTGGCCAACTGCTGCTGCTGAACTTTAGACCCAGATATTCAATGCCAGGGCCATATCCGGGCCCCAGCACTGAATATCCAGGTTGCCTGGATTGCCACAAAGCTAACTGGGCAGCGGTGATATTTAGCTACTGTCTGGTTAGCTTCAGCAGTGAACGTTAGGCCAGTCTTTATTGCACCTGCATTCCGATAACCAGGCAGCAGCTCAGTAGCTCTGCTGTCCAGTTATCTCCAGGTGCTGCCCCGGGAATGCCCTGTGATCTCTCATGAGTCTTTCTGCAGGGACTCTGCTGCTATATTTCCAGGGCCTGCTCCAGAGTTGGTTCAAGAAGTCTTATGCCCCTGACTGTCAGACTAGATTGTTTAGCTTTGAATGCCCTGCTCTTTGCTGCCTCCCAGAAGCTGCCACCCTAGACGATTGCCTAGTTTGCCTAATGGTTGGGCCAGCGCTACATATTGCTTCTGCAGAGTTTACCTGCTGGCTTCAATGGTAGGGAACAAACCATTTAATGCAGCACCGGTAAACGTCATTCCAGCATGGATCCATGGTGCCATGGAACTGGGATGCTAGTGCACCGCAGATCCATGCAGTAGCACAAGCTGAGCTAGCGAGGGAAGTACCTGGACATGCTTCAGGCCAGAATCGGGGCACACCCTGCCTGTCCAGGTCTGTTGAACCTGATTCTGGACCCACAGTGAGTTGTTTCCATCTCTAAGCCCCACACCATATCACCTGTGAACGCCTGCAGCCTATTCTTTATTTCAAAATACTTTATTATGGAAATGAACAAGTCCATCAACATACAGCAGGTTCCACTGCTGAAAAAGATATATATGCCCTTGTGATGGGGTTACCCATATACGTGCCCTTGTGATGAGGTTACCCATCCCTCTCCAATGGGAGTATCAACAGCTCCCTTTAAGAGAGTCTGCAGCCCAGAATTCAGGTCTGGGACGGCATGGCTCAAAAGGAGAGGTCAAGAATCCAGCAGGCTGCAGGAGGGAGGGCGGGCCCATGGAGCCAGGAGTCCTTCCAAGGCAAGCTGTGCAAAGAGATTCTGAGGTAGGAACTTTAACTGGGGCTGGATAGGACAGCTTTGTCGAGGTTAAACAAATTGAGACAGAATAAAACTGCTTTTATTTTGCCTGAACTGCTGTCTGGCCTATATTTTATAGAAAACCCCTTCCCATTGCTTGCCACACTATCACATATGATGGCAGCATGGGGATTTCCTCTACCATGTGTCTGAGGGCAAATCCACATCTCTCCAGGGCTAGGCCTCGACAACAGGGCAGGATGTTTTTTGTTATTTTTTATGGGCTAAGAGGGTTAGCCTCACCCTAGTTAGGAAGCTTGAAGAAGGTATAGTCAGTGCTGGGCAGGCAGGTTTTGTTTTGGCCACTAGAGGCCAAAACAAAGTTTGTTGGAGCAAAGTTTGCTGGAGCTGGAACACTGCATGGATATAGTAACGCAGCTGCAGAAGAGGAAGCAGTGGTGGTATTGCAAGAGAACAGTGACAAGCCAGGATGGAGAGGCTCCTTTAGATTCTTGCAGAAGTTCAGCAGCAGCAGCAACTGCAACAATATTAGTACAACAGCAACAATATCAGCAGTAGTTTCAACATGTCCTGCTGGAAGGGCAGCAACAACAGCAGCAGCAGATACAGACTTTTATTTGAGTGCAGACGGAGCTATAAAAGAGTTATCTAGCTCAGTTGACCCTGGCCCTGCAGAGATCGCAACTCAACCCTCCAGCGCAAGTGCTTAAAATGATGGTAAAAGAAGAACTGGACCATTTTATGGTGAACTTTGAACTTACTGCTGCATGGGTTTTCTTTGTGGAGGTTTAACAAGCTGGGACAGAATAAAAACTGTTTTTGTTTTCCCTGAAATGTTGTCTGGCCTGTGTTTTAAAGATCCCACCGCATGCCACACCGCCACAGTCCTATGAATACAAAACTTATCACTCAACATTAAATCAAAGACCATTTCTCCAGCAGATTTTATAAAGGTGGAAAAGATCTTTCCAAATTTTACCTATAACTCCTCTTGCCACAAGAAGCAAAATCTTAATCAACGTTTTCTTATTTGGATGGAAAATATTGGGAGGATCATGACTCAACAAAATACTTCCAGGACTACAGAAAGATTCATCCCAAACTGCAGTTTTTGTACAACATCACAACAGATGGTCAAAAGACAAAATGTCATCATAGTTATACCAACAAAGTGAGGAACTATCTGGGTTGCATTTAGCTATCCTTTGTGGAGTAAGAAGGGAATGATATAATAATATCTGCAGTTGAGTCTGCACTTTTATTAACCAAACTAAATGTGTGCCTTAGGGCCTAAGAGATGTTCTCAGTCCTTTACATATTTAGCTAACGCCTTATATAAATGTGAAATCATTCATTTCAGGCCCCAACTATGAAAAAAAGATTTTCAACATCGAGCAGCTTCCTCAAGATCCACCTTTTATTTTCAGGAAGACAGAAAAAAATGTCAAAGTTGGAAAAATTGGAACAAAGATGGACATGTAATTGTTACTCCATATTTATTTTATTCCAAAAAAACATTTTCTTTAAAGAAAACTGAAAAGGAAATTGGTTTAATATCTTCCTATCTAACTAGGCGAGAAGTAAAGTCCATATGTCGATTAAAACATGTTAACATGGGAGCGAAAGGAAATTAAAAAAAATATTTTCAAAATGCTACAGATGAAGCCTCCAAACCCTGTAATCATTCAAAATAAAGGAATGTTCCCGAGGATGCCAGGGAAGTGATGGCCATGTATCAAAAACTGTTTCTTGAATACTCAGAGATACTACAACAAAGTTTTCTAATTGGACCCACTGTAAAGTTATCAAATTCTACAAAAGAAATAGGGATTTTTAGATAGACATACCAACAAGGAGTGGAGGAGTAGCCTAGTGGTTAGAGCAACTGCCTAATACTGAGAAGATTAAGGGTTCAATTCCCACTAGCACTCCTTGTGACCTTGGGCAAGTCACTTTACCCTCCATTACCTCAGAAGAAAAGTCTGGCAATCTACTTCCAGTGATACATTGCCAAGAAAACACAGAGGTAGCTGGGTCACTATGAGTCAACACTGACTTGATGGCACTATAAAAACCAAACAATGCCATTCCATACCTAGAAGACCCACCTTTTCTAAATCCTTAGGAACCTGAAGTAGGCTAAAAGGTATTGAATGTTTTATTTTTCCATTGACAAACAAAACTGGCTAATGATTTATCATCCAAATTGAAAAAGGTCTTCAGAACAAAAATAGGGAAAACCATAAATTAAAAAAAAAGATAATTGTAGAAAGTATTAACAACTTGAAGATATTAAGCAGCCCAGCCAAGAAATGGCATAATCTGTCCACTGTTCCAGATCTGATTAATTTGTGACAATTTCTTAGGATTTATATCATATAGGATGAATCAATCCTGCAAAACTGTGATTCCTATCTGAACTTGGTGGCACCTTGAAAGCCAGAAGTCTCACCTACTCCACAATAAATATTTTTAACTTTCCCACACAATAGGAAAACTGACTTATAGTAGTTAATTATTTAGCTAGGCTTATATACCACTTTTCTCTGGGTCAAGGCAGTGTACATTCAAGCCCAGTATATATTTCCCCTGTCCCCAAAGGGCACACAATCTATGTTTTTGTACCTGAGGCAATGGAGGGTTAAGTGGCTTGCCTGTGGAATTAGAAACCCAAGCTCTTTGGGCCCGAGGTTGCTATTCTCCAATAAAATTTGAACCCCGGTCTTCCGGCCTGAGGCAACTTGCCCCAACCACTAGTTAACAATGTACCTGGACAAATTCCCAAACATCTTCATTAATTCTGTTAAGCCTTGCAAAGAATCTTCTAGGATACTAAGAAAAAGCAGATGGAGTGGGGAACCCCCTGAATTTGAATACGAGTAATATGAGGACTATTCCCAACAACGATGGCCAAAGGTTCAATAGCTAGATCTTAATCCTGGCTGTAAAGAGAAAAAAAATCAGGAAGACCATCTATTTATAAGAACCAATGCTTTAGGGGCTTTCAACCCAATATTAAGTACTGGCGTTTAACACTGCTAACAAGGCTGGCCACTGGCAATGAACAATAAGACCTGGATATTCAATGTCGGGGGGGGGGGGGGTCATAGCCGCTCTTGCCAATCGGTAACCAGGCAGCGGCAATATTAGGAGGTTAGGTCAGGCCTTCACTGCCTATCGCTAACCTGGCACTGATTCAGTATTGCCACTGACTGGATATCAATCAACGCTGCCTCTGCTCCACCCCTGAATGTTCCTGACATGCTAAGAGTTAGCATCGGGTTATGTAGAGCCGGCAGCCATGGATATTCAGCTGCACTGTCAATATCTAATGTTCTCAGCTCCGTGTCTGCCCTTAAATCCAGTTTGTTACAGGTAGACAATTTTTGGGATCAGATTTTCCAGCTAAACAATAGATTCTGACTGTAAGGGTGGCAATAGGCTTAAGGTTTGCCTAGGCACCAACACCTTGAACTGACTCTGAGGATGGCCCTGCTCATGAGTTTCATTGAAAACTCTCACTGGAAGCAGGGCAATGAAATTGTATACATTTTTATATAACTCCGCAGGGAGACCATCTGTTCCTACTGCTTTATTAGTTTTCATCATACTTATCACCCTCTTCTTTGGAGAAAGGGCATTCAAAAATGTCACTGTCTTCTGATCTAACACAGGTACTTCATATCTGAATCTCCCAAATACTGTAGAAGGAGAGGACTATGGGGGCGGAGCCCGATGTCCAGCGGGATGGTCGCATAACGCTGAGGCTCCCGAGAGGCCTACACAGAATCCTGAATTAACACCATACATACTTGGAACTTCTACTCTGATCTTGCAGGGGCACATTGGTGAGATGGCGGGGACCAAACCCACGCGCCTGGAATTTGGATCTCCAGCGGCTTCTCACGGCAAACGTTCCAAAACTGAACCCCCATCCCCGCAGAAGGGGCTGGCCTTGCGTGAGGGCCCCGAAATGCAGCAGGAAATCCTCGCAGAGATTAGAGGGGTCAAGGACCTCGTGCAGTCAAACGGTGAAGCACTCCGAGCGCTGCGGGAAGATCTTGGTGTACTGCAGGGCAAGCTCGAGGGGCTCTCTTCGCGTCAGGACAAAATGGAGAGCATATTGGACTCCCATGCGGCCCGGTTGTCCAAACTCGACAAAATTGAACGTCAGGTACGGGCCTTGCAGAAAGAAGTGGAAGATGGCAATAATAGAGCGCGCCGCAACAACATACGACTCGTGGGCATACCGGAGGGAGCGGAATCGGGAGACATGAAAGAGTTTTTATGTAAAATCCTCCCTTCCCTGCTCCAAATCACCTTTACCAAAGATTTGGAGATCGATCGCGCCCATCGTGTACCCTCAAGCATAACGCTCAACAGGAAGACTCCGCGGCCCATCATTTTTCGACTTTTGAGATATCAACACGTGGAGCTAATTCTCAGTGCCTCTCGGGCAAAGGGCCATATGGAGTTTGAGAGCCACAAGATCTCCTTCTATCCTGACTTGGCTAAACCCACGGTCGACCGCCGAAAGCGCTTTCTGGAATTCCGACCGAGGCTTCAACAACTACAAGCACGCTATGGCCTGATGTACCCGGCCAAGCTCCGAGTCACGCTTCACAATCAGACAAGAACATTTGAGGACCCTGATCTACTAGCGGAGTTTTTGGATTCCAAAGAAGCCGACTTGATGCGCTGACTTCCAGAATATTCCTGCCAGCATTCCCATATCCGCTGTACCTTCCATACTGGATCTGCCGCAGCCCAGCACAGAATCAGGCGTGGGCAGTTTGGTTGCCTTACTTTTGATGATATCTGTGACCCGACTCCATCTACCCACAGTAGCCTCGATGAGTATCAGAGACAGTGTTAATTATGGACTCTGGTGTTTCTTTTCTGTTTCATGTCTTTCTATCGCCTCTCTGGGCCTCCTCCCGCAGACATATGGTCGCCATATTCATTGGGGGTTTTGCTTCTTCTCTAAGATACGTTGGTACATGCTTTTCAATATGGGGTGTATTAGCCAGCATACTCAGTGATTATGTCATTGTTGCACAGATTTTGATTATGTTGTATGTTTTCAAGTGCCCTTACCTAAAATGTCTATTACCGATAGATGGCACCATGTAAGTTTTTCTCATTGAACGTAAAAGGAATCAATAATCCGATAAAACGGAAGACAATCCTAAGCTACCTAAGTCAGGAAGCTGCTGATCTGATTTTTCTCCAAGAAACGCATTTAAATTCGAAGGAAACTCTTAAACTCAATATTAAACCTTACATGGTGGCCGCCTATTCCCCAGCCGTTTCTAAGAAATGTGGGGTTGCCATACTGGTTAGGAAATCTTTGCATGCTACTATTATTGCGACTAGCTCAGATACAGAAGGTAGATGGTCCAGAGTTCACCTCAAGATAGGTAGCCTTGAAGTTACATGTATATGCCTTTATGCTCCTAATGTGGATGATCCTGCCTTTTTTGCTACCATTGCTCAGGTTGCGCAGGCCTCTGCTAATACTTCATTGATAATTGGGGGGGATTTCAATTTAGTCCTTGATCCCCTGATTGATAAACAGCCGCCTAGGACAAGTGGTCCCCCCAAGAGTCACACCACGCTTACCTCTTTGATCAAAGATCTTGCTTTAGTTGATCTATGGAGGTTACTACACCCTAATGAGCTTGACTTCACCTTCTTCTCTTCCCCTCAAAAATCCCAGTCTCGCATAGATTTCTTTCTAATATCAAAACTGTTAGTTCCTCAGGTGGACACTGCAAAGATTCACTCCCAACATATTTCAGATCATGCTGCTATTTCCTTTCAATTACACACTACTGCACCCCAAGGGAATTCGGGGGCCTGGTTCTTTGATAGAGCCCTGTTAACTCAGCCAGAGTTCCAGTTAGAAATTCGAGCAGCCATACAGGATTACTTCCATTTTAATCTACCCCAGGATACTGCGAATTGGGCTTGGTGGGAGGGCTTCAAAGCGGCCATTCGAGCAACGATCACTAGCTATCAAATCCGCCTGCGGAAACAACGCAAGCAGCAGCTACTCATACTAGACCAACAAATTAAAGCAGGCGAACGAGTTCTAACTTCACGTACTGATCCATGTGTATTAATTCGATTACAGCGTCTCCGTTTTCAATATAATTCAATCCTCTCAACTGCAGCTTCTAAGAGTATTGAGCTTCAACGAGGGACATATTATCGTGAAAATAACCGAGCCGGTCGACTCTTAGCCAACGCCTTGAAAGGTCAAAAAGAAGCCAAACGTGTAGCGGCCCTTCGAGCCCCACAGGGAGGGGGCATATTGACCACAGACTCCGACATTGTAGAACTCTTTCGGGATTTCTATACCCGCCTATATCAATCTGAATGTGAGTTCTCGTCAGAGACATTCGAGCGACTGCTTTCTGGCATTCAGCGGCCGACCCTCTCTGAAGATGATAGGGATGCGATGGATGAACCCTTCTCTACTTCAGAGATCCAATCTGCCCTAAAACGAACAGCCTCGGGCCGTGCCGCCGGGCCCGATGGTCTCCCGACCGAATTCTACAGAACGTTTAGTGCAGATTTAGTTCCCTATTTAAAACTCTATTTTTCTGCCCTTGCGGTAGATACATCCTCTTTGGGATCCTTTTCTGCAGCTAATGTGGTAGTATTTGAGAAAGAAGGCAGAGACCCGCTGCTAACCGCCAACTACCGTCCAATCTCCCTACTTAATGCCGATTATAAGATCTTCGCAACGATCTTGGCCACCCGGCTATCTGACAGGATGGCCACCCTAATCCACCCCGACCAATGCGGTTTTATACCTGGCCGATCCACCGCTGACAATGCTCGGACCTTGTGCCATGTGCTATCCAGTGCTGCCAATCTAGATCATCCATGGGTGGGTCTTTCCCTAGATGCCGAAAAAGCCTTTGATCGCCTAGCATGGCCCTTCTTATTTGCAGTTCTCCGATGGTATGGCTTTGGGGAGGGCTTCCTCCGATATCTCCAAGTCATGTATACTCAACCCGTCGCCAGTATTTGTGTAAATGCCATCAGGTCTCAGCCATTTAATCTCCAAAGAGGCACGCGTCAAGGTTGCCCCCTATCACCAATGCTCTTTGATCTAGCTCTTGAACCCCTAGCCCTCCTTATTAGGCAGTCCGCACGTATTCGAGGTGTCCCCTTTAGTCATAGAGAGATTAAACTCTCTGCATATGCAGATGACCTTATGCTTTTCGTATCCCTTGATTCGGTTCCAGCTGTTTTGGATCTGATTGACGGATACTCGCAATTATCGGGCTATAAAATTAACTGGACCAAATCTGTAGCATTCCCACTGAACCGCTGGGTACATGAGGCTGACATGCAGGCCTTTCCCTTCCTTTGGCAATCCCGCATGGTGAAGTATCTCGGGGTCCATTACTGTTCTCCTTTAGAAGACACTATCAGTTTTAATGCCAAAGAGGTAGTCTCCAAAGTCCGTGAGCTTACAAATCGTTGGTCTCCCTTATCTCTTACATGGTGGGGTCGCCTAGAAACTGTGAAAATGATGATAGTCCCCAAAGTGAACTACATTTTAGAAATGCTGCCATGCTTACTCCCGTTACATACTTATAAAGATATTGAGGGCCTTCTCGTCCGTTATCTCTGGCAGGGCAAGCCACCAAGGATAGCTAAACAAAAACTACAGTCGGCAAAGGAAGTAGGGGGTACCAGATTTCCTGATTTTCTTAGATATCATCAAGCCTTCCTACTTAAGCAAGGTGCCCGATGGCTAGATGCCCCAACAGACAGCAGACCAGTTTGGCTTGACATAGAAGAGGAGCTTAGTAGCCCAATTCCGTTGACCCATCTCCCCGGTATGTCCTATCAAGTAGACACCCGCCATCCACCAATGATTGTCGATACTCTTGCGGCCTTTAACACTCTCATTCTATCATTGGGTCCGAACGTATGTCCTCAGGACGGACTCCCGCTATGGAATAACCCCAGAATTCAAGTCCTAAATAGAACGATAGCATGGAAACCCTGGTACTCAAGGGGGATCTGGACACCCCAACAGCTTTTTTCTGCAGCTCGTTGGAAAACCTTTTCTGATTTACAAAAGGAATTTGCATTACCAGCGAAACACTACTTTCAATTGATGCAGCTTCAACACTGCCTCAAAAGTGCTCAAATCATGCCGCCCTCTGCCCCTACTGAGGACGGGCTATCAGAGATAGTTCACTCTATTAGTAGTACACATGGGGTAGCCTCTAACTTTTATAAAACATTATGTCAGGGTACAGACACTGCCACTTTTAGAGCTCAACAAGCCTGGGAGCGCGAACTGCAAACCACTTTAACCCCTGTGCAATGGAGCGTTTTCTGGAGCAAAGTAGTGCGGGTTTCCCGGTCTGCCTCTGTTACCCAAACTCTCTTCTTCTTTGCACACAGATGCTTTTATACCCCAGAAAAAATAGCCAAATGGAACACAACTGCTAGGGACCAGTGTTGGTCTTGCCATGCTGCTGTGGGAACCCTCGCTCATGTTATCTATGAATGCCCTCAACTACAGGTTTATTGGAGGCGGGTTTGGGGTTGTATTCAATTTATCTTACACCTTCACGAACCTCTCTCTTGGAAGATCGTGGGACTCCGCTCTGTGGCGGAGGTCCCCTCTCTTCCTAAGAAGGGTCGCTTTCTCCTTGATTTCATGCTGGGTATAGCCATATGCTTAATCACGAGGAATTGGAAGGATAGCTCTCGACTTACTGTCAATGAATGGTGGAACCTCGTCTGCTTATATAGTAAATATGAGCAGATACCTCGGAGAGCTATTCCCCATGCCCCAACTCACTTTCGCTTGTCTAAATGGCAGATGCTCAATGATTATGTACAATCTGCTCATTGTTCCGACATGCCTGTTTAATGTGCACTCATCATGTTTCAGATCACCGTTAGGTTTTGTAACACAATAATGTAAGTACACGCCCGCTTCGGGAATGATTAGTTTTCTAGAGTAGAAGCAGGGGGGAGGGGGGTGGCAGGGGTTTACTTTGATGTATGTATCACACTTTATGTATCTGTCTTTTAGCTGTATGTCTTCCTTTTCCTTTGTTGTTATAAAACGAAAATAAAGAATTTAAAAAAAAAAGAAGGAGAGGACTGTGAAGAGTATAGTTGGGCATAAAATTGCACAAACCTGTCAGCTATTTGTTTAGTGTTGGTGAGAGGCTCTTCAGCAGAGGTAAGGATTTCGTATTCTTAAGTTGCCACAATAGTACTTTACTTATCTTGTTGGCATGGTTATAAAAGTGTTGTTTGGTTGATATAAGACAATGAGCCAATTTCCACCATCTCAAGAGTATTGAATTCACTTTTAAGTTTCTTCAGTTCCTGAAAGGCATTTGAGTCCTCGGGGTCTTTTACTAAAGGGCACTAGCTGGCAGTGTGTGTCCTGGCATGTGCTGAAGGTGCACTGGGACATGCGTTGCCAGCTAGTCTAGGGCCATAACAAATAGCACAGCACAATTCCCATGCTGTGCCTCTGACATTAGGGTCACAAGTAGAAGAGTTAGGGGTAGAGAGTGGGCATGATGAGCTCAAAGCAGTTGGTTCTGGATTCATAATATTGCTAATTGCATTAGCGCGGGTTCACCTAACACCACCTCAATAGGTGGAGTTAAGTGCACCCACGTTAATATGACCCATGTTCTGTGTTAACTGTCAGGGAAATGCTTTCAACACCCCTTGCAGGTAACACGGTGTTAGTGCACTTAACTCATCATAGTTTGGGCATTTTTCTTGCATTAGGTGCAACACCCTAATGTCCTTTAGTAAAAGCCCCCTTTATTGTTTTTTTATGCCTACTCTCAAGGAAGCAAATTCTTTCCATTTGTTTATCAAGCTGTGCTTTCCTTTTCCTAATTAAAACCATTGATATTGAGGAAATATGACCCCTTAATGGCATTTTGGCAGCATCCCAAATTCAGAAAATGTGTTCTTATGTGTTATCTTGTGGTCTTGGGCAAGCCACTTAACCCTCCATAGCCCATGTTCCCTGTAAAATAGTTATCTCCAAGTTATAATGCCCTGTTCAATGTAATTCCAGTTTGTTCAATGTAAACCGCACTGATGCAGAATAGCGCGGTATATAAGAGAATGTAAATAAATAAAAACAAATAAATAAATAAAAATTATCATTAAATTGGATATAGCCACCCCAGCCTTTTTCTAAAGATAAGATCAAGTCTGGATTAATAACAATAGTGGGGCAAATTCACTATGGAGGTATCCCATATTTAGAATCATAAGGGAATGTTCAGAGATAAATGTTCCTCCTCTAGAGTTAATTGGTTTTCATTCCAACCTGTTTAGCTCTGATAGAATTAGAATCCCCTCCCAAATATAAATAATCTCGAATATTTAATTTTAAGATATCAAAAAGCTAAGAAAGGATATGTTTTTTTCTGGGGAATTCTGTTAAGAATGCCCCACAATATTGCCTATCTTCTGGCTCTAGCCATAATCATCTGTGAAAGGGTAAAATAAACAGCTTTAGCCAACAAAATTGCACTTCTCTCTTAACCTTCCAATACACCTGGGAAACCCATCTGTGATGGGGTCCAAAGGGTTTATTAGCAGTTCCCTTTAAGAGAGTCTGCAGCCCAGAGTTCAGGGCTGGGAGAGCAAGGCTCATAGGGAGAGATTAAGAACCCAGCAGGCCGCAGGAGGGAGAGAGGCCCATGGAGTCAGACGTCCTTCTAAGGCAAGCCATGCATAGGAGTTCTGAGATAGGAACTTTAACTGGGGCTGGAGGAAGGGATGTGAGAACTAGCTTGTGGAGGGGACAAAATACAGTGGAACCTCGGTTTTTGTGATTAATCCGTTCAAAAAATTCTGACTAAAACCGAATATATGAAAACTGAAGCAATATTTCCTATAAGAAATAATGTAAATCCAATTAATCTGTTCCAGACACCCAAAAATATTAACAAAAAATAAATTTTTATAGAGAATAACTATATTTTTATATACAGAAAACAATGAGAAATAAATATAAATGACTAATGAAATGGATAAATGAACATTTAACATTACTTTTACCTTTATTGAAGACTCTTGTTGGCATATGGAACAATCAGAAAGAGAATCAAAATAAAGAAAATCCCACTTCTAGCCACAAGGTGGTGCTCCATTTTCAACTGTACGAAAACCGAGACAATGTACGAAAACTGGGACAAAATCTCGATGAAAAAAATCAATGAAAACCGAATCGTATGAAAACTAGGGCATACAAAAACCGAGGTTTGACTGTAAAGTTGTTTTGGTTTTATTTATTTATTTGGTTTTATATACCACACTATTTACAATCAGTGTGGTTTACAATATAACAACTTAGTACATAGAACATGTTTACATTGAACAGTATTACATTGAACAAGTAACCGATCTAGCAACAGATAACAGAGCATCTAATTAAAACTGAACACATATTTTCCCTGAATTGCTATCTGGTCTTCTTGTAGGGAAAACCCCTTCCCACCGCACCCACACTAACACACCAACTTTTCTTTAGTTGGAGAATGGTGGGTTCCTTGAAGAAAAATAATGGTTCAATTTCTTCAAGTGATCTACAACTCTATATATCATTTGATGGGGCTATGTAACCATCTTGCATTTCATGAAAAGAAGGAAATTTCCATTTAAATAGTCTATTAGTCTAATCCACCACACAATCATCCATCCATAAACAAATCATCTCTGCTTCTATGCTCCTAACCATAAATCCCCTCCTCTGCCTCACCAACCTATACAACAAAACAAAGGAGAGAGGATGTATTCTCCGCAAGAAGACAAGGTCCAACTGTAAAGTGGAGAAGATCCACAGCCACATCAGAAATATCTTCAACAAGCATTTTATTAAGGACCTTAATAAAACCCATATATCAAGTAACATAAGGAAGAAATATAATGTAGCTAGTGAAAAAAATAATAAATTGAATTACCTCTCTGCCCCACATTCTAGCTATAACTAACCCCAAAAACCCACTTGATTCCCCCTTCATATAACCACATCCGAAAAAAAGGGGGGTTCAAATTTCACAATAATTTTTGTTGGAACATACGTCTGGAAGAAGAGAAGGAAACTCACCTTCTTATTGCGTATTGTTCCGTTTTTCTCTTTTATTAAGATTTAAGGGAGTCACCCCTAATAAGGATCAAGGGACCACAATCCCAATACCAACTAGTGTTAAATGATTTTAGAAAAGCAGTACTTAGCTTGAGATCAGCAAGTCCAAAGTTGTCCTCCCATAAACGACATACGCTGCCAACAAACTCCCAAAGAAACCTCAGCACAATGGGGAATTGCCATCCATCGCCATTTTAGGACCCGAGTTATTCAAACCCTGGCGATTGGGCTGTTTTGCAGCCTATAATGGAAACTGTTCTCAAGTCAATATCAGACGGTCAACTCCGCAGAAGCGTGACTTGTACTTGTGACCCAACGTTGTTATGTTTCGAGCCTCCGTCTTTCCCGGCTCTTTCTCAAACCTGAACGCTCTACATTCTAGCTAGGCAATATTGAGCCAAGATCCTGCATTTACAGGCTCTATGTGCTGAGTGGGAGGCATGATCTCACGTGTTTGTGGTGACCTGTCACCAGGGAGGTGTCTCCGTTGGGGTCAGGGATGGCTCCGGAGCTTCGAGCAGCATTGGGGTTGTGGTGATGGAATCCGGAGTTCCCTATACCACTTCTATGAGTTTCAAATTAAAGTTTTATTCAGTGGGTCAAACACAGAAGCGTTTGCACATGTGTGATCATTGTTCATGCATATAAATGGGCTCTAAGGGGGCGCAAGCATGATCAATGGCTAAGGCACGAGCAGGGAAAATGGCATGGACAGCTGTTGTCCATAGTGCCATGGAAGCTGGGGTTATGTGTTTTAAATGCTCCAGAGGGGAGGGCTTTAAAAACCCTGGGAACAGATTAAAAAAAAAACAACACAAAAAGACCCCTTGGGGCAGCTGCAGTGGAAAAGTGACTGACTGACACTATTAAAGTGTAGCAGTATAAAAAAAAAATTCCAAATGAGGGAAAGTGCCAAAATAAATGAATAAATAAATCTCTACTGGCTCTGAATGAATGTGTGTTTGAGAATCAGACTGTAGCTTCAGAGTTATGCTGAAAGGGTTAATGGACAGAGCAAGGCTGAAAGTGAGCACAAAGTAGCAGACACATGTAGGAACCTGTTGAGGGCAGAGGGATACCAAATTGAGACAGAGACTCTCTAACAGGCAGGGAAAGCCCTGTAAAGCCCTAAAATTGTGACAGTTTCTATACAAGTTTAATGAAGAAATAAACCTTTATTATAAATATATTAAAAATGGGGGGACTTTAATGGGAAGAAAAAAAAAGTGTTTTTACCTGCTATATGTTAGGCTGCGCTGCACGCATGTGCTGAATTCAGATATGAGAGAGAACACGCTGATATTGCTGTGCCATAAACATTCAGATGTCGAGTTACTGTTGTAAAAAAATGGTTGTTGGTTGGATCTGAGATGGAAATGGTAGGTGTGTATTTGAGCTGTGAGAGTGAGAGAGCTAGAAAGATTGGAAAATTAGGTAAGGGAATTGAGAGATAATAACTTAAAAGGATATTTTACATCAGAGTGCTGCTCAGAGGTTTTTTTTTTTACTTTTAAAACTTGTTCTCGGGAAAGAGAGTGAGAGAATAAGTTGAAAGGATGACTGAATTGGTTTTACAGAAAATCCTGTAACAGGAAAGCATCCTTCTTTATTTGGAGAACTTTTGAGGTCAAAGCTATAACTCTTGCTGCTTGTGTATGTAAGCTGCAACACAAACATCTGCAACTCAAACACAGAACTCCTACTTAAACTGAGTTTAGAAAGACAAACTCTGTTTATTTTGGGATTCAGTAATTTGCCCGTCTCTTCAGGGGATATTTGAAGCCATTGGGGTATGTTTACTAAACCGTCTTAACGTGCACCTGGCAATAGTGTGTAGGCTGCCAAAAAAGGAGTGGGCGTTTCAGTCTTAAAGTAGCAAAACGGGATTATCGCGTGATAACGCGCGCTGCTGCGCACATTATTGGGCGAAGCGCCGCTAAGCGCGTTAACGCGCGATAATCTTAAGTAGGCGCCCAGACAAGCAAACATAGAAACAGAGGTGTAGCACAATGGTTAATACACTAACTGATGATACAGGGGTCATGAGTTCAATCCCCCAGTGTGTCTAATGCATAAGGCTGGCTGAGGCATCAGCTTTGACATGTAAGATTTGTTTCTTGAGGCATTTTATTTGTATTTTAATTATTGCTGCCAGCAAACACACCCTCACGTGCCGTAACCTAAGGTGCCGCAAAAGGCACCCCATAACGCACTCCATAGGGCACATTATAAAGTGCACTGTCCACCAAGGCACCCTAGAATGTCCCCTATAGGTGCTTGATATAAGGTTACAATACTCTGAGGGTGTTTTTGTTGGCAGCACTAATGTACATTAAAAATAAGCAATGCCTCAGACAGCCCTATCAAATAACCCCACCATGGGTTTGAACCCATGACCTCTGGCTTTACAGGCAGTGAAGTAACCAGTGGGCTACAGCTGCTAACAAACTCCTGGCTGGCTGCAGAAGGACTGCACGTCACCACACAAACAGTCTGCTGTGATCACCAGGATAGGGTTAACCCACCTGTACCCATGATGCACTGCACATGCAAATCATCAGTTTACAGATGATCACAAGATGGGGTATGCACCCCCACAGCACCTCGGCCTGGTAGGGGGAACTGACCGTGTGTGTTACTGGCACAGAGTAGCTACACACCGTCACATTGTGCGGGTACTGTGCTCACCCTGAGGGTGGCACCCAGCACCAGGTCCACAGCAACTTCCATGGCAGAAATAGGCCATGCTGCAGGTCCCCAGCAGTGCTAGTGTGTGAGATAGGTAGTTCCTGCAGACACACCTTGAATACATCTGTATTTCTCAGTCAGGTTTAGCCCTTATGTACCACCACCCAACCCATCCTCTGGGGCTGAGGGTGGGAAACAGGGCCTCCCACTAACAGATCCACATTCTACCTCCCTGCAATGGTGGCAGTAGAGGGGACCATCAACCCCAGTCCTGCTGGGGAACAGACACCCTACAGGGCAGTCAATGCAGCTCTGTACACATCCATAAAGCAATGACAGACAGACATTAGGCCTGGAAATGCTCAATTGCACCCCACCACTATCTGATATTCTCCTGCAACAAGCCTCCAGCCGCTGCACCCTGCAAGGTGTTCCAGCAAAACACATACTAGCTGCAGACAGTCTGCTAGCTAGTCCATAGTGCATGTTCCTGGAGAAGATGCATGCACCCAGAACTGGGATGTCAGCATACACACCAAGCAGATAAGTCAGTGATTGGGCCCCAAAATGAAACCCATAAATATCACATGAGAGAAATACTATATTGCACTATGAGGGAACCTAGCCATGCCGTGGTCACTGCTCAGTCAGAGTGAGAGTGATCTCCCAGCAGGACATGCTGTGGCCGGGTACTACAATGTCCCAGCCATTGCCCTATGCCCTGTGCAGATGCATCCTGGCCAGGCCACCCTGTCCGGGCTATACCCATGGTACCTTGCTCCTTATTATGCACATTGGCAGGCCAATACTGTCAACAGTGCTGGCAGTGTGGTCTGTGGAGGGTGTTTGCAGCCACCACACACTGGATAGACAGACACACACTCCCACACCTATGCCAGCATTGTACAACTATAGAGGTGTTTGGCAGCCCTGGCCACTGCTCCAGTCCTGGGCACACTGCAGGCATGGCTATGGTACGCAATACTGTTGGGGTCACTCCCCAGGGTGGTAAATACTGTCAGACACAAGACCTGTAGCACACTCCACAGACATCAGAAAGGTTGCCATGATGCAGCTCAATCAGAAAATTGTACTTAACTTCGGAATTGCTATCTGCCAGTAATCATAGCAACCTTTTGATAGCTGTGTATCATATTCCCAGGTTTAGGGTGGCATTGCTAAGGTATTCAAGTGCTAGTATTGGGAGATGTACGCAGGGCACAATGCCCTGCCGCTCCAGGAGGCATTTGATAATGGAGCCTGTGGGTGCGGGTGTGTCTGCCCCTGTTGGCTGCTGCTTTACAGCAGAGGTTCCCAACTCCAGTCCTGGTGTGCCAAACACTGTTTGGGTTTTCATGCTGTCCCTCATGAATATGCATGAGATATATCTGCATACCATGGGGGCGGTGCATAGAAATGCAGCACGGGCATCTTTATTAGAGGCAGCATGGAACCTGAATGGTGTTTGGCCGTCCGGGACTGCATTTGGGAGACTCTGCTCTAGGTAATGCGCCTGTTTATGGTGTCTGTGCTCTGTAGGGTAAAATGTAGGTGTTTTGGGCATGTTTACATCATCTGCAATAAAAGTTCTGTCTGTATTAGCACGTTTTAGTAGTGGGTAAAATATGGGGACTGGGTTGGCAGGAACCACAGCTTGGTTATTTTATTTTTCCATTTTCTTCTGTTCATTTTCACTGTTTATTTGCCCTTTTGTTCCGTGCACATGTATCACACTTATCACTTTTTTGTAGGTTTCCCTGGTTTTGCTGTACATTGCTGACAGAAATGGTTTCTCTTCCCTTTAAATCAGCTCTAATGCCAGGGTTTCACTGGCATTAGTTTTCAGCCTCGGATTTCACAGTGTTAGTGTGTGGGGAGCCTCTCCCCTCCCACTCTCCACCCATTGACCCCTTTTCTCCGCCCCTGGGGAGCCTTCCTCCGCCCTTCGGGAGCCTTTCTCCGCCTTCAGCGCTCGTTTGCACCGCTGCGTGCGCTATCATGCTTTATTGTACCTCTGCGCCCGATAAAGCGCCATTATCGCACGATAAGGTACCTTATCACGCGATAACATCACAGAGCGCACATTAAGACGGTTTAGTAAACATACCCCATTGTTTATTGCCTGACTTACCTGTGTCACTTAGTTGAAACAGTAAGCTGAGTGAATGAAACTGACTTCAGGTTTTTCTCTCATTGAGGAATCTGTTTAAGGAAAAACTCCCTCTGGACAAGTTTGAGTTTTTTGTTTTTATTTTTAAGTGCTGTCACATCAGTGCTGACTCCTGGGGCCTCAGCAGCCCCTGGATTTTCTTAGCAAGGTATGACCTTGGGAAAGTCACTTTACCCTTCAGTGCCTTGGAAGAAAAGGCCTGGCAATCCACTTCCAGTCATACCTTTGCAAGAAAACCCAGAGACTGCTGAGTTAAAAAAAAACAAAACAAAAAAAAAAACAAAACTCACCCAGAAGGTTTTTTTCCTTAAACAGACGAGTTTACAGTAAACAAAGTTTACTAGCATGTTTGGTACCGCTGAATATCCGCAGATTCTGCCACCGTATGTCCCAGTGCTAGCTGGCCTGCATCGGTGCGTTCTCAGTGCAGGACCCAGGAATAACACAGCAATGACAATATTCAATCACTGCCTCAATACCCCTTCATCACCAAAGCTAACTGGGCAGCAGCTGAATACCACCGCTGCCTAGTTAGCTTCCTGGCTATCTGGCGGATTCAGATATTCAGTGCTGGTGGCCAGATAAGGCCCTAGCATTGAATTTCCGGGTCTAGGGCGATGGCTAGCCACAGAAACCATATTAGCTGCCACCACTGAATAGCCCCCCAAAGAATATTCATGAAAGAGATTTGCACGCACTACCTTCACTGTATGCAAATCTCTCTCATGCATATTCATTGTGCTTATCCTGAAAATCTGCCTGGCTAGGTGTGTCCTGAGGACCGGGTTGAAAACCCCTGGCTTAGACTGATTATTTGATTTTGTCCTTTTCTTTCCGAGTAACCTTGTAAGGTAGGGGCCAATGTAGGGCCACATTTATGATGCTGATGACTAAAGGGAAAAACAATAACAACTGATTTAATGAAATTTTGGTTACTTGATTGACAGATTTTGGCAAGATTGTGCAGTCTATAGTGGATAACAGGTATTTGAGGATGACCTCAATTTTGTATATGGTGGTTTTATACACCACGTGATTTGATACCATGGGTTACAGAAAGCATGTGCTACCCTAGGTGGAAAGTGATATGTTTTAAGAGGCAATGGGTAAGGAAGCATGATATAAATAGTAAGGGGAAATGATAAATTGAGGCTAAATGCTGAGATACTTAGGAGGAAGAGGATGTGTTATGTTTAACTGATTGAGGCAGCTGGAAACTACTGCAAAGCATTGTTTGAGGTAGTTAGCAGGCTATAGGGGAAGGGTATTATTAGAGAAGGCAGTGTGTCATCAACGATGAGATTCTAATACTTTTGCATTGTTTTTCAGAGTCTAAGATTGCAAATCTGCATATAATTTCTGAGTCTAAAAGATTAAGTGTTAATATTTTATTTATTTATTTATTTATAGTCTCTTATATACCGCACTATTCAGCATCAGCGCGGTTTACAATAAACAAGGAGTTACACAATTCAACGGTACTTTGTGTAATATATATTACAGAATAGCTGTTCATTTGTTTGGAGTATGGGATGATGATTCATTGATGGCTTTTAGATCTTTAGAACTTTGTGAGTTTATGAACATTTTACTGAAGAGAAGGAAAACTAATACCTGCTGAAACTGCTTTTTCATATTTTAATTATTTTGGTGATTGTGACCAGCTCTCTGAGGAAGGGTTAATTTGCCCATTCAATTGTATTATTCAGTTGTAACTAACTGCCAAGACCTTTTAAGTTCTGTTCCTTATTCATTATCAGAGAGACCTTACTCACATGGCTTTTCTGAATTCAATTACTCCATGGCATCCTTGAAGGATTTCAGGACTTCTATTACCTGAGTCATGCCTATCATATCAGAAGGGTTTCAATATTGATTCAAGTGTCCAGTGGCATCTGATGGAGGGCTGCCTATTGCTCCACAAACATCTTGAACATAAGATAGGTAGAATTCCACCTGATTTTTATATCCAGAATGAATTGGTACAGATGTTTCTTCCTTCTTGTGAAACAACTCATGTCGATCCTTCATACTCCAGTATAATTGCCACCTCCCCCTATTTTCCTGTATTTCTCTATTGGTTCACAACGGGGCACACACACTCACAGAACCACACAGCATAGCAGACAGGAGCGAGGTGAAGAACAAACTCCACCCTTCGATAAATCATTATACAGCTTTATTTGACTCAGACCCTTATTCTCACAGTGCTTCACAAAGACTACCTTGTTCAGGAGTTTAAAACCTCCAACATATAAAAAACAAAACATTAAAATCATAAATAAAGCATAAATGCAAAACATGAATACAACATAAAAGATTAAAGACATAAATAATTAAAACCTGTGATAAAATCATAATAAATAGGGCAGCCATATAAAGTAATCAGAATGGTCACACTGGCCATAAAAAAAGAGTACTAGGATAAATAACAATGAAAACTAAACAAATAAATAGACAATAAAATAATGGAAACTGAATGGATTGCAGGAAGGCAAATAAAAGCATTTAAGTATATAAAGAGAGTAAAAAAACATTTATATTAATAAAAACAAACCTATGAAGTTATGAAGCCAAACATTTAAAAACACAGGCATTCTAATTAGCCATATGAGGGCTAATAAGAAAATAAAGTATAGTATTATATTGTGACCCCAGTCGGGTAAGGTGATCAGAGATGAACAGCAGTACAATGATAATCACATGGGGGGAGTGAACAAACCGTAGTAACTTACTCAGCTATATTGAAAGTATGGAAAAGACAGCACCATGGTACTGTCAGATGAGCTTGCAGATAGATCAGAGCTTCACTACAATAAAAATGTAACTATTCTTTATAAAAACTGTCTTTAAGGAGAAGTAAACCAAAGTACAAGGGATATTAAACACCAGGAATCTAAACTGTACAGTAACTATTGGTAAAGTAAAGACATTTCGATCAAAATATTCCAACCCATAAGGGACTCTCTTGCAGTGCAAATTGGTAATAAAAATGTAAATTGCATAATGATGCAAGCCTGCTGAGCTCAAAAAGAACCTTTCCAAAGCCCATGTGTTTAATAAAAAATATACATAAAAGTAGACCCATGAATGTAAGAAACAGCCATTATCAATGTGTACAAACACCAGACATTTATAACTTTGGAGAAGCAAGTATTGGAGGAGAGAAAGTTACCAAGTTTATGTTGAAACCATCTGCTCATGACAACATTTAATTTGGACAATGGCGTCTAAGAGCCTCAATTTAAATTAGCAGTTTGGGGCCAAAGTGGGGGAAGGGTAACCATGGATACATGATTCCTCCTTTAAAAAACTAAGAACGGCACATATTTATTTAAAATAGAGCTAAACAAACTTAAAATTAAAAAAGGCAATATATTAAACCAGGTATAACACCAAAATGCAACTCAATGAAGCAATAATATGTAAAAATGATTGATGATAAAACACAATTGTAAAAAAGAATCACTAAGTTAAAAACCAAAATGAACCTAACTGAAATGAAATTGTGAAGGTAAAAGGTTCAAAAGTACAAAACAAGTCATAAAAGTACCTTACTTTAAAATGCAAGGATAAAAGATGGCAGCATTTAAAAGGGAGGACTGCTGGTTTAAAACTCAGTTGTGAAAGCAGAACAGAATGTTGGCACTGAAGAGGTGTATTGTCAAAACAAACAGAATCATCAACAGAGAGTGGAGCTGGAAAAATAATTATAAAGGGTGGGGGGGGGCAAAAAAGCAATGTATAGCTATTGGAGTAAAGCCTACTAGCATACTGACCATGAAATAGAGGTGGGGGGAGGGGGAAAAGTAAGAAGGGGATGGATAAGAAAGCCAATCAATAAGGGAACTTAAGCTGTAGACCCATCCATTGTAAAGTCCAGGAGACCTCATCAGCGTGCATCAAAATTAATGGGGACAAGAAAAGATGAAGCATGTGTAATGACGATGAATTAAGCCGAAACACTGAATAGGAGAAACAAAACTAAGACCACTAAGATAAAACTACAAAAAAACTTAAAATGATAAGAACCATATGAAAATAAAACAGCACTAAATGCAAAATAAAAGTAAAAATTTTAAAAAAAACTATAGTAAAACATGATGCTAATTAAATATCAGGAGATAAAAAAAATAAAACCCAAAAGGGTCAAAAGACTGAGGCTAAAATAAAAGATGCAACACGAAAATGACTAAAACAAATGAATTGGCAAGTGTTAACATAAATTTAGTAAGAATACAACTATGCTAGATAGATTAGAGAAAAGTCATAAAAATTTAAACAAATAAACAAAATAAATAATAACCCCAAGATAAAAACAGTATGCAGGGGGGAGGGAGGGAGGGAGGGAGGGGGAGGAGAATGGGAGGGGAAGGGGGAAGGGAGTAGAAGAGGAATGGAGAGGAATGGGAGGAGGGGGAAGAGAAGGGAAAGGGGAGGAAGAGGAGGAAGAAGGTGACAAACATATAAAAGAGAAAGTTAAAAATATGAACAAACTGAAAATGGGGTTAAAAAACTGGTCAAGAAGCTCAGAGGAAAAATGAAAGGTCCTGGTCCATATAAAGACCATATGGGGTAAGGGAACCCAATTTAAAAATATACTTCTGTTCTAATTGCATAAAATTTTATCCAAATCACCTCCTCATCAATGGGGTCTGACCACCTTAACCACAGAATACTTAAGGTCAGAAACAGTGTGCTATGCAGACACCCAGTGTGCGACCAAAGGCTTATTTTCAATTTGCCTCCCCAAACAGCTTTTGGTTCAATAATTCAAACACATATGTTATGTTTTGTTTTTCCTACATACAATAATTTACATGAGAGACCACGACATAAATCACATGGTCTGTTTCACATTCTGCGAAGTAAGTTAAAAAGATTTTCTTATTAGTGGTGGGGTGCACCAAAAATTGTTTTATGGTTAAGGTATGGTCCCAAATGGAATATCATCTGCATTTAAAATGATCAGTAGCTTTCGGTTTAGCCCTGGACATAGAGAGTACTGAGGGAACTAAAATGTTAGAAAGATTAGTATTATGTTTGTGTGCCACTGTGACATGAGTTGTGCTGAAGGCAGGGAAGACAGAGAGAATGTGTCATTCCTCCTTTAAACCTTTTGTGATTTCAGAAGATAAATTGGAAAATGTCAGTGGACATATTACCTGATTTTGCAGGAGCTGAGACTGGTTAGAGGCCTTGGCTCTCTGGTAGGCTCATTCAATACATGCACTGGGGTAAAACCATTCCTGAAACCCTGTCCACATATCCGTTGCATGTATCTCAAAGTCCTGGTCATGAGAGCAAACTCTCTTGAATCTAAAAAATTGACTGATCAGCAGAATACATTTTAATGATCTATTATGGAAACTGCTAAAATGGAGCAACTTTATCTTTATCTTTATCTTTATTTAAAATTTGATAAACCGCTTTCCGTCGTAACATAAAGCGGTGTACAATAAAAAGGTTAGGATAGATTTCTATCAGTAGGTTTTCAAGATAGATCCCGTTACAAAGCTCCTCTCTCCTTTTTTAACTAAAATGTCTATGTAGGAGACTTGAGTCTTGCTAATAGTGGATTCAAACTGAAGATTCTGATTGAGTGAGTTAATCTAAACTAAAAGGTCTGGTAGGCAGTCATCCTCACCATCACATTCTATCATCACATTATCAATATAGCTCTTCCACCGTTTGATATTCGAGCAAAATTGATACACGCTTAAAAATTGTTTCTCAAAGTGTGTGATGTAAAGGTTTGCTACCTTGGACCATGGAAACTCCCTTTATTTGCCTATAGAATGAAGTTCTGAAACAAAAGTAATTTTCAGTAAGGGTCAAATGCACCAACATCAGAATACAAGTGAATATCTTTCTGGGGACTTCTCTCTCCAGGAGGACTTCTGCTACTGCCAACTACTGCCAGGGCTGCCTCCTGTGAGACATTGATATACAGGGACACTATAAAAAGTGTGATAGCTAGAAAGGTCCTTGAGAATTTGTATGTGATGAATCGCTAAGATAGGAGGCAGCCCGGGACACAATGGTCTAAGGAAGATGTTAAGAAATTTAGAAACAGGTTCAAAAATCGAGCCGATCGCTAAAACAATAGGTCTCCCTGGAGTGTTAGCAAGAGTCTTATGGATTTTTGGCAAAACATATATAATAGGGGTAATGGGGTAGTCTACTTTTAAAAAGGCATATTCTTTCTTGGACAGGACACCCATGTCCAGTCCTGTCTGAAGAAGAGAATCCAAACTTGATTTAAGTACTTGAGCAGAGTCTCCATCATGTCTCTCTTAAAAGTGTTTGTCCTGAAATTGTCTATTCACTGACATAATCATTGATATTCATTAAAACCAAAACTCCCCCTTTGTCGGCTGGTTTGATGACAACACTACAGTTACAAGGTGTGATCAAAAACTATCGAGACTTGTGAAGCTATATAACAATGTCACACCACGATGCTATTAAGCATGCATGGCCCAATTTTTGAAGGCATTTACACAGTTAACAGCCCATGTTAATCATATAAATGCCTTAATCGGGGATTTTCAAAGACACCTACACTGCTAGTACTTTTGAAAATCCCCGATTAAATCCCCAGAGTGTCCCGATGCTATCCGGTTAGCATCAGGATGCGTTGGGGGTGTTCCAGAGGCAGGGAATGGCGCTAACTGGGTAGCAGCAATTTTGGATGCTGCCCAGTTAGCGCTCTGCACTTTAAAGATAGGCGAGTGTTTTCCTCGCTTATCTTTAAGACGACAGGGCTAACCAGGCAGCATCAAAATTTGCTGCTACCTGGTTAGACTCGGTGGCTTTCTGGCTGTGCGGTGAACCCGATTTTCACTTCCATCACAGAGGAAGTGAAAATCCGTGGTTAAGAGTTCATGGGCAAGGCTATGCGCCTACGGTGCTTAGCCATGCCCAACTGAAAATCAGGTCAGCAGTGACCTAGTTATGTGCTCTGCATGTGAAGAGTGTAGCGTGGCTGCAACACACCTGTACTTTTTTTTAATCACATGATGCTTGATATCATGTAAAAGCAGTTCATCAGATTTATGAGTGAAAAAATTGAATAGCGAATTTGCAGTAAATTCTGCCAGAAACTTGGAGATTCGAGCAAAGAGACATATGACAAGATACTTCAAGTGTATTGCGATGAATGCATGAGTGGCATTCGAGTTTATGACTGGTACAAACATTTCCAAGAGGGCTGTCAAAGTGCTGACAGTGACAAACGTTTTAGAAGGCCATCCATGAGCAGGAATGAAGACAAAGTTGAAGCAGTGCATGCCGCAATAACTCAAATCATCATTTGACTATCAGAGAGCTTGCTGAGGACATGGACATAAGCTTTGTGTCAGTACTGTCCATTCTTATTATTGATTTGGGGATGAGACTTGTGTCTGCAAAATTCATGCCAAAACTCCTGTCCCCTAACCAAAGAGAAGATCCACTGTCTGTAGCCAGGGAGTTGTTGGATTGCATTGAAAATGAGACAGATTTCATCAAAAAGATTATTACTGGTGATGAATCATGGGCTTATGGTTATGACCAGGAAACTAAGACTCAATCCTCACAATGGAAGACTCCAAAGTCTCCCAGACCCAACAAAGCCCGTCAGGTGAGGAGCACTGTTAAGGACATACTCACAGTTTTCTTTGATTATCAGGGTATTGTTCATCATGAGTATGGTCCAAAAGGCCAAACCATCAATAAGGAGTACTACATCTAAGTTCTGACTCATTTGAGAGGTACAGTTTGTCTTAAGAGGCTAGAGTTTCACAGGAATGGTGAATGGTTGCTTCATCACAATAATGCCCCAGGTCGTGCATTACATCTTGTCCAGTAGTTCTTGGTTAAACACCAAATCAAGCAAGTCCATCAGCCTCCATACTCACCAGATCACATACCCTATGAATTTTTCTTGTTTCCAAAAGTGAAATTACCACTGAAAGGAAGGAGATTTAATGGCTCGGAGACCATCCAGCAAAATTCAACACAGCAGCTTCACAGCATAACAAAACAGCCATTTCAAAATTGTTTCCAGCAGTAGCAGTAATATTGGAAGAAGTGTGTTTTATTGGAAGGGGACTACTTTGAATGAGACTGCTTGAAATCAATGGGATCGCGGCTCCGATAACGATCGCGAACCGCTACCGTGGCTTTGTAAACAAGCCCCTGAGTACAACAATTGTCAGTTATACTTCTTGTGTTATTGTACAAGTCTCAATACTTTTTTTTTTTTTTAAATTCTTTATTTTCGTTTTATAACAACAAAGGAAAAGGAAGACATACAGCTAAAAGACAGATACATAAAGTGTAATACATACATCAAAGTAAACCCCTACCACCCCCCTCCCCCCTGCTTCTTCTCTAGAAAACTAATCATTCCCGAAGCGGGCGTGTACTTACATTATTGTGTTACAAAACCTAACGGTGATCTGAAACATGATGAGTGCACATTAAACAGGCATGTCGGAACAATGAGCAGATTGTACATAATCATTGAGCATCTGCCATTTAGACAAGCGAGAGTGAGTTTGGGCATGGGGAATAGCTCTCCGAGGTATCTGCTCATATTTACTATATAAGCAGACGAGGTTCCACCATTCATTGACAGTAAGTCGAGAGCTATCCTTCCAATTCCTCGTGATTAAGCATATGGCTATACCCAGCATGAAATCAAGGAGAAAGCGACCCTTCTTAGGAAGAGAGGGGACCTCCGCCACAGAGCGAAGTCCCACGATCTTCCAAGAGAGAGGTTCGTGAAGGTGTAAGATAAATTGAATACAACCCCAAACCCGCCTCCAATAAACCTGTAGTTGAGGGCATTCATAGATAACATGAGCGAGGGTTCCCACAGCAGTATGGCAAGACCAACACTGGTCCCTAGCAGTTGTGTTCCATTTGGCTATTTTTTTCTGGGGTATAAAAGCATCTGTGTGCGAAGAAGAAAAGAGTTTGGGTAACAGAGGCAGACCGGGAAACCCGCACTACTTTGCTCCAGAAAACGCTCCATTGCACAGGGGTTAAAGTAGTTTGCAGTTCGCGCTCCCAGGCTTGTTGAGCTCTAAAAGTGGCAGTATCTGTACCCTGACATAATGTTTTATAAAAGTTAGAGGCTACCCCATGTGTACTACTAATAGAGTGAACTATCTCTGATAGCCCGTCCTCAGAAGGGGCAGAGGGCGGCATGATTTGAGCACTTTTGAGGCAGTGTTGAAGCTGCATCAATTGAAAGTAGTGTTTCGCTGGTAACGCAAATTCCTTTTGTAAATCAGAAAAGGTTTTCCAACGAGCTGCAGAAAAAAGCTGTTGGGGTGTCCAGATCCCCCTTGAGTACCAGGGTTTCCATGCTATCGTTCTATTTAGGACTTGAATTCTGGGGTTATTCCATAGCGGGAGTCCGTCCAGAGGACATACGTTCGGACCCAGTGATAGAATGAGAGTGTTAAAGGCCGCAAGAGTAGTGGAGACAGAACTTTTGTACCTGAGAGCTGCCGCGGGTGTTCTTGTTCCGCGGAGCGGCGTTGCAGGTGGGAGCCGGGTCCCTGCTCGGTCAGCAGCAGGCGCTGGTTGGTCGCCCTTGGGGCTGAGGACCCCCCCGAGCCCTTTAAATCGTTTGCTGGTCTGGCAACACGGTGAGAAAGAACTTTTGTACCTGAGAGCTGCCGCGGGTGTTCTTGTTCCGCGGAGCGGCGTTGCAGGTGGGAGCCGGGTCCCTGCTCGGTCAGCAGCAGGCGCTGGTTGGTCGCCCTTGGGGCTGAGGACCCCCCCGAGCCCTTTAAATCGTTTGCTGGTCTGGCAACACGGTGAGAAAGAACTTTTGTACCTGAGAGCTGCCGCGGGTGTTCTTGTTCCGCGGAGCGGCGTTGCAGGTGGGAGCCGGGTCCCTGCTCGGTCAGCAGCAGGCGCTGGTTGGTCGCCCTTGGGGCTGAGGACCCCACCAAGCCCCATAAGATCCGCTTGCTTCACACGCGGCTGCGTGTGCGCGGCCTGCGGGGGCGTGTCCGAAGGGGCGTGTCGCAAGGGGCCTGACACGCTCCTTAGGTGCTCCTTCGGTGCATCCGAGGGTCGTCTCTGAGCGCCGGAGTTGAATTTGCCGGGTAGATGGGGAAGCGCAAAGCAAAAATGGAGAACAGAGCCGTCGCCAAGGAGAGTCAGCGAGGTAAGCTGAGCGGCCCCATGGACCGGCATCTTTTACCCCTGCCGCCTGCCAATCTGTCTTCGGAAGGGGCGTCTCTTAGCCCTATACTCCGGACGCCTCCCCCTCCTCCTCAACCTTCTCAATCTTCTACGCCTGTGGATTCTGTCCCTCTAATTGCTGTCCCGACTCTACTCCCGGTGGATCCAGCTGAAATGGGGGAACTGCCATCTTCTCCCACTCATGAGGTGACTTTGTCTGACATTTGGTTAGCACTCCAGCAGATTGATTCCAGATTTTCTAAAACCGTGTCTTCATTATGTACATTTACTCATTCTGTAGTAGATAAAGTACAAGTTATTGATTCTCAGTTGGTTGGTCTTTCTCAGTCTCTTGCCCGTGTTGATAATGTGCTCCAGTCTGGTAGGGACGTCAATGTCTCTCTTATTAGGGATGTTGCCTCTCTATCATGTAGACTGGAAGCCCTTGAGAATCAGCAACGGGCAAAGAACTTACGTTTCCTGAACTTTCCTCATACCCATCTGCTTTCGTTTGAAATTCTGTTGAAAAAATACTTTACTGAAGTGTTACATATTAGTGAGACAATGGATGTGGTACAGTTGTATTGTATTCCTACACTTGTTCCTGCTCTACTGTCAAAGGAAGGGGTCCCCCCCCTTCCAGTTGATGTTTCTGTAGAACAGGACCTCACCGCTTTTTTGGAAGACTCACTGGATCTCATCTCCAAACGTTGTACGTTGGTGGTGACCTTCAGTACGGAATCTTTCAAACTTCGGGTTCTTCGTGCTTACTTTAAATATAAAGATGTTCTATTTTGTGGTTTCAAAATGCAGGTGTTTCCAGATGTAGGCCGGACAACTCAGACCCGGCGTAAGCAGTTCTTGGAGTTTAGAACTCGGGTTGTAGCGTTAGGCGCTTCTTTTTTCCTCAAGTTTCCCTGCCGCTGTTTAATTACACTTGAGGGGCAGAATTATGTATATACTGACGTGGCTTCCTTGCGTCAATGGTTGTTTGAACAGGAGGCTAGCGGAGAGAAAAAGGGGGTGGAATGATTTTGTTTAAATAGCTCTCTTATGTGGAGTATGTCATACTCCTTATTTCCTTTTTTATATTATTTTTATTTAAGAGTTTCTTTCTCCATGATGTGTATTCTTATGATGTGTGGTGTATTGTTTGAAGATTTGACATGTTTATTATATTTCTTTTCCTTTTCATTGTTTGTATATTCAAGAAAAGCTTAAATAAAAGTTTAAAAAAAAAAAAAAAAAAGGCCGCAAGAGTATCGACAATCATTGGTGGATGGCGGGTGTCTACTTGATAGGACATACCGGGGAGATGGGTCAACGGAATGGGGCTACTAAGCTCCTCTTCTATGTCAAGCCAAACTGGTCTGCTGTCTGTTGGGGCATCTAGCCATCGGGCACCTTGCTTAAGTAGGAAGGCTTGATGATATCTAAAAAAATCAGGAAATCTGGTACCCCCTATTTCCTTTGCCGACTGTAGTTTTTGTTTAGCTATCCTTGGTGGCTTGCCCTGCCAGAGATAACGGACGAGAAGGCCCTCAATATCTTTATAAGTATGTAACGGGAGTAAGCATGGTAGCATTTCTAAAATGTAGTTCACTTTGGGGACTATCATCATTTTCACAGTTTCTAGGCGACCCCACCATGTAAGAGATAAGGGAGACCAACGATTTGTAAGCTCACGGACTTTGGAGACTACCTCTTTGGCATTAAAACTGATAGTGTCTTCTAAAGGAGAACAGTAATGGACCCCGAGATACTTCACCATGCGGGATTGCCAAAGGAAGGGAAAGGCCTGCATGTCAGCCTCATGTACCCAGCGGTTCAGTGGGAATGCTACAGATTTGGTCCAGTTAATTTTATAGCCCGATAATTGCGAGTATCCGTCAATCAGATCCAAAACAGCTGGAACCGAATCAAGGGATACGAAAAGCATAAGGTCATCTGCATATGCAGAGAGTTTAATCTCTCTATGACTAAAGGGGACACCTCGAATACGTGCGGACTGCCTAATAAGGAGGGCTAGGGGTTCAAGAGCTAGATCAAAGAGCATTGGTGATAGGGGGCAACCTTGACGCGTGCCTCTTTGGAGATTAAATGGCTGAGACCTGATGGCATTTACACAAATACTGGCGACGGGTTGAGTATACATGACTTGGAGATATCGGAGGAAGCCCTCCCCAAAGCCATACCATCGGAGAACTGCAAATAAGAAGGGCCATTCTAGGCGATCAAAGGCTTTTTCGGCATCTAAGGAAAGACCCACCCATGGATGATCTAGATTGGCAGCACTGGATAGCACATGGCACAAGGTCCGAGCATTGTCAGCGGTGGATCGGCCAGGTATAAAACCGCATTGGTCGGGGTGGATTAGGGTGGCCATCCTGTCAGATAGCCGGGTGGCCAAGATCGTTGCGAAGATCTTATAATCGGCATTAAGTAGGGAGATTGGACGGTAGTTGGCGGTTAGCAGCGGGTCTCTGCCTTCTTTCTCAAATACTACCACATTAGCTGCAGAAAAGGATCCCAAAGAGGATGTATCTACCGCAAGGGCAGAAAAATAGAGTTTTAAATAGGGAACCAAATCTGCACTAAACGTTCTGTAGAATTCGGTCGGGAGACCATCGGGCCCGGCGGCACGGCCCGAGGCTGTTCGTTTTAGGGCAGATTGGATCTCTGAAGTAGAGAAGGGTTCATCCATCGCATCCCTATCATCTTCAGAGAGGGTCGGCCGCTGAATGCCAGAAAGCAGTCGCTCGAATGTCTCTGACGAGAACTCACATTCAGATTGATATAGGCGGGTATAGAAATCCCGAAAGAGTTCTACAATGTCGGAGTCTGTGGTCAATATGCCCCCTCCCTGTGGGGCTCGAAGGGCCGCTACACGTTTGGCTTCTTTTTGACCTTTCAAGGCGTTGGCTAAGAGTCGACCGGCTCGGTTATTTTCACGATAATATGTCCCTCGTTGAAGCTCAATACTCTTAGAAGCTGCAGTTGAGAGGATTGAATTATATTGAAAACGGAGACGCTGTAATCGAATTAATACACATGGATCAGTACGTGAAGTTAGCACTCGTTCGCCTGCTTTAATTTGTTGGTCTAGTATGAGTAGCTGCTGCTTGCGTTGTTTCCGCAGGCGGATTTGATAGCTAGTGATCGTTGCTCAAATGGCCGCTTTGAAGCCCTCCCACCAAGCCCAATTCGCAGTATCCTGGGGTAGATTAAAATGGAAGTAATCCTGTATGGCTGCTCGAATTTCTAACTGGAACTCTGGCTGAGTTAACAGGGCTCTATCAAAGAACCAGGCCCTCGAATTCCCTTGGGGTGCAGTAGTGTGTAATTGAAAGGAAATAGCAGCATGATCTGAAATATGTTGGGAGTGAATCTTTGCAGTGTCCACCTGAGGAACTAACAGTTTTGATATTAGAAAGAAATCTATGCGAGACTGGGATTTGTGAGGGGAAGAGAAGAAGGTGAAGTCAAGCTCATTAGGGTGTAGTAACCTCCATAGATCAACTAAAGCAAGATCTTTGATCAAAGAGGTAAGCGTGGTGTGACTCTTGGGGGGACCACTTGTCCTAGGCGGCTGTTTATCAATCAGGGGATCAAGGACTAAATTGAAATCCCCCCCAATTATCAATGAAGTATTAGCAGAGGCCTGCGCAACCTGAGCAATGGTAGCAAAAAAGGCAGGATCATCCACATTAGGAGCATAAAGGCATATACATGTAACTTCAAGGCTACCTATCTTGAGGTGAACTCTGGACCATCTACCTTCTGTATCTGAGCTAGTCGCAATAATAGTAGCATGCAAAGATTTCCTAACCAGTATGGCAACCCCACATTTCTTAGAAACGGCTGGGGAATAGGCGGCCACCATGTAAGGTTTAATATTGAGTTTAAGAGTTTCCTTCGAATTTAAATGCGTTTCTTGGAGAAAAATCAGATCAGCAGCTTCCTGACTTAGGTAGCTTAGGATTTTCTTCCGTTTTATCGGATTATTGATTCCTTTTACGTTCAATGAGAAAAACTTACATGGTGCCATCTATCGGTAATAGACATTTCAGGTAAGGGCACTTGAAAACATACAACATAATCAGAATCTGTGCAACAATGACATAATCACTGAGTATGCTGGCTAATACACCCCATATTGAAAAGCATGTACCAACGTATCTTAGAGAAGAAGCAAAACCCCCAATGAATATGGCGACCATATGTCTGCGGGAGGAGGCCCAGAGAGGCGATAGAAAGACATGAAAAAGAAAAGAAACACCAAAGTCCATAATTAACACTGTCTCTGATACTCATCGAGGCTACTGTGGGTAGATGGAGTCGGGTCACAGATATCATCAAAAGTAAGGCAACCAAACTGCCCACGCCTGACTCTGTGCTGGGCTGCGGCAGATCCAGTATGGAAGGTACAGCGGATATGGGAATGCTGGCAGGAAAATTCTGGAAGTCAGCACATCAAGTCGGCTTCTTTGGAATCCAAAAACTCCGCTAGTAGATCAGGGTCCTCAAATGTTCTTGTCTGATTGTGAAGCGTGACTCGGAGCTTGGCCGGGTACATCAGGCCATAGCGTGCTTGTAGTTGTTGAAGCCTCGGTTGGAATTCCAGAAAGCGCTTTCGGCGGTCGACCGTGGGTTTAGCCAAGTCAGGATAGAAGGAGATCTTGTGGCTCTCAAACTCCATATGGCCCTTTGCCCGAGAGGCACTGAGAATTTGCTCCACGTGTTGATATCTCAAAAGTCGAAAAATGATGGGCCGCGGAGTCTTCCTGTTGAGCGTTATGCTTGAGGGTACGCGATGGGCGCGATCGATCTCCAAATCTTTGGTAAAGGTGATTTGGAGCAGGGAAGGGAGGATTTTACATAAAAACTCTTTCATGTCTCCCGATTCCGCTCCCTCCGGTATGCCCACGAGTCGTATGTTGTTGCGGCGCGCTCTATTATTGCCATCTTCCACTTCTTTCTGCAAGGCCCGTACCTGACGTTCAACTTTGTCGAGTTTGGACAACCGGGCCGCATGGGAGTCCAATATGCTCTCCATTTTGTCCTGACGCGAAGAGAGCCCCTCGAGCTTGCCCTGCAGTACACCAAGATCTTCCCGCAGCGCTCGGAGTGCTTCACCGTTTGACTGCACGAGGTCCTTGACCCCTCTAATCTCTGCGAGGATTTCCTGCTGCATTTCGGGGCCCTCACGCAAGGCCAGCCCCTTCTGCGGGGACGGAGGTTCAGTTTTGGAACGTTTGCCGTGAGAAGCCGCTGGAGATCCAAATTCCAGGCGCGTGGGTTTGGTCCCCGCCATCTCACCAATGTGCCCCTGCAAGATCAGAGTAGAAGTTCCAGGTATGTATGGTGTTAATTCAGGATTCTGTGTAGGCCTCTCGGGAGCCTCAGCGTTATGCGACCATCCCGCTGGACATCAGGCTCCGCCCCCCCAAGTCTCAATACTTTTTGATCACACCTCATATCTCTCAACCCTGTTAGTGCTTGTTTCTAACTTTTAGTTATATTGTAATACATGTGCAGGACTCAAAAGGCAGACAGACCTCCATAGTCTCAATGCATGGATGAGACTATGGTGAAAAGAAGAGGCTTTTTTGATTTGTTATGAACTGGGGAATATTCCGAGGGAAAGGAGGGGCTTTTCTGAAGGGATGGGCTCCACCTTAACTAGGATGGAACCAGGCTGCTGGCATTAACCATTAAAAAGGAGATAGAGCAGCTTTTAAACTAGATAACAGGGGAAAGCCGACAGATGCCCAAGAGCGCATGGTTCAGAATGATGTATCCATGAAGGATACTAGCAAAAGATTGAAGTTAGGGCATATTGACAGATAGGTTCCAATAAAAGCAAAAGTAACCCAAATGCCCTAAAATACAGAGCAGACAGAGCTTAAAGATTCCAAATTACCCCTGTTTACTGATTACCAGATTAATATGAATAAAATACAATCACTAAAATGTTTGTATGCAAATGCTAGAAGTCTGTCAGATGGATGCCTGGGTGAGAATGTTCAGAGTCTTGGCAAAGACATATATTAATATGATTTGCAAGGGATTGTGGGAAATGTAGTCCATTCACACCAGACACAGCCGTTCACAATAATTAGTTGTGCTTGAGTGTAAAGCCAATAAGATATTTATTTATGGGGTTATTTCTCCCAACACAGATATGCTTGGTAGCACATAAAACAGGATACTTGCTTTCAGTGTTAAATTTAGAAAAACAAAATCAGGAAAACAACAGCTGAACTTGTCAGGCAATCAAATCAAAAGAATAAAGACTTGGTTGGTAACAAACTGGTCTTTTCTGTAGGCTCTAGCTAATATTTTCTTAGCAGTGCATCAAACAACAAACAAAACCCACAAAGTAGGGAAAAACTGTTCTTTTCAGGTTAACTTCTTATATCTTCACACATAGACTCAGAAGTGATTCCCTCAGAACTCACAAGCAATTAGGTAAGGCTCAATTGCTAGCAGTTACCCAGCTGAAACCCTTTAGCTGGCTTACTTTCTGCTGCGTGGCTCAAATCCTACTCAGGAGCTTTTCTGAGTAGATTTAAAGAACAAGTTTGTATTTCTTTGTGATGGTTGTTGTAGTTTGTAACAGAAAATTACCAAAGGAGTTTAGACAGAGAGCAATCCATGTATTCACAGCCTGGATCTATAACCTCTCCCCTTCTTCAACAATCATGGGTTCAATATCATGGATTGGCACAGAGGAATTTCTCAATGGAGCACTCTCAGGAGAATACTTGTTTCCCTGCTGTCTTTCAAGGGTATAGCTAGGGCATAGATCAGTGTTCATACCTGAGATTTCATTGCTGTTAGAGTTCCTCTCTAAATAGCCTGGCCAGTATGTAGTCCAGTTCTTATGTCCAGCCTTCCAATCCAGATCCCTGGACACTGGATTTCTCTTCACATACCTTCTGGCACGGGTCTTAGGGTCCCTTCCAAGTGCAGCCGTCTCCCTCACAGGTACCGTCTGGAGATTCCTAGCTCTGCAGCACCATTCCTCTGGCTTTCCCCAGTCCAATGGTGTAAGCTTGCCTTTGGAATGCCTTCCAGTATACGTACTGCTATGGACTCCTTTAGACCTCCCAAAGGCTTTTCTCTTCTTTCTTCCAAAGGGTTTCTTGCCCTCTCTGTCCGTTCGCTCTGGCTTCTGCTTCTGATGATCCTTCAGATGACGAAGCTGTCCAAGATGAGGATCTCCAAGATGAAACTGAGGATCTCCAAGAATCTGTGGATCTCCAAGAATCTGAGGATGTCCAAGATCAAGACACTGAGGATCTCCCAGATGAAACTGAGGATAATTCTCTGTAGAATAAACTCTACCTTTATTCTGCTTAGATGAGTGCTCCTCCCTAACACAGCGCAGCTGTGCTGAATCAGGCCCTGCCCTTTGAGATGAGTGCTTAGGGATTACCTCATAGCCCTCCTGATTGAACACACGTTTCCCCACTTCAGCTCCTCTAATGGCTGTTGGAAACCTGGTGCATTCTGGGACTGGTAGTCTTTTATGGGAAAATTCTGTTTTCTTATTTCTACCAGGACTGACAGGTTGCTTGTTCAGAGTCACTTCACCTTTCCTATAGCTCCTTCCTGAGCTATGATAAGCTTCCTTATCACAGTATCCAATAAGTCCCAAGAAACTTCTTAGTTGTTTCTTTGTTGTTGGAGGGGGAAAATTCCTGATGCTATCTACCTTACTCATTAGAGGTTTAATTTTTCCTCTTCCCACTAGGTGGCCCAGGTATTTTACCTCCCTATTTGCAAAGGCACACTTCTTCGGGTTTAAAGTGATTCCAGCTTGCTTCATGGAGCACAAGACTGCCCTGATCCTCTTTAGATGCTCCGCCCAGGTGTTACTATGGATTATGACATCATCCATATATGCAAAAGCATAATTTTGGTGGGGTCGAAGTACCTGATCCACTAACCTTTGTCAGGTAGCCGCTGCTCCATGCAGTCCGAAAGTCATCCTCTTGAACTGGAAAAGGCCAACGGGGGTGCTGAACGCAGTCTTCGGCTTCGACTCCCTGGTTAGAGGAATTTGCCAATATCCTTTTGTCATATCAAGGGTGGTTAAGTATTGAGCCTGTCCCAGCTGGTCCAACAGCTCTTCAATTCTTGGCATTGGATATGCATCAAAAACTGATATTGCGTTTACCTGCCGGAAGTCAATACAAAATCTTAAAGATCCATCAGGCTTCGGCACCAGGACTATGGGGCTATTCCAGGGACTCTTTGACTCCTCTATTACTCCCATGTCCAACATCTCCTGGACTTGTGCCACTACTTCCTGTCTCTTGGCTTCAGGCAAGCGGTATGGCCTCTGACGAATTAATTTCCCAGGTGGAGTTATTATTTCATGGGCAACCAAATGTGTCTCCCCAGGTATGGGTGTCAACACATCTGGGAATTCTTTAAGCAATTTCCTAATTTCTTCCTGTTGTACCACTGTCAGGTCCTCACCTATTTGGGGCTCTGATTTTTCTTTACAATCAGATACCTGGGGTCCCAAATCTTCCTCTTCATTCACCTCCCTCTCTCGGGCACAGGTGGCAGCTAGGCTTTTAACCCCTTTGACGTCAGTAGAACCAAAGCCTTTGGTTCCACGCTCAGAATTTTCCAGGGATGTGACCTCCTCCACAGGTGGAAAACCCAGTCTCTCACAGATCAATTGGGCAATTCTGTCTCCTGTCTTCACGTCATAAACATTCTGTCCAAAATTAAATAACAGAACTTTAATATTGCCCCTGTAATCGGGATCAATTACTCCCGCACCCACATCGATGAAATATTTAAGGGCTAATCCGGACCTTGGGGCTACTCTCCCATAGCATCCAATAGGTATTTCCACTTGGAGACCGGTGTCAACCAGGGCTCTCCCTTGGCTAGGTACAGTCACATTTTCTATACTGCACAGGTCAAACCCAGCAGCTTGAGGGGTTGCCCGCTTAGGAGCTTGGGCCTTCTCTGTGACCCTATGGTACTTTAAGACAAATGTCTGCTTAGGGATAGTTTGGTCTTCTGGACGCTTAAACATCTTTTTAGCTGGGGTCTGAGGAATTCCAAATAAAGGCCCGGGAGCTATTACCATTAATCCTTCTCCCTCCTTCTTTCCTAGTCCTTCCACTAGACCCTGCTTAAATCTTGGCCAGTCTCTTCCTAGAACCAAATCAAAGGGTAGCCTAGGCACCACTGCTAACAGGACTTCCTCTTGTTTCCCCAGGCACTTAACCTTTAGCCTATAGGTGGGATATGATGTTGCAGCACCATGAATGCATCTGATGTGAACTTGGCTTTCAGGGGTTCTAGGCACAAATCCTTCTTGGGCCTCTATCCTCTTCCAAAGCCTTTTTGATAGCATACTCTGGTCTGCCCCAGAGTCTAACAAAGCATTTGTGGTAATTCCCTGCACATCAACCATCAAAAGAAATCCTTCCTTGGGCTGTTTTTAAATCCACACCCATTAAGCTAGTGTGTGTCTGGCATCCCTTTTCTAAATGTCCCCATTTTCCACATTTGAAACATTTCTTTCCATTCCACTGTGTCATCTGGTTTGGCACAGTACATTTATTTTCAGAAACACTTTTAATTATTTTCTTTTCTGATACAGCACAGCTTGCCTCAGCACCAATCTTCAGAGGGCCACCCATTCTATGGCAAGCCTGCGTGGCTTCCAAGAATCTCTCTGCTAGCATGGTTGCCTCTCCAAGATTTTGGCAATTTTGCTGTATAAGGAAAGTGTGCAAATCTTTAGGCACAGCAGACATAAATTGTTCAAGCATAATAATGTCTAATAACATTTCTACCGTCTTTTGCTCAGGCTCCAACCATTTTACAGCTAATCCTCTGATTCTCTGACTCAGAGCCCTGGGTGTTTCACCCACTCTCAATGCAGTAGCTCTAAACATTCGCCTATACTCTGAAATAGACAACCCTAGGCGATCTCTAATAGCAGCCTTTACATCCTTATAATTCAAAGCCTGGGCTGCTGGCATTGCTCTATAAGCTGCAAGCGCCTCTCCAGTTAATGAGGCTGCCAGCCTTACTGCCCACTGGGTCTCTGGCCATGCTAATGCTTGTGCCACTCTTTCAAAAGACTCTAGAAAATCATCAACATTATCATCTGGAGTTAGCTTCCCAAAACTAAATGCCCCAATTCCCTGATTGAGTCCCACACTGTCCACATGTGGTATACCAGTATTTACTGCTGGTCTTGCATCTGGTCCACTTTGGTTCTGCAGTTTAACTAGGGCTTGCACCAGATCAAGCACTGGCTTCTGCTGGTCCATTAAGGCTTTCATAGCAGTGTCCTGAGCCTGCTGTGCTAGCTCCTGTTGCCTGCTAAACTGGGCTGCCATCCAATCAGCTAGTTCCCTTGGATCCATCTTGATCCCTGAAAGAAAACACACAAAAAAAAAAACCACAGTGCACCACCTTCCAAACAGGTGTCTTTTTTTCTACTCTTTTTTTTCAATTACCCCTGTGCCTTACTCCCATCCACCACTAGACATGCCCAGGTACTTGTTACCTTATGCCAGTGATGAATCCAGCTCTGCACAGGGTCTTTTCTTCCTGGAACAGCTACCTGGAACATCCACTTCTCCTCCAAAGTGCAGTTGAGGGAAAATCTTTTTTTCCAGCTTTCAAACTTGAACTGTCTTTTCCTTCAGACTTGAGTTGTAATCCTTAGCAAGTAAATCCCTTTGCGCTAAAGCAATCCGAAAAACTACGCCATTTGTCAGACGGGTGCCTGGGTGAGAATGTTCACAGTCTTGGCAAAGGCATATATTAATATGATTTGCAAGGGATTGTGGGAAATGTAGTCCATTCACACCAGACACAGCCGTTCACAATAATTAGTTGTGCTTGAGTGTAAAGCCAATAAGATATTTATTTATGGGGTTGTTTCTCCCAACACAGATATGCTTGGTAGCACTTAAAACAGGATACTTGCTTTCAGTGTTAAACTTAGAAAAACAAAATCAGGAAAACAACAGCTGAACTTGTCAGGCAATCAAATCAAAAGAATAAAGACCTGGTTGGTAACAAACTGGTCTTTTATGTAGGCTCTAGCTAATATTTTCTTAGCAGTGCATCAAACAACAAACAAAACCCACAAAGTAGGGAAAAACTGTTCTTTTCAGGTTAACTTCTTATATCTTCACACATAGACTCAGAAGTGATTCCCTCAGAACTCACAAGCAATTAGGTAAGGCTCAATTGCTAGCAGTTACCCAGCTGAAATCCTTTAGCTTGCTTACTTTCTGCTGCGTGGTTCAAATCCTACTCAGGAGCTTTTCTGAGTAGATTTAAAGAACAAGTTTGTATTTCTTTGTGATGGTTGTTGTTCTTTGTAACAGAAAATTACCAAAGGAGTTTAGACAGAGAGCAATCCATGTATTCAAAGCCTGGATCTATAACCTCTCCCCCTTCTTCAACAATCATGGGTTCAATATCATGGATTGGCACAGAGGAATTTCTCAATGGAGCACTCTCAGGAGAATACTTGTTTCCCTGCTGTCTTTCAAGGGTATAGCTAGGGCATAGATCAGTGTTCATACCTGAGCTTTCATTGCTGTTAGAGTTCCTCTCTAAATAGCCTGGCCAGTATGTAGTCCAGTTCTTATGTCCAGCCTTCCAATCCAGATCCCTGGACACTGGATCTCTCTTCACATACCTTCTGGCACTGGTCTTAGGGTCCCTTCCAAGTGCAGCCGTCTCCCTCACAGGTACCATCTGGAGATTCCTAGCTCTGCAGCACCATTCCTCTGACTTCCCCCAGTCCAATGGTGTAAGCTTGCCTTTGGAATGCCTTCCAGTATACGTACTGCTATGGACTCCTTTAGACCTCCCAAAGGCTTTTCTCTTCTTTCTTCCAAAGGGTTTCTTGCCCTCTCTGTCCGTTCGCTCTGGCTTCTGCTTCTGATGATCCTTCAGATGATGAAGCTGTCCAAGATGAGGATCTCCAAGATGAAACTGAGGATCTCCAAGAATCTGAGGATGTCCAAGATCAAGACACTGAGGATCTCCCAGATGAAACTGAGGATAATTCTCTGTAGAATAAACTCTACCTTTATTCTGCTTAGATGAGTGCTCCACCCTAGCACAGCGCAGCTGTGCTGAATCAGGCCCTGCCCTTTGAGATGAGTGCTTGGGGATTACCTCATAGCCCTCCTGATTGAACACACGTTTCCTCACTTCAGCTCCTCTAATGGCTGTTGGAAACCTGGTGCATTCTGGGACTGGTAGTCTTTTATGGAAAAATTCTGTTTTCTTATTTCTACCAGAACTGACAGGTTGCTTGTTCAGAGTCACTTCACCTTTACTATAGCTCCTTCCTGAGCTATGATAAACTTCCTTATCACAAGTCTAAAAAATAAGATGGGAGAGTTAGAATATGTAGCACTAAATGAAAGGTTAGATATGATTGGTATTTCAGAAATCTGGTGGAAGGAGGACAACCCTGGATACAAATTATTTCACAATGATAGAGAAGGTCAAATTGGTGGAGGGACTGCACTTTATTTTAGAGAGGGCATTGAGTTTCACAGGATTAAAGTGTTGCAGGAAACCAAATGCACAGTAGAATCTCTGTGGATTGAAATTACATGTAAAAAGGGGAAGGTGATGGCTGAGGGGAGATATGATTGAAGTCTGTAAATTAAATAATGGAGTGGAACAGGTAAACGTAGATCAAATGTTTACACCATCAAAAAGAAAGACTAGGGACATGCAATGAAGTTACAGTGTAACCTGTTTAAGACTAATAAAAGAAAATATTTTTTTCACTCAATGTGTAATCAAACTCTGGAATTCATCACTGGAGGATGTAGTAAAAGCTGTTACTGTAGCTGAGTTTAAAAAAGGTTTGGATAAGTTCCTGGAGGAAAGGTCCATAAACCATTATTAAAGGGGACCCAGGTAATCCACTTTTTTGGGGGAAACTGCTAGGTACTTGTGACCTGGATTGGCCACTGTTGGAAACGGGAGACTGGGCTTGATGGACCTTGGTCTGATCCAGTATGGTATTTCTTATTTTCTTATGGGTAATATTTGAATGCATAAAGGAAAGACCCTTGTTCAGGACCTGTATTTTCCAGATCACTCAATGCATAATCCAAGAGATTACTAATGGCAGTATCTAATCTTGCTAAGAGGGTCTGCTGGTGAAGACCCCCTCCTCTTCCCTAGAGTTGGGTAAAAGGAACGGTTGTAGTGATAATTTTTTTGATATCCTGACTTATGCTTCTGTCACCCAGTTTTCCAAAGTTGGGGCCTGCCTGGTTTGAAGAAAAAAGTGGGGCTGAGCTGTCAATCTGGTCTTGTACCCGAGCTCAACTTCTCTTTCTGGTTGGTTCAATGCCTGCATCATTGACTTCATTCAGTATCGTAACTTTAGGGATATGGTGTCTCTTGGATGGAAAACATTTCCTATGAGAAGACCTATCCCTGTAATTAGATAATTTGTTGTTCCTTGAATAAATAGTACTCTTCCTTTAATCCTCCTTGTCTCTAAAATATTTTTCCAATTTCTTATTCTTAATTTCTGGAACTCTAAAAGATTACAGTCATAGCCTTTTTTAAACATTTCATATCGGGAATCTTCTATTAAAATCTCCAACTTAGTAATAATGCCCTTCTGAATTTCTTCAGGTTCATAGGAAGAGCACACACACTTGCAGCTACTACACAGGAACACATAGGAGCAAGGTGAATTACAGCAGCCTTTATTTAGAAAAAAATCCCAATACACTTCGGCAAACATTAATATCATAAAACAAATATATCAAATACATTCAGGCTCATTCCATCCCAGACGTATAGCCCCTCTGTACGTCCGGTCTGAACCAGACATACAGAGGGAGTTGCGATTCTGATCCTGCGGGGCACGTCTAGCCCCTCAGGACCAGAATTGCAAACAGCCCTGTATGTGCAGGCCTGGACTGTGATTCAGCCTGGCCTGCATGTACCAGAAAAGCCTGACTAACTTAGTCAGGGCTTTACAATGGAGCCGCGGTGCCATGGCGTCCAGTTACCATGGCACTGCGGCTCCATTGTAAAGCCGTTATCCCAGCTGCTGACTTAACAAAGGCTTTCCCTGCAGTCTGACCTCCGATCCAGCCTTCTAAGGCCAGGGTCAGGCTTCAGGGAATGTCCTCGGGCCCTCCCTGCCCCATCTGAACCCCAAGCTCACTGAAAAAAACAAACGTTCAGGGAAGTTATTCTACCTCAGAGGTGGAATAACTTCCCCGCACAAGTCGCTGGCCCTAGACGTACAGGGCCAACATTAGAATCGGCCCTGTATGTCCAGGGCCGACGGCCGCCCACTCTCTTTGCATGATGTGTTCAAAGTATTAAGTCAAAGTTTTGTCATCTGAGCTTTTAAGGAAAGTTTAGGTTTGATCTCCTCTAGTATTGACCGGTTTGTTCTTTGGGCAATCCATGATATATACAGTATTTGTCACCAGCACCATAATTCAAAGGCATCAATTTTCTTCCTATCTATCTTTTTCATTGGCCAGCTTTTACGTCCATATGATGTCATCGAAAATACTATGGCTTGGACAAGTTAAATCTTTGTATGGAGAGCAACACCTCTGCTCTTGAAAATTTTGTCCAGGCCCTTCATAGCCATTCTGCCAAGAGCAATGCATCATCTGATTTCTTGACTGCTTGTCCTTTCTTTATTGATCATTGATCCAAGTAGGTTAAAGTTGTTAAAGATTTCAATTTCTTCTCCATCAATGATGAACTTATTGATTTTTCCAGTTATCAGGATCTTTGTCTTCTTAACGTTAAGATACAGGCCCATTTTAAGACTATGTTTCTTGATCTCTAAAAGCAAATGTTTCAGATTGTCTTCACTTTCATCCAGTAATGTGGTATCAACAGCATAGCGAAGGTTGTTGATGAGACCTCCACCAATCTTCACATCTCTGTTGTCTTCATATAGTCCTACTTCTTTGAAGATTTGTTCTGAATATAAGTTAGAGTAGGGGGGAAGTATGCAGCATTGTCGTACACTTTTGCTGATTTAAACTATTCTGTTTCTCCTAATTCCATTTGAACTATTGCTTCTTCATCAATGTAAAGGTTGTGCAATAGAACAATCAAGTATTCTGGTATATCCATGCTTCTTAATGTGGCTCTGAGTTTCTCATGGTTTACACAGTCAAAAGTCTTGCTGTAGTCAATAAAACATATATGGATATCCTTTTGGTATTCTTTTGTCTTTTCGATGATCCATCTCACATCTGCGGTGATGTCTCTCATTCCTCGCCCCTCACCCTTCCTTGATTCCCTGCTTGCACTTCAGGCAGTTCTTTTTCCAGGTATGGGTGCCGTCTCTGCTGAGTGATTTTGAGTAGAATCTTGCTGGCATGTGGGAACAGAGTGACTGTGCGATAATTTACACTGTCAGTCAGATCACCTTTCTTCAATTTTGGCATAAACACAGATTTTTTGTAGCATACATAATAAACAACATAATAAACACACCACATCCTGTATTATAGAAAGACAGACAGTGCCAGTCACTTTTTAGTCCATATAGACCTACGGAGTTTGGCAGAGATTTACAAGTGAAATAACTTTTCTCTGAATGGAGTGGAACAGGTAAATACAGAATGGTAATTATTTAACCTTACAAGCAACTCAAAATGACTAACAATTTGAAAACAAATAAGCTGTGGAATCTGTTGCCAGGCGATGTGGTAAAAAGAGGTTTGGACAATTTCTTGGAGGAAAAGTCCATCCATATTTTTTATCTATTGAACATAAGCATGTAGGACACACCTAGGATGTTATGTTATATGTTTCATACCTGGTTAAAAGTTGTATATTTTAAGTGTGAGATAGAAATGCAGTAGATATAACGTTGTGACCTCCCCTCTGAAAAACCCCCAACAATTAGCCAGGTAAACTTGAGAGAACCATTGCTCATCCATGCAAATGAGATATGAGAAACAGATCTACTTTTTGGCATCTACAGGGTACTTGTGATCTGGATTGGTCACTGTCAGAGATAGGAAGCTGAGCTTGATAGAACTCGGTCTGACCCAGCGTGGCTTTTCTTGTGTTCATTACTCACTTGTTTTATATTTTCAGTCTTTATTCAGATGAAATCTCATCATGAAACTTGCTAAAATGACCATATTTCATCCATATAATAAGGTGACAAACTTTGGGAAGGAGTAAAGACAGAGTCAACACGTATCTATTTAACAGTGATATTCAGCCAACAAACTGATAATCTATCCATTTAAATTAGGCTTATTGAGTACTAATTAAATGGACAGGGTTTGCTAAATATATGCATTAAGCACCAAGTCTAGTACTTAAATTTTAAAAAGTGGTCCTCCTCAGAACTGAAGCATAATTCAATGACACCAGTGTTATGCTGGCTGCAATGGCTTCCAATTGGTCATTGACTAAATCCTAAGACCTTGTCGCTGACCTTTAAAGTATTAATTGTAGAGATCCAGTTTATTTAAAAGAAAATTTAGGTTGACACGTTCCTAGGAGACAGCATAGGGAGCTTAGCGTGCAGTCCCATCTATGATGGAAGTACAAGGATATGCCAATTATGTTTACCTGATAATTGTAATTCCTTGAGTCCTGCCAGACCAATGCAGACCTATGGACTATCTCCTCCTTCCAGAATATGGAGACAGAGACAAAATACTTGCCCTCAGTATAGAGCCTGTGCAGCCTAGAGGTGCCTCAGTATTCTCTGTCAGAGTAAAGGACCAGCTACATTGCTAAAAAACAACATAAAGAGCCAACCCCCACAAAATGGCAAGAGCAACCAAAAGCACAGCAGAGGAATTCCAGAACTCTACCTAATTTCACAAAAGGGTCTTTATTAAAACAAGACATGGCCATGTTGCGACACACATTACCTGTGTCAGGGGCAACTTTATAAATGACAATGTAAACATAAAAGATACAAAATTCTATCAAACATTTGAAAACATAATTACATGGAGATAAAGAACACAAAAATAAAAAAAAAGCCCAGAGAATTATAAGTTGAAGATTGGGCTGCGGGGAAAGCCTTTGTTCAGCCAGCGGCTGGGATCACGGCTTTACAATGGAGCCATGGCAACCAGACACCATGGCACCGTGGCTCCATTGTAAAGCCCTGACTGAGTTAGTCGGGCTTTCCCTGTATGTGCAGGCCAGGCTGAATCGCAGTCCTGGCCTGCACATACAGGGCTGTTCACAATTCTGGTCCCACAGGGTTAGATGTGCCCTGCTGGATTAGAATTGAGACCCGCTCTGTATGTCCAGTTCAAATCGGAAGTATGAGGGGCTGTACGTCCGGGATGGAATGAGCCTGATAGTGTATGCCAGCAGGCAGTATATAAAACACCAATCCATAGTGAGGTGACATAACTTATCAAGAAGTTTATTTGCCAGTACAGAGTGCATAAATACAACTGAAACATACTCACTTAATTAGAAATCTATATAAAAGTCAAATTGGCAATATTACAAAAAATATTTAGCACCAAATGATATTCTCAGTTCATTTAAGAAATGTATAAACTATAAAGGTCTGATGTCTATAGTGTTTTAAACAAAACACATGTGATGTCCCAGGAGAAACATTATTACAGACTGATGTAGCCAAATCTAGCCACTACCGGAGCATGCTAGCCTCAACCTAATAAGGCCAGTAATGGAAAATGCAGAGTCTAGTTGACCTTTATCTTTATTGTGTTGCATTGCTTCTACCCAGGAGTGACAATATTGATAAATACTGGCTTCCATCAAAACACAGGCAGTAAATATTCATGAGAGCTGGTCTTTCCATGTCACAGATAGCATTGATGAGTACTGGCACTTACCTAATCCAAACACATTGATTATTATTTAGGGGCTGTACCAGTAAAGAAAACATCAATGAGCATCGGTCTTTACTTAGCTCTAATCATCTTGCTGAGTAGTATTTCATGCCTGCTTCCAGTAGCCTTGACTAGTGTTGTCCTTTGCCTAACACCAATGTCGCTAATAGGTATGTCTTGCCAGTATAGGCATAATTGGCAAGCACTAAATCTCACCAGCACTGCCATCTTAGGTGAGCACTGGATCTCACCCATTCTAGTCAGCTTTGGAGTTTACCCAGGGTAGGGCATCCTACCACTGCAGACATCCCTAGCAAGCATTGGATCATCTAGAATAGGCATCGTTGGTGAGCTCTGGAGCTCACCAAATGCAGGTATTATTACCAAATGTCAAGCACTGGTTCATCCAACACAGGCATACGTGAGAAGTGCTGACATTTATTTAGTAAAGCAGCCCTCATGAATGCTAATCTTCCCTAGCTTAGTCAACCTTGATGACTATAATAATCAATCTGGACTAACAGTGGGACCTCCCAAGGTTAGCAACGTCTGGCCAGAAATCATTTTGTAGCACCCTTGCCAATATCCCAGCAATGGCTCTGGAGAGAGAGCTATTATCAAAGGATTAAGTGACCTGCCCAAGGTCACAAGGAACATCCATACAAATTGAACCCTGGCCCTATTGGCCCAATACTATCAATCTATACCTATGACAAGGAATGTTTGGAGTTATCACATTGCTGCTCACAATTGCCTTCATATACCATGGTGGCACTACTACTACTTATTACTACTACTTATCATTTGTATAGCACTACAAAGCATACCAGATCACAACTCCACAGTGAGGTACTGCTGCTGCCTGTGTTATTTTTTTCACACAGCAGCAGTCTGATCCTGCCGTGAGTGTGCAACTCACCACAAGATCTCAGAGATGCTAAGTCTGTAATAATGTAGTACCTGTTCAATGTAAGTGCATAACAGCCCCCCCCCCCCCGTTCTGTACAAAAATGTTCTCTGTAAACTGTACTGATTTTAAAGAGCACAGTATATAAAAGCAATAAATAAATAAATAAATAAATAAGTCCCAGTTATTGAGAGTATGCAACACTCATTTGAAGGCTCTCTCACTCTCACACTCTTTGAGCCAGTTCTCTCAAGAATTAGATGTAGGGTTGCCAACTGGTTCCAGATGCACTCGATGGGCTTGATCCATTCCTGGGTTTACCCCACTTCATTTAGGGACTTGCAGTTGTGATTTCTCTATTACACTCCATAAGACAAGCAAGATCACAAGTCCCTGAATGCAATGGGGTAAAGATAGTACTGGATCAAGCCTGTTAGGTGCACATAGAGCCAGTTGACAACCCCAATTAGAGGCACAGTGCCAATGCCCTGATCCTGATCACTGCTTTCATGAAAAACAAGCCTAAGGGAAGTAAACCCAAGTGGCTGGTTAGAAGAAATCGGAGTTCTCTAAACTGTACATACAAGTACAGATGCTGTGAAACTTTTTTCTGTAGCTAAATTACAGGGGCTGTAAAATCTATGCACATACCTTTAGCCACTGAGTGGAGGGCGATTTTCGGTCCAGAGAATAGGGCTACAAATAGGGAAAAATAAGTAGACACAAGGAAAACAAGGGTTTAGGATCCAAAAGCAGCCACAAAGAGGTGAGACCTTAGCATGGATTAGAAAAGGGGGAGGGATGAAGCCTGACATACAGACTCAGGTAGTTTGCTCTAGGCATAAGGAGCAGAAAGGTGAAAGGATAAAGTTTAGAGTTGGCAGTGAAAGAAAAGGGCATAGAGAGAAGCAGGCCAGTGGAAGAGTGGAGTTCACGAGGAGGGGTGTAGGGAGAGAGGAGAGAGGAAAGGTAGTGAGGGGCAGTAGAATAAATGCATTTATTTGGACAGAAGGAGAAGTTTGAATTGGTATGGAAACGGAAAGGGAACCAATGAAGTGACTTGAGAAGAGGGGTTTAACATCTTTGTTAGTGATATTGAAGAAGGGCTGATCCGTAAGGTTTGCCTATTTATGGTTGATACCAAAACCTGCAATAGAGTAGACACCCAGGAAGGAGTAGATAGAATGAGGGCTTTAGCTAAGCTTAAAGAATGGTCTAGAATTTGACAGCTGAGATTTAATGTTAAAAAATGCAGGGTCATGCATTTAAGCTGCAAAAATCCAAGGGAGCGGTATGGTACGGGGGTGTAGTACTTCTGTCCACAAAAGAAGAGCGGGACCTGGGTGTGATTGAATCTGACAACCTTAAAGTAGCTAAAAAGGTAGAAAAGCCAATGATGAAAGCCAGAAGGATGCTTGGGTGCATAGGGAGAGGAATGGTCAGCAGAAAAAAGGAGGAGACAGTGCCTCTGTATAAGTCCCTGCGACCTTATTTGGAGTATAATGTGCATTTTTGGAGACCGCACATTCAAAAGGATATAAACCGGTTGGAGTCAGTGCAGAGGGTGGCTACTAAAATGGTTAGTGGTCTTTGTTATAAAGCATATGAAGACAGACTTAAAGATCTTAATGTAAATACTTTAGAGGAAAGGTGGGATAGAGGAGATATGATAGAGATGTTTAATTATCTCTGTGGCATAAATGCACAGGAGGAGAGTCTTTTTCGACTGAGAGCAAGCTCTTGTACGAGTGAATACAGCATGAGGGTGAAAGGGGAGAGACTCAGGAGTAATTTGCAAAAATATTTCTTTATGGAAAGAGTGGTAGATGCATGGAATAGTTTCCCAGTGGGAGGGGTAGAGACAAGGACAGTATCTGAATTCAAAAAAGCATAGAGCAAACACAGAGGATCTCTAAAGGTAAAAAGGGGATTATTGTAGTTGATATGGAAGGGCAGACTATATAGGCCATGTGGTCTTTTTCTGCTGTCATGTTTCTATGTTTATAAATGAGTATATTGGGGCTGGTGGAAGATAGCCACACAACAGACTTCTGAACAGATTGAAGGGGATAGAGGACTCAGAGGGATACCAGCATGAAGCAGGTTGCAATGGTTGCGATGAGAAGTGATTAAAGAGTGGGTAAGTGTTTTAGTAGTGTGTTCAGGAACTAGTTACCTTATGTAAATAATGTAAATAAATTAAAGTTTTATATGCATATATGTTCCTATTATCTGTACCCAAAAAGTTATGTTACTTGTAAACTGCTTTGACCTGGTGAAAAGTGGCATTAAAAAAAAAGTTAAATAAATAAGGGGCAAATTTTGTTAATGTTATGGATGAAGAAGGAGAGGGAGGAGTTAAAGATGACCCCAAGGTTGCAGGCTGAGGAAATATGAAGAAGAAGAGTGATAGCTACGGAGAGAAAGGAGGAAGGGGGAGGAGGGTTTAGGGGGAAAAAATAAGAAGTTCGGCTTTGAACATGTTTGGTTTAAAATGGTGGTGAGACATCCAGGCAGTGATGTCAGGCAGGCAGAGATGCGGTCCTGGAATGTCAGAGAAATATTAGGTGTAGACAGATCTGAGAGTCGTCATCATCATCAGGGCCGGATTTGCCTATACGCCACGTACGCCGTGGCGTAGGGCCCACAGCTGGCAAGGGCCCACCGGAGGGCTTTAGAGGGAGCCGGGGAAGCCCGCGCGAGGCCCCGGCTCCCTCTGTACAGCCGCCAGCGTGAAGAGCCTTTTCCTTCACGCTGGCGGCTGTTTCTGTGAAGCCGCGAATGCTGGGAAAGGTTAAAGGGCAACCTTGAACCTTTCCCAGCAGTCACGGCTGCACAGAAACAGCCGGCAGCGTGTTGGGAGTGGCACTTCACGCTGGCGGCTGTACAGAGGGAGCCGGGGCCTCGCGCGGGCTTCCCCGGCTCCCTCTAAAGCCCCTCAGACAGCCACGATGCTGTCCGGGGGGGGGGCCAGGACTGCCCGGGGGGCCCCGGACGGCACGGGGGCATGGGGGGGGGCCAGGACTGCACAGGGGCACGGGGGGGCCCCAGGACTGCACGGGTGGGGCCAGGACTGCACGGGGGCATGGGGGACCCAGGACTGCACAGGGGGGCCCAGGACTGCACAGGGGCACGGGGGGGCAAGGACTGCACGGGGGCATGGGGGTGGGCCCAGGATGGCACGGGAGGGGCCCAGGACTGCACGGGGGCACGGGGGGGCCCAGGACTGCACGGGGGCATGGGGGGGACATGGGGGGGGGCCCAGGACTGCACAGGGGGCCCAGGACTGCATGGGGACACTGGGGGGCCCACAATTTTTCTTGGCGTAGGGCCTCACTCTAGCTAAATCCGGCCCTGATCATCATAAAGGTGCTACTGAAAGTCATGGGAGGAGATCAGAGCACCAAGGGACTGGGTATATATAGAGAAAAGAATAGGCCTAGAACAAATCCTTGGGGTACACTAATTAAGAACAGGATAGGAGTAGAGGAGGAACCACCAGAGCAAACAATGAATGAGTGATGGGAGAGATAAGATGTGAACCAGGACAGGACAGATCCCCTAAAACCAAGTGAGGACAATGTGTCAAGAAGGTGGTGAGCAACAGTGTCAAAAGCAGCAGAAAAATCAAGAAGAATGAGGACTGAGTAAAGGCCTTTGGATTTAGCCAGGAACAAGTTGATGGAGACTTTGGCAAGAGCCGTCTCTGTAGAGTATAAGGGACGAAAGCCAGATTGAAATGGATCTAGCATGACTTGAGAGGAGAAAACTTCAAGGCAGTGGTGGAGAACTGGACATTCAAGAAGTTTGGAAATGACGAGAAGAAGGAAAATGGGATGATAATTAGAAGGGCGGGTAGGATCAAGTGAATATTTCTTGAGGAGATGTGTGACCACAGCATGCTTGAAGGCTACAGGACAGCTGCAGTGGAAAGTGATAGGTTGAGAATATATGAGATAGAATGGATGACAGAGGAGGAGATGGATTTAAGGAGACGAATGAGGATAGGATCAGAAGAACAGGAAGTAAGTTTAGTGGTTTCCTCTTCAAAGATTTTAGAAAAGGATGAAAGGGTAACAGAGAATGAGGGGAAAGGTTGGTACTGAAGAGGGGATAAAGCTGATCTAGTGGGGAATTGGAGTATATTCTTGTGGACTTTGTCATAAAAATAGTCAACTAGGGTTTGGGCAGAAAGAGGAGGAGTGATCAGAGGCAAGAGGTTAGTCAGATGGACATAGTAGTTTTTCTTGACGAGTGCTATGGCTGACTAGAAGGAGGCAAGCATGAATTTGAAGTGAAGAAAGTCAGAAAGGGAGCAGGATTTGAGCCAAATCCACTCAGTTGAGTGGACACAGGAGCGTAGATGGCGGGTAGTTGAAGACAGCCAGGGCTGAGGCATAGTGTGCCCCTCAGGACATGGCATGGGCAGAGCAAGAGCATCAAGAGCAGAGGAGAGAGCAGTATTATAGGATACTATGGCCTCATCAACAGACTTGGAAGACAAGGTGGAGGAAGGAGGTGATGAGACAATAGTGGAAAGAGCTAATGGATCGATTAGCAGGAAGATTTCTAAATAGGTAGGCGGAGACTGGGTGAAATTGAGGTGGGGAGTGATGAAAAGTGAAGCTTAGCAGGTGATAGTCAGAGAAGGGAAGAATTGAGGTATGGAAATTAGAGGTAAACAATTAGAGAAGAAAACAAGGTCAAGGCAGTGACTGTGCTAAAGAGTAGTGTCAGAAGAGTAAAACTGGAGGTTGAACGAGGAGGTAAGGGAAAGGAGCTTAGAAGTGTGAGGGTTATCAACAAGAATATGAAAGTCACCAAAAGGAAGGGAGGGGGAAGAAGAATCCAGAAATAAGGAAGAACATGAGTCAAAGACAGTGAGAAAAGTAGAGGTGGACTTGTTAGGGGGTCTATAAATAACAGCTATCTAGAGAGGTAAGGGATTAAAAAGGAGGATGGAATGGACTACAAAATAAAGTAAATGACAGTTTGTGCTGTGCTTTTTTTTTTTTTTAATTTTGAAAGTAATAGCAGATTTAAATCTTTCTGCATTTACACTTTGGATGCGCCATATGAGAAAAATCCTCTGAAATTCTCTAGGGCAGTAAATCTCACTCCTTGGGCTAGTTTACTCTTGGCATCATTGAGATCTAGGGATTTCTCTATGAACTTCAGAAGAAAAGCCCTGGGAGCCTGGGGGCTGTAGTTTGAGAGCTCTGATTGGCAACAGCCATATGGAACTTGTTTACTACCTGGTTCCAATTAGGAGCACTGCTCACCAGAAGGTTTGCATGCCTGGATGTGAAAGGACAAGGAAAATGCTCAGCACCAAAAGGTAAGCTTTCTTCTTTCTACATATTTTAACAATTTGTCAGACTCAACTCAATGCTCCTGCTGGAGGTACTAATAACTTTACCACAAACTAGAACCTCATTACCACAATGAGGTAATGTGAAGTTGAGGCTGCTTTTAAAAAAACCCTATTTTCTTCTTCTAGAACCACACCCTTATAGTCAATCTCAGGCTGTGAGCCACCATGAATCTTCTTTTCAAAAAAGAATGCTGTGATTACAGAGTGCAGAAAGACTCCAGATGTGGTCTCAGCTGTTAATCTGCAGCTGTTAACACTGTTTTCCTTTTCAGTACAAATCTGTATATATTCTAAGAGTTATTGGAGGTTGGAGAATCCAGCCTTAAGCTCTAGTATTATTGATACAAGGAAGCCATCCACCAGGCATACTTCAGGGCTTGGAGTACCCTGGCTCTGGAAAACATCCCTTCTTTCTTTCTTTCTTTTTTTTTTAAGAGCAATAAGTTCCTGCTGGCTAACCAGACACAAATCTGGATGATTGTGGCCTGTTTTACATGACTTTCTGGCCATTCAGGATTTCTCTGCTAGAAGATCTAGATTTGAGCGGGTGACATATTACATTATCTTATGTTGCACAGTACTCACCACCTGAAACCTTGGTCTTCACCTTAACCACCCTGCCTATGGAATACGGTATCAGTATTTCTAGGGAACCAGGACTACAGTTCTGGTTCCTGCTTTTAAGAGTGGTATTGGCAACTTCCCTCAGGCTGCTTCTGCCTCCATTTCAGCAAGCAAAGTAGTCTATACTACTGCCTCATGCACTGGATGGAGGAGGGCTTAGGGAAGCCTCACAGAGATTTTTTCTCATGTCTTTGTATGGTCCTAGGTCCTGAAAACCAGAAGTTCCTGCCTTGGCTGTCTCTCTGCTCTTCATCACTGTTCTGCGGAATCTATGAGAGCTTAGAAATGGACCGGCGCCTGCCCCTAGACCAACTGCCCTGATCACTGGGAATCCGGCTGAGTCAGATTTCTCCTTAGATAAGGGGAACCTTCCGCAAAGGAGCTGGTGCCTGCCTTTGAGTATCCCGGGGCTTTGAGGTCAGTGTCTGCATTTATTTATTTAGTAAACATTTGTATACCGCTGCTTCCTACGATCAGCAGCGGTTTACTTTACAGAATCATAATGTATCGTACAATACAGTGATTTTTAAAATACACATTTTGATTGCATCCATGTGCAAGAGACAGGGAATACTGAGGAGACCTCTGGGATGCATAAGGCTACATACTAAGACCAAATGCTTTGATTCTCTTATTTTGATTATTATTGCCAGAATGTTTAATTTACAGTATTTGGTAAACTGCTTTGGACATGCTTGTTATGGTTGGAAAACTAATATAAAATACTTTTAAATAAATAAAAGTAGGAGGCAAAAGAAGATAGAGGGGAGAAGAATCTCAATGAAGGCAATATGAGAGGTTATGGCAGAAAAAAAGGAACGTAAATAGGTGAATAATATGAGAAAAGTAGTAAAGAGAAAAAGTCTACAGAAAGAACTGAAAGCTCGGGGATCTCGCTGCTTGAGATGGCATTATGGGGATTATTTTAGAAGCCATATTCACAATTTCCACATGCCATTTCCATATGCAAAAATCTGATTTTACATCTGTATGGAAATAGTGATTTGAGAAAGGCCTCAATTTACATGTGGATGCCCTTACTGCGTAGAAATCATAGGCAGCAGAATGGAGTAGGCCACAGGGGTCATGGCCCCATCAGTATTTTTCTCAACACAGCATCAGGAACTAGAGAGCTTGGGCACAAAACCAGAAATTGATTTGTTAAGCCCTTCCAACCAAGAAGCCACTCTACTATCCATGGTAGAAATTGCCAGGTGCTGTGCTGTAGGGACAAACTTAAAGAGTCTGTTAATAAAGAGCACTAGCTGGCAGCAAACAAAACCTGCAATCCGTTATTTAGGAGTCACTTTGGATCAACGTTTGGACATGAAATCACACATATCCCACATTGTTAAAGCTGTATATTTCAAGATCCGGACACTCAAACACCTCCGAACCTTATTGGACCCAAGTGACTTCCGAACTGTTTATCAAGCCCTTATCCTACCCCATTTTGACTTCGCCAACGCCATTCTCCAAGGGCTCCCACAATCTACATTGACCCCCTTACAACTGGCCATGAACGCTGCTGCTAGAGTTCTATTTGGAGCAGCGAGATATGACCATATCACACCCATCTTATTGCAGCTCCACTGGCTCCCAACACATGGAAGAATACTATTTAAGACCC